>CM055859.1:25094290-25481790 GCA_029490765.1 Euthynnus affinis
TCTGATCAGTGACTGCAGGAGTTAAACGTCACAATGTGTTCATGATCAATGAAGCTGATGATGTCACATTAATTATTATTATTATTATTATAAACTGTCACAGTCAGTTTGACCTCATGAAGGACTTCCTGTCGTCTAACTTTCTCTGAGAATATAAATATTGATCAGCTGATGTCATAATTATTATTATACGTTGACGTCAGGTTTATAGAAATATTAATTTGATCCGTTGTCTGTCAACAGAAACAGAAAAAGGATGTAAATGAGCAGCTGTTTGTTGTTTGTTGTTTGTGTTGCTGTAGTTCAGGTGTTTCTCTGTCAGACTGAATCCAAGTTGTTCAAACTTTCTCTCAGATTGTGTCGGAGCTCCTCTCAGACGATGAAGATGTTTAAACGTGTTGAAGTGAGTTTGTGTTTAAATGAAGCAGCAGACAGAAAAGTCGTCGTGTTGTTTGTTGTAAATGTGAGAAAGTATCTGCAGCCTTGTTGTTGTTGCTCCGGCTCTCGGCTCCCTGCAGGCCTGAACGCCAGCAGAGGGGCGAGGGGGGCACGGTGGGGGATGGGCTGCCCAGCGGCAAGATTTAAAGGGCCAGTGCCCCTTTTTTTTCACGGCTCCCCTAAGATTGATGACATGAGGTCAAGAGGAGGAGGGAGGAGGAGGAGGAGGAGGGTCAAGAGCAGATCCGGGGGGAGAAACTGAGGAGATGAAGACTGTAAAAAATAAAGATAAAACAGAAGCATCTCAACAAGCAGCGGCTGGATGTTCATGTTCACCAGAATCATCCTGAAGTTTCATTACTGTGAAGTTTGTTTTCATGTTTCTGTCAGCGAGCAGCTGTTTCCTGTTCAGGAATCATTTCCAGGAATCAACCTGACGGGAAGAAACACTGTTCAATACACATGATCAGGAAAATATAAAATATGTTAAATGTAGTAAAGTTTACATCAGTTTTAATGCTTTTTCCATGAAATCAGCATTAAATCATCAGAGAATTTAACTTTAAACATCTTATATTTAACCATGTTGATGTTTTATTTCACAGCTCTGTAACTGTAAATATAAATAAAATAAACTGTGATTGACAAATGTAAATATTTCACCTGATCAGCTGCTGGATGATTAAATGATTGATCTGTTCAGGATTGTTATTGGAAATTATTTGAAGATAATCAGATCAATAGGATCAATAATCAGCTGCTCTGATCAATAATCGACTGATAGTTTCAGCTGTAATTTATATTTATATTTATTTTACTGTATGAACATCACATCCTTCATAATTAAAGGACAGTTTAGGTCTAGTGGTCGTAGTAAGAACGACCAGAGGAGCGTTTACTAATCTGACACTTTCAAAACAACAAACAACAACAACAACAACAAATCAATCAAACAATAACAATGTTTTATGACGTCACGGCGCTGTGGTTAAAGTCTGTTTAGGTTTAAGGGAAGATGACGGTTTGAGTTAAAAGTTGTTTATACTTCTTTAAAGTTGGGTAACCGTCATCGTCATGGCAACAGTAAACACCACAGTGTCACAGTTACAGTCCCGACTCGCTGTTGAAAGCAGGAAGTAAACTTTGGTCAAACATCCAACGAGACAAAAACATCTGAAACTTCGTAACGACGTCGGCCGCTGGAGGCGGAAACGTAACTGAAGGTCGTTTCTTAGAGCCGACTGTCGGCGTGAACTGTTGATGACATCATCACTGCACCGACGACCAGCAGAGGAGGAAGATGAAGCTCATGATGAAGAGTGTGATGAGGCTTAAACTACTTCCTGCAGCCAAACTATCACAATAAAGTGTCCATCAGTAGGAAATATAACAGCTGAGGTCAGACGGTAGGTTTAGTGAAACACGAGGATCAGCACCGAGCTGTGAACCCAACCTGACATGGCGGCCAAACCGTTTAATGACGTCATGTGACGCTATCGGACCTGAAAGACTCACGTTGTGAAACAGAAGTCTGTGAATCAGTAGATAATTTTTTTGAGCATCACAACCCAAGAAATGACTCGTCTGACTGTCAGAAGTTGATCCGTTCGGTCCGATCACATTTCAGAAGCTTTAAAGAGTCACATGATTAAATTATTTTATCCTCATTCAAGTTAGCTGGAGGCTAAACAGGAAGTAGCCGACTCGGCCGGTGAAAGTCAGTAGTGCACATGCTTCATGGGTCCAATGATCCTGGAAGATCTGGTAATTTTATACGGTTTCTTCCGCCACTGAGCAACTTTCACGGGAATGAACGAAGCCCCGCCTCCGACGCCGCATCCAGCTCTGTTTATACGACCACGGTGAAACATCAGCAGTCACATGTGATGTTTGTTTTGATACTGAGAGGAAACGATCTCATGCAGCAAATATGATGAATTTTAGTTTCATAACGTTTAGATGTTTGTGTCCAAAACCACAAAATATTTAATTCAAAAAGCTCCAAATATTCACATTTTAGAAACTTAAACACGACGTTTAGATTTAAAACATTTTAAAATGATGAATCAGTCATGAAAATGGTTTCTAATTAATGTTCTGTTGATTCATTAATCCAATAATCAAAGAGTTGTTTCAGCTCTACAAACATTTTACAGTCATTTACCAGAAACAGAAACAGTTTCTGCACATGCTCCGCCGTACATCCTGATCCTTTACAGACTCTGGCGGCGCTGATTAATCAATTAATGACTTTTCCAATGAGAGACGTGTGATCAGTAATTGATGACAGTTTCCAGGTGAGCTTCTTCTTCTTCTACTGTGAGGAATCAGACTGTGTCGGCAGCCGAGGACATCCGGCACCGGACTGACCTGAATATGAGTCGACCTCCTTTTCAGACTTTGAGAAAGACTTTAAAGACGAGAAACTTTTTTATCGGACCGCTTCTGTTGGGAAAATATGACCCACCTTTTTCAATATCCAGAGAAAATAAATTGTCTTCTATTCATCTGCTGCTGTGCTGAATGTAAAGGTTCAATAATCTGTTACAGTTTGTCATTAATAAACCTCCATAAACATTTGATTCATTACTTCCTCTAATATACAAACTGGAGCTCAGCTGACCTGCTTTCCCAGCGATCAATACACACACACACACACACACACACACACACACACACACACACACACACACACATTAGCCTTGGGAGAAGCCTGCAGAGGTTTTCTTGGTGTTTTCTGCTGCGATGAGAACAAACAGAAGGGAGGGGTGTGTGTGTGTTGTAGAGTCAGACGTTCCTGCAGGCCGGAGGACGTGAAGCCTGACGCTGTCGACGCTGTTAGCGAACGTTTTCCTAAAAGAAGAAACACATTTAAATATCTGATGAGTTTGTGTTGACGTCAGGACGATCAGGACGCTGAGGTGGAACTATAGACGGTGTGAATATAACAGACGTCGCCACGGTGACGCTAGGTGTTTGACGAGTTTGGTGTTTTGGCCGACGACGTTTTGATTTTTGGGTGGAGCTAACGCTACCGCTAGCGAGCTAGCCTGGTCATTAAGATCCATAATTCAGTTTAACAGTGATGTTAGCTGAGATGCTAATTTTGACTTAAAATAAAATGCACTCACTGAACAGCCGACTCCTTAAAGAGTCTTTTAATACCAGTTTGATCAAAGTTTTATTTAAAGATAGAACGAAAACCAGATTGTTTTTATTGGTAGTTTATTCTGATGTCGGTGAATCCAGTTTGTGCTTCATTTCAAAACAAATTATCTGATGTCGTTTTTTATATTTTGTGACTTCGGATTCGGAGCCGTCTGTCCGCTGAGACTTTTCATAAATCAAAGCTGAGCAGTCTGTCGATGAATATAAAACTTATTTTATGTGCAGGACCGCTGTCATAACTCACACACACACACACACACACACACACACACACACACACACACACAGAGCTGCTGGGTTTATTCTGACTTGCTGAACCAAGAAATAAAAACCAAATGATTAAATGAGTTTTAACCAGATTAAAACAGTCTGATTGTTGCAGATAAAACACCTGAACTGGTTTTCAGCTCGATAGTAAACATACAAAATTACACGTCAGTGTTTCATCTTTTCTATAAATGAAACATTTTTCTGGTGTTTTATTTCCTCTGAAGCACAAACAAAGATCCTGCAGTTAAAGGATCAAAACCAGGATTTAAAAAGACAAAGATCATCAGTTTAAACTGTAATTAACTCAAAGAAAGATCATTTTTGTTCAGTTGTTCAAGAACGTTTTCTGCAGGTTTTATTTAATGAACGGATTTTAAATTAAAATCAAAACTAAACTCAACAAACTCTGATTGAAATGTTTCTGAACTATTTATTGTCTTCAGATTCAATTTCCAAGAAACTGCAGCCCGGTGTGTGTGTGGTATCGCTGTCTTGTGTCTGTCTGTGGCTGTTATATTGCAGTAAAACTCTCTGAGCTCTCAGACATTGATTCTCCAGGATCTTCAGCAAACAGGAGGATTGTGTAGAAAGATGTTTTCCCAGAGGAAGAATCCCGACTCGCTACGGCGGCTCGAAGCAGCACAAACCTGTTTGAAGCATCAGATGGATTTTAACGCCACAGAACGAAACTGTTGTTGTTGTTTTTGAATATTTTTTTATGGAGGACTTTTGGATTTGATAATGAAAACCAGGAGATGAAAGTTCCAGTTTTTTTCTTGCTGCTCGTCAGTTTGTTCATTTTAAACAGAGTGGCTGTGCTATTCCCTCTGAAAACTGACTCCAGTCTGTTCTGTGAATTCTTCATTCACTTCTGTTTTAATTGGGTTCAGAAGTGTCGGAGAATCACTTGGTTTAAATATGTTTATTGTTCAGCAGGTTTGTTTGACAGTCACATAATCCCAGATTACTGCAGCAGCTTCTCTTAAAGATTGTGATGAAACAAAAGAAAATAATCTAGTTTGATGTTGATGTTTGAGGTAGATTATCTTCGTCTTTGCTCAGTGAATCAAACCTCATCTGGGAATGTTTGGGAACGTTTGGGAATTGTTTTGCTCGTCTACGGCATGGAGTGTGAACTCAGATACAGACAGTGACGTTCCAAAGTGAAACACATTGCTGCAGAGTAAACTACTTGATGTAACTGTTTGACAGGTTCGAGTAGACATAAGTTTAGTGTCTTATGTCAAATATACTGTGAATAAGTAAGTTATGTATATCTCACACTGATCTGTAGAAGCTGTAAGAGGCAGTAGGCTGAACACAGGAAGTCACTGAGTATGTAACAAAAGGTTTGAACTTGTTTATGTAACCTCACTTTAAAACTTTATGTTTGTAATCTCACATTAAAACCTTGGAACTGTTGGAAATAATGGTGGGAAAATACAAAAAGAGGAGGATACGCTAATATGAGAAGCAGTAGATAAGACGAAACCTATTTGCTGAGTAAGTTTATAATATTATAACTGATCAAAAAGGTTTGGGATGACCACAGGAGGCGTGACCAGAGCTCGCCAAAGGTATACAAGCCACTCCGTCCAAAACTAGTCAGAACATTTAGACGCTGTAACTGTTCTCCTTTTTAATTGTCGACATTAAAAGTTAAACTCTGCTGCTCAGACCTTTCTCCTGCTGATTTTTCTGAACTTCTGCAAGTTTTTGCTTGATTGAGATGTTTAACGAAACGACCCGACACATCGTGTTTGTTTGCCGGTGAGATTCCTCCGTTTTCCACCTGAATGACGTCAGAACGCTACGATTGGTCCAAACCACAAGCAGCTGCTGATATAGACGTTTCATGCAGAAAAGTTGCAGTACTGATGCTGCTGTGTATGAATTTCTAGAGTTTGTGTTGATTATTTTGTGTCAGTCAGCATGAAGGACGACACAGGAAGGTTTTCATCTGATAGGCTGTGCAGATGTGTGTGTGTGTGTTTCTGCTATTCAGGCCCAAAGCAACAACACAACACAGGACACTTTATCAAAAACATGCAAACAAACACTGCAGGGATGTTCAGTTCCTTTCAAACCGTCCAATCAGACGGCAGCGTGCTCCGCGGTCACGTTATACAATGTCAACAATAAATGGCGGACTGTTGTGTGTTTGCATTGTGTTTGCTCGGCTGTAAAGTTTGGAGCCTCGCTGTGACAGATGGAGGGTCCACGGCTCTCTTTCTTTGACAAACTGATGGCTCCCGGGGGCCCAGACTGCCACCCCTCCCTCCCCCCCCCCCCCCCCCCTTCACTTTTTTTGTTTCCTCTCTCGGCCTCCTCTCTCCCTCGAGGACCAGAGGAATGACTCTCTGCTGCCATTTGTCCAGAGATGGGGGGAGGGGGAGGGGAAGGGAGGGCAGTCTGGGAGTGTGTCCTGTCTGGTGTTTCAGATGGTGGGGGGCAGATGTTGTCTGGACAACAACAACAACACGAACAGAAACGGGTGTTGGTTGTCCTGTCTGGTAGTTTCTCTCTGGTTGTGTTTGAGGTCCTCCAGGGGTCAGTTTGGGGGGTTTCTGTGGTCTCAGATTGGATTTTAGGGGTTCTTTAGAGGTTCCTGGGCTGCACTGGGGGGTTTAAAGTGGATTCAAGTGTTTTCTGAAGCACTTCCAGGACAGCATGGATGGTGTTCTTTGTCTTGGGGGGCAGCTATGTGTCCTCCAGCAGGTTCCAGGGCCCCTTGACAAGGGATCCTGGATGTCACTGGGGTCAGTGGGGCTTTGAGGGGGTGCAGCGGTTCCAGGGCTACTTGGAGGGGTTTCAGGTGTCCTAGATGGGACTGCAGAGCTTTTTCAACGAGGTGAACAGGTTCCTGAGGAGCGTTTCTAGGGGGTTCTTGATGGGGGTCCATCCATGTTTAGGGGGTTTCCAGCTTTTTAGGGACTGAGTTTAGGGATTCATGAACAGTGGTGGAAGAATAAGTTCAGTCTGGTCGCCAGAATAAAACGAACATGCGATCTGATGAGGAGGGTCGGTGGATGGTCAGTAAGTTTGTTGGCAGCAAGTTGGAAGTCAGCAGAGAACTCGAAACCAACGTCCGCTTCCTGTTTCAACTGACAAAACCGCTTGTTTTTAGTGAGACGTCGGACATTTGCAGCCATTTTTCTGTTGAGAAAACTGAGTGTTTTTAGTGAGACATTGTCTGTTTTTGAACCCAAACCATGATCTTTCCCCTAAACCCTAACCTGCCTAAACCTAACCAGACTGTCTCGCCATAAAACATCTTTATTCAACAGGTAGAAATGTTAATATGCTGCGTTTTATTCTGGCGACTGGGTTGAAAAGTTACACAAGCTGTCTTGACTCCGTTGCAGCATCTGCACCTTCAAACAAACCGAACAAATGAAACCCTTTAATTCCCAGGAAACAGCTTTCATAGGTCTGTATGAAATCTGCCTGAAACCCTTTACAGTGATTTGATGGATCTGTTTTTCCAAGATGAGTAAGCATGTAAGAGTTCAGCAGATCTCCTCAGTGTTCTGTTGTATCAATAAGTGACTGCCAGAGATTCGAGCCGTGATCCAGCGTGGTCTTGTAAATGCTGGTTCAGTTCTAGGGTTTCTTGTGGGGTTTTGTATGAAGGTTTTGGGTTTAATTGGGTTTTTTTTATGGTCTTTATGTTTATGGGAACACAGACAGATAAAGAATAGTCTCTTTATCAACTTGTAAATGTTTGGTTTCATTTTCTTTGTCGTATCCTGCGTGGCAGCTTAAACAGACGCCTGCTGACAGACTCACAGAGCTGCAGCTGTTTGCAGCTCACAGGTTTACAAATATACAGATGTTGGCTGTAATTCATATTCCAGTACAATGAGCATATGTGCAGAATGTGTTGACTTGTTCCCATGTGAACAAGCTAACAGATGGCAGGCTGGTGTAATCTGCAAAGAGCATATGTACAGAAATATACACAGGAAATCTGTAAGGACACCGAGATCATAGAGAGTGTAGCTCAGGACACGACGAGGAAGACTCCTCTGCTGTCCTTCACAAACATAATTAACTCATTCTAGTATTCATCTCAAAAAGAAAGCTTGTGTGTGTGTTGTCAAAGCGCTCATACGTCTTTTTTTTTGCTTCCAACTTCTCCAAGCGACTCATATATAGAATTTAAAATGAAGTGAAGAAGAAGAAGGACGACGACGACGAAGGCTGAACAGAGAAATAAAGAGATGCTGTCGTCTGTTTTTTGTTCTGCGTGTCACTCTCCAGCGATGAGGCCCTCTGTCTTAGAGGTCAGCTCTATTGTCTGCAGCCCTCTTTGCTGTCAGGGCTGAACACACTGTGATTGATGGCACTTATGGTTGTGTGTGTGTGTGTGTGTGTGTGTGTGTGTTAGCGTGGAAAGAGTGTGAGATTTGGTAAAAGACGAGCTCTAGTACTCTTTCTTTCCCCCTCCTCCCTCCTCCTCTTATCATTTCCACAGAGAATGGTTCAGCAGTGTTGAGGTTGACTTGTGAGTGGCTATAAATAGAGGCGTGTGTGTGTGTGTGTGTGTGTGTGTGTGTGTGTGTGTGTGTGTGTGTGAGTGGGTGGGTTTGGGTTGGGGAGGGGGGGAAGCCCATTTTGGGATCCAGCTGGATGGGAGCCAGGACTCGGCTGAGAGTAGGAGGAGAGGTGAAAGTGAACAGAGAAGGTAACAGTAGTAAAGCTTCTAAACGTTGCAGTGAAATTAGTTCATTTCAGCAAAGTAAACGTCTCGTTCATCTCTTTGGTGATGCTCGCTAATCTCTCTCCTGGTTGAACCATCAGAACAAAACATGAACAACTGCGTTAGAAAATGTTCTCTGAAAAAAAAGTCAAAGCTACAAAACCAGTCTCCAGATGAAAACGTTGGCATTGAACAAACACACAGAAACGTTTCAACATGTGTAAATACGTATCATATTAACATTTATACCCGTTGGATAATGATGTTTTATGGTGTGACGACGCTGTGGTTCATGTCTGGTTGGGTTTAGGCACAAAGACCACTTCGTTAGGGTTCAGGGGAAAGATCATGGTTTAGGTTAAAATAAAAATAAAACCTAAAACGGCCAATGTTTCACTAAAAACATCCGGTTTTCTCACCAGAAAAACGGCTGCAAATGTCCTGACGTCTCACTAAAAACACGCTCGTTGGTTTCGAGGTCGCCAACAAACTTACTAACCATCCGCCGACCCTCCTCATACAGATCGCAGGTGAACTACGTCACTTTAGAAATGTTAATACGCTACGTATTTATATTTAATGTTGCTGTGGTTTGCAGAAACGTACAATACCAACGTTTTTGACATCGTTCAAGTCATTAATTGCATTGAAACTATAAAGGACCGAGAATAGAACCCTGAGGAACGCCACAAGTAATTATTGACGTTATCAACGTGACGATAATGTTGCTCTGTAACTGCTGGATGTGGAAATAAGTTAAAGCTGATCCAGCAGCTCTGATTCCTGCTGCTGGCTGTTTATACACATCATACAGAATCATTCACACAGTATACGTGCAAACACATTAGAGTATCGTATACGACAGGTGTGGCTGACGGCAGTAGTGATCTCAACCCTGCAGCAGGCATCACATGACTGCGGTGTTGTAGTTCTCCTGTCTGCCCCAAATGAGGAGAAAACATGATTTCCCAGAAACAAAGTTGAAATATTTAAAATTAGCGTCCAGAACGTAAACTGAGCTTCTACGTCAGGTAATATTTAGATTAAATAAACACATAAATACAGAAAGATGATGCGAGAAAGACTCCAGGTTTGTTCTGAAGTGGAAAGTACGAACGTTCACCAAGTTCAGATCATATCAAGTCTTCATCTGAGTTTGAATACGACACCGAAATCAACTCAAACGGACCTGAACTCAATGCTAAACGAATCATCTATACAAAAAGATGAACAGCTGAGTGTGTGTGTGTGTGTGTGTGTGTGTGTGTGTGTGTGTGAGAGACAGAGAGAGAGTTGGCATTAATAATATGGATTTATGTGTCTGTGAGTGAAGAGTTCCCATGGCTTTGCATCTCATATGTTGCCCTCTGATCCCACTAACATATGCACACACACACACACACACACACACACACACACCCTCGGACCTGCCAGATGCCTGTGTGTGTGTGTGTGTGTGTGACCTCTGACCCTCATGTCTGCAGTGAACAAAGACTCTTAATAATTGGTATGTGGTCATTTTGCATGATAAAGTCGCTCACACACACACGCACACACACACACACACACACACACACACACACACACACACACACACACACATTTGGCTTCGTTTGCATTTCACACACGTCCGTATCTGCATCATGAAGGAAGCGCGGGAGGTCAGAGGTCACACACTTTCAGACATGTTAATGTGTGTGTGTGTGAGAATGTGACGTCCTGCTTTTCATAACAATACGACAGCTGCTGGATTATGATATGAATGTTTGTATCCATGACAACGAACTGGATCTGCAGCTGGACGCCACTTTTAAAGGATCATCTGTGTTTTTTTAGTTAAATGAACCATGTCTGGTTTTTACATAAGAACTTTATATAATATTATTCTTTAGTTTATATTTATGCTTATGAGTAATTTTCAGGTATTTAACAGTAAATGTTTATGAAATTTTACAATGCCACAAATTCCGAGGAGGAATATATAGACTATATATCTATTAATTATATTTGTGTTTATGTGTAGTTTGCAAAAAACTCTTTTTCTGTTCAGCAAAAGTAGCGTCTCATGTTTCAAACGCTGTTGTGTCGCATTAATTACTAAATTATGTGAGCATGTCTGAGGTGAGATGCTGCAGAGTTAGAGCCAGCAAACACTGAACCGTCATCATGAAGCTGAGATGTTTGTTTAAAAACGTTTACTGTTGTTCTGAAGTTCTTTCTGATCGTCTGGTTTGAAACTTTAGAGGTTCCTGGGCTGTACTGGGGGGTTTAAAGTGGATTCAAGTGTTTCTGAAGCATTTCCAGGACAGCATGGATGGTTCTTTCTCTTGGGGGGCAGCTATGTGTCCTCCAGCAGGTTCCAGGCCTGCTTGACAAGGGATCCTGGATGTCACTGGGGTCAGTGGTGCTTTGAGGGGGTGCAGCGGTTCCAGGGCTACTTGGAGGGGTTTCAGGTGTCCTAGACGGGACTGCAGAGCTTTTTCAAGGAGGTGAACAGGTTCCTGAGGAGCGTTTCTAGGGTGTTCTTGATGGGGGTCCATCTCGGTGTTTTAGGGGTTTCCAGCTTTTTAGGGTGTGAGTTTAGGGATTCATGAACAGTGGAAGAAGTATTCAGATCTTTCACAAGCTGCCTTCAAACAAGCCTCTATGACCAAATCAAACCCCTCCAGTCCCAGGAAACTGCTCCATAGGTCCACATGAAACCCGCCCGAAGCCTCGAAGCCCCTTTCACTGATCTGATGGATCTGTTTTTCCAAGATGAGACACTGAGTTGAAGAGAAAGTATCAGAATCAGAGGACAACACTGATCTATATGTTCTGGTTTAAAATATATTCTCATATTGAGTCTCTGTTTCTATCACTCAGTGGAGACTTTAAAGGATGCACATATCCTCCATGTTTCCACTTATAACTACATTTAGCTGCTAATTTTACTGAAGTAAAGGATCTGAAAGCTTCTTCCACCGCTGCATGCTGGGTAATGACATCACACACAGCTGATTAGCATATATATTATCTGTGTGTGTGTGTGTGTGTGTGTGTGTGTGTGACCTTTCCACCCACAGATCATGTGGTGTGTGTGATGTTATTGTGTCTCTCTGTGTCTCGGGTCCTCTCACAGGCTGCCGTCGCCGTGGAAACGCTCGTTGTTTGTATGGGAAAAATGCCACAAAGCGAGCGAGACGGTGGAAACCAGTTGGCGTCATCGCTACACACGGCGGTACTGATTGATTAACAGATTAATCGATCTGGTATTCATTAATCACTTTAAGTAAAGATAGTTGATAATCCTCTGATAGCAGCTTCTGTGATAATAAACTCAACATCCAGTCACGTGACGTCATTACACGGTTTGGCCGCTGTCTCAGATCGGCTTCACAGCTCGGCGCTGTTCCTGGGGGCATGGTTGCTACGAGATACGAGAGCACTTCCTTGTTTTGTAGCTGTTTGACCAATCAGTGACGGTCATTCCTGCAAACCCCACCCCCTTTAATCTCCTCTGGTTCCTCTGTTGGAAAAGTGACTTTAGTTTACTTCCTCTGGTTCAGCAGATCCTGAAAGGTCCTGCGTGTGTGTGTGTGTGTGTGTGTGTGTGTGTGTGTGAGTGTGTGTGTGTGTGTGTACATGCCTGCCTGCATCTGCTCAAATGTGTATTCATGCGTGTCTGTTTGCACATACGAATGAGAGAAAGTCATGGAGACATTGTGTGTGTGTGTGTGTATTTGTGTGTGTGTGTGTGTGTATTTGTGTGTGTGTGTGTGTGTGTGTGTGTGTGTGTGTGTGTATTTGTGTGTGTATTTGTGTGTGTGTGTGTGTATTTGTGTGTGTGTGTGTGTGTGTTTTAATCAAAGCGGTCTCGGCTCGTTCGTCTCCTGAACTTTTCTGTAACTCGCTCAACTTTTTAATTGAAAAAGAAGTTGGACTAAATGTCAACTGGCACACACACACACACACACACACACACACACACACACAGACAGCTGCCTGGCCCATTAGCTCACAGATCTCCATGGCGACCAAGGTTGACCTCCAGAATACTGATGAGGGTTCAGACTGCAGCCGACGAGGCCGCTGTTCAACTTCAACTTTATTGGTCGTCAAGACAAAAACAAACAATAAAGATAAAACCAGACAAACATGGAACTGATCTTATTTATCTGTTTATTTGCATGTGTTTATATTTATAGATAGAATAGATTAGTAAATAAATGTGTTGTGGATCTTGTTGTTTGGCGTCTCTTCCAGTATTTCCCATCATGCAACACATTCAAACAAATAAAAGGATGTTTGTAGAAAGTTAAAAACACGCTGTTTTAAATAATAATGTGATTAATCTGATGTGAACTTCCTCTGGTCTGTGTTCCTGCTGTTCCTCTTCTTCTCCGTCAGTCAGCTGGTGTTCCTCCTGTGAACAGCTGATCGATGTGGACTCTCTAATCTGAGACGCTGTTAATTGGTGATTTGTGAGGCTGTAATGAACTCCGGGTTCAGTCGGGTTCATCTCAGCGTTTGATGGGTTTTTGTGAAGAAACTTTCAAATGTTCCAGACAGGCTGACCTTCATGTCTTTAAGTGTTGAAGGACTGTTTGTCTCTTCACTTCGTTAAGCGGTTCTTCTATAATACGGACAGGAAGAGGTTTTCACTGGTACGACTGAACAGCTCAGATCCTCCAGCTGCTCTTCTGACTGCGTCCCATTAAATTAAACTCTCCGCCGCCTTCAACACGAAGCTGGTTCAGATATTTCCAACAAACAGCGATCGCTCTGACGAATCTAGAATATGAAACATGTTCTGGTTTGATTAACACGTGATTCAATATGTGATAATTCATAGTTTTAACGTCTTCACTGTTGTAGAAGAGCCTTGAATGAGAAGGCGTGACTGATGCTGTTCAGAGAGAAACATCTGATTCTACTGATTGTTTCTATTCGATCTTTTGTAATAATAAACTGTAGCTGAGTGTGTTGAAGGTGTTTTAGCAGCTGTTACTGTTACTGTGTGATCAGTGAATGAGTCTGGCTGCTTTTATATCTGTGAATGTTTTTAGTTCCTGTATCACATTATCAGCTTTGTGCTACTTTATGTATTTCTGTTTACTAAGAAAATACATAAAAACAGGTGTAAATCATGTGATATGTTGATGAGAACATAAATCTGTCATCACAATAGAACAATAATATAAATTTGATCATAACTTTGTTGGTAAAATGACACATTTGAACCGCTGCAGGGCTTAAACCAGCACTTCTTTCTTTACACCACTCAGGGGTTTGTGTTTTTGAAAGCAAATAGTTTTATTGGCATATAAACTTGATGATGTTTGCTGTAAGAGTCACTCAACAGGTTAAACTATGTTGGTCTATAGTGTTTTAAAATCTCGTTCCATGTGCCTCTTTTTAACTTTGAGCCCCCCCAAAGGTCTCTGCAGGACTCTACAGGTCTCTACAGGTCTCTGCATTTGATCATCAGATCATAACTTGAACATAAAGTGAAGATAAGTCGTGCACTAGTGTAAAATAACCCGACGCTGTTGGCTGGTTTCCTCCGTCTTCCCCAATTTTTTGAGTCACCAGCCGCCACTGCTGTGTGTGTGTGTGTGTGTGTGTGTGTGTGTGTGTATGTGTGTGTTTGGGGGGGGAGTGAGTGTTAAGTGGGTGGGGGGGCTTGAATACTCCCACATTTCCTGTTGCCTAGCGACAGTTAATGCACAGATTGGCTGTAACATCTGTCACAGTAAACGCTGCCAAAGCGCTGCTCTGTCTGTCTCTGTCACTGTTTCTCAATCTTCATCTTTTATGTTCGAGACGTTTTTCAACTTTGATTCTTTTTTCTTCTTCTCTTCCTTTTTATCCTCCTGCTGTGTTTTCACTTTCTCACTTTGTCTGTTTGTTTCTGTGTAAAGAAACCAAAGTAAAGTTCTGATTTACTTTACTTTACTTCACATCTCCAGCCTCTATATTTATATTCTGGTTCTCTACTGGAATAAAAACTCCTTATTTATCTTCTACTGGTCCTTTATGCAGCCCCTCAGTTCAGCCTCTGTCTGAAACAGGAAGTTTTAGCTCCTGTCTCTTTAAGGCCCCGCCTCCTGATGAGCCCCGCTCTGTTCTGATTGGTCAGCTTTTTTAAGGACGCACGTTTATGGGCATGTAGTGAGCTGATGTCACCTCGTTAGGAAAGTAATCATTTGAAACAAAGCGTTCAGAGCAGATTGAAGCCCTGAGTTTTGACTTGCAGGCAACATTTATTCTGACATCAGAACAGGAAATAAATAACAGGAAACTGTGAGAAGCAGAACGCGTCCTCTTTAACGTGTTTCTATTTTCTGTTATTTTACACTTCTGCTCCCAAACTTTTAAAGAGACAAACAGTTTTATTGCTCCATTATGATCATCCTGACTGTTTGAAGATGTTTCTGTGGACATTTTACTGACTGAACCGTCCCGACAGCGTCTTATTAACGGCGTTTGATGATGCATACAGGAAGTGAACAGCAGACAGGAAGAGGTCAGCACGTCTGACTGACCTTTATAACACCTGTGATCATATTATAGTAAAATAATATTGATGTTCTTTGGTGTTGAAACAGTTAATTGATTAATGAAGCTGATTATCAGTTGCAGCCTTACAAAGGTCATTCATTTAAATTCATCGTTGACCTTTTAGCCACCGCGTGTGTAGCGCTGCTGCAGTTCTGCTCCCTCCACGATGACCTCACTCTCATATGACCACAGAGGTCAAAGGTCACATCTGGCGCCCATAAACCTCCTGCGTCTGAAGCTCTTTGATGACGGACGGATCTGCAGCCGCTCGGCGTGGAAGAGTCCTGCAGACTGAAATCTGGCAGCTCCAGTTACCTGAAAAGTCCTCCTCCTCTTCCTCCTCTTTTTCCTCCTCCTCTTCCTCCTCTTCCTCCTCCTCTTCCTCCTCCTCTTCCTCCTCCTCCTCTTCCTCCTCCTCCTCTTCCTCCTCCTCTTCCTCCTGTTCATACTGACCATTGGAAGATCCCTAACTGACTAACGTAGATGATATCTGATGTCTTCTTCTTTATGATGTGAGTTAAATCACAGCAGACTAAAACACTAAATATAATTCCACTTTTAAAAATAAGGAAAATAAATATCATAGAAATGTTATTAGATATGTTAATAGTTATTCACACGAGTTTATAATCTCTTAAAAACTTCCTCTAGTGTTTAAAACCAACATTAGTTATCTGTCTGATATCTAATAATAACGTACTTCAGTGTTATTTTGTTACAGTTTTATCCTAAAGTGGGAGCAGGTAGAAGTGTTGGACCAGATACTGAACTCCGCTTTGGCCCTCAACGTTTCTTCTTCTTCTTATTGTGTAAAAACTTTTGTGGTCGCTGGTTATTAAAAAAAGCTTCTTCGCTGGCTCACCAGTTAAAGTACGAGGAGCAGGACGGGTGTGATGATGATTTAAAGACTGAAAAAGGCAAACAAAAAGTACACAAAAGATACTTAAATACTTAAAATCTGAACTCAAACTGAGAGACGCTCATTTGGTTTTTAAACAAAGACGATATCTAACAACCTCACTCATCTGCTGTACGGTCAGCTGAAGGTCACAGCAGACGGAGGAAGAGACGTTAAACACCTGAGCAAAGCTTCTATCAGCTTCAGGTGAGGCCCGTCAGGTTGAGGATAAGCCCCGCCCACTGGGGTCCGCACAGGAAGGAGGAACGGATCAATATAAGTGCAATGAACGTACCATTTAAAGGGACATTTTAACCGAGAAAAGTTACCTGAACACTTTAATCAATCACTTATTAATCATTTAAAAAAGTAAATATGAGCAGAAGTAATTCTGTGTTAAAGGCGTCTTTAATCGCTCTGAGCTTTTCCTTCATTCTTGTGAAAAGAAGACGTTTCATTTCATTTGACTGAAGAGTCTCCTCGTTGAACTCCCACAGAGTCACACTCTACTTTCCTTTTTCTTTTCTTTTTTTTCAGTCCAGGCTTTTGTCCAGATGTCAACAGGCTGCTGAAAGCTTCCCTTTGAGAGCGCGGCTCACCTGTAGCACGCCGGCAGACAGTCGGGCTCATTATGCCGCCTCTTTTCTTCTCAGCCTGTGCTTTAATAAGATGAGTGTGATTAGAAAGCGCTAATGGTGTTTTTGATGGTGGCTTAGTGGTGTTGAACTATAAGGGGGGGGGTGCTCGGGTCAGGGTCGACGCCCACGGCAGCTTTTAACTGCAGATCTTTCAGAGAGCGTCTGTTTGTGAGCGTTTTATGGTTTGTGTGTGTTGTTATTGTTGGTTTAACGAAGCCTCTGCAGCTGCACAGCGCCCCCTGCTGTCCTCATCTAAACACCTTCTCCTCTAACTCTCTGTGCTGCAGGACTGAGCCATGGCGAGGCCGACACCCGGGAGTGTTTGTACTACAACGTCAACTACGAGATCGAGAAGACCAATCAGAGCGGAGTGGAGCGCTGCGAGGGCGAGAAGGACAAGCGCTCGCACTGCTACGCCTCCTGGAGGAACAACTCGGGCTCCATCGAGCTGGTGAAGAAAGGCTGCTGGCTGGACGACTTCAACTGCTACGACCGGTAACGACACACACACTGAAACACACACTAACATCATGTGACTCTGCAGACGGCGAATAGGACTTTCCGTTTGTCACCAGCTGGAACAATTAATCGAACACAAAGTTAGAATCAGTCCAGTTAGTCCTCTACCAAAGAGCCACAACAACACAACGACAACTGACACATCGGATTGGATTATAAATGGATTTTTATCTACTTCAGTTATTCTTTATTCAGATTGATTAACTGCAGTTTGTCAGAGATCAGCTGTGCTTCTCTGGCCTCAACTCTGAAGTCCAACCCCTCCCATCTGAGAGAGCTGGATCTGATTAATAGTTTTCAGAGAATTCATCACTTTAAAGCTTTTATTGTCCAGATTAAACCAATGAGATGTAACATGTTAATCAGTGCAGGCTAGCTGTTTCCCTCTGTTTCCAGTCTTTATGCTAAGCTAGGCTAACTGGCTGCTCTGTGAGTGAAGCAACGAGAAGATTTCACAACATGTTGAACTATTGTTTTATTATTCCACATGTGTAAAAACAACTAGACCTATGTTCTATATGTTGTTGAGTTGTGTTCTTACATTAATGTTCAAACCCAGAGAAATCTGTCATTTTAATCAAAGTAACGGACCGTTTCATTTGGTGGCCTGTCAATGGCGTCATACCTCCTCTACCAAAGAGTATAGTGCACAAGATGCATGCGTCGGCAAAATGGTGGGCGAGCAGCGGACTTTCTTTCTCCCTAAGCCTTAGTCAGACCTTAAAGATCACTTCCTGTTTTCTTATTGGACCAATCAGAGCTCCTGACACTCAGATATTTTGGGGTGACGTGTTTGCCGTCGGCTGCTTTAATCCGATTTGTGATCCGACTCTTAAGCGTGAGAAAACAGGTTAACTACATTTATCATGGTGTCATTTCATTGGTTCTTACTGAAGACTTTAAAAACAGCTCATAAATCTTTAGTTTCATGTTTAAAAGAAAAAAGGTTAATGGTTTAAGGTTGATTTTAAACAACAAACTACAAGAAGCAAACAAGAAAGATACAGAATATCATCAAACATAAACTTTAAACGTAGAGAAACGTCAATATAAACATATTTTTTTATCATATTTCTCACTGCTTTAAACCAAAAACAAAGAACAGGAACCTGCTGTCACTGTGAATCTGAAATTAGAACATTTAACAGATGTTTTATTGGCTCTCATGTTTCCAGATGTGTCCGTAGTGTCTGTAAATGCGGCAGCTGTTGGTGTTTCAGTCAATCTGCAGTGACAGGAACACATTTCCCATCATCCTCAGCATCCCCAGCTTCCTCACTACCCTCCCCCCACCTCCCCTCCCCCCTTGGTTTGATTGACAGGTGCTGTGACTGGGCGCCGTGTAAACGCTCAGGGCTGTTTTGGCAGCGACGGCGTTTGCCGGTGATGCAACAGCGCGGTGACGGCAGAGAAGACAAAAACGTCTTCATTCATCTCAGAATATCTTTATGTTCCCAGAAAAGGTCTTAAAATGAGTCAGAGTTTGTTTTAATGTGCTCCATAAATGTTTCAGGAGGAGAAAATGTTGTTTCTTTATTTTATATGAATCTGTGTGGAAACCGAAAAGCTTCATTCTGATGATGACTGTAGATCATTAACTTTGTTCAAAGATCAGCAGAAGCTCAAATGTTAATGTTTACGCTGCTGTTTGAGTTTTATAAGTTAGTTTTTATGTTAATCTCATCTCTGATTTATAATAATCAGGCTTTTAATGATTAATAAAAAATAAGTAAACTTTCTAGTACGTGAAAGAAAAACATGAAGTATAGATTCAGAAAACTTTCATAGTTGAAAAGATTCAAAATCAGGAACTTGTGTTTGCTATATTTCCACATAAAGGCAGCAAACAATGCACACTGAGCTAAATTATTATATCAGACGGTGTAAGAACATCCTGCTGGAAGGAGCAATGAGAAGATAAAGATAAGAAAACATCTCCAGATATATCGTGGCCTTTTTCAGTTGCTTGTTTTTGCTTCTTTTAAACATAAAAAAACATGAGATTCAGTAAATTACAACACAGAAATGACCCAAATCTGGTTGTTTACCTTGTTAAAGGATCCTTATTTCCTGTTGTTCAGTTCCACAAACATTTACGTTTCGATATTTTACATCCAGAACAAGTTGCAGTGATTGAGAATCAGAATCAGCAGCTTCACAGTGCACAGTGTTTCCGTTCTCCTCGATAATCACACACTGAAAGATCAGTTCGACACAAAAGAGCAAAGAGAAGAAAATGGTAAAACATCTTTTTTTTAAACAAGACGTTGAAGATCGGCGCTCTCCTTCTTCTTCTTCTGACACAACTGATGCTGCAGATTTCACATTTTTCCCCCCGAGGCGTCAGAAAGAAAACCTGCTATTTGGGTCAAGTACAACCGCTGCCAGACTGCTGCCACCATACTTAGCATTCCCCAGACGCTGTTTGATTGACAGGTGTGCTGTCAGCCTCCCTCAGCTGCTACAGACTGCGACGCTGACAGACAGACGAGCAGCTGATCACTGGAGCTGTGCGAGGACACTGATTCCACTTTTCTCTAATGTTTGAACTGCAAAAATTCAGCAGCAAGTTCTGGATTTTCTAGTTTTTAGAACTGAACTTGACTTAAATGTGTTTATAAATGCTAAAGTAGCGGGAAATTCAAAATAACAACGCAATTAAAGACAAGTTTAACAGACATGCTGAGGTCTAACGGGCAGAGTTTGGTGGCTAAAACTGCAATGATACGATCAACATTGATCTTTAGACAATCAGAAGCAACTGGTCATCTGACATATGGTTGTAAAAGGTCAGAGAGACGATTGGAGCCCAACAATAAAATCAACCAGCAGCCAGTGGAGGGAGGTCAGTATGGAGGAAAAGATGAGCTGCAGCTTTCTGGACCAACTGTAGGCATGAGAAGGAGAGCTGGTTCACACCGACGTGTATTTCTACCTTGCTCATGAGCTGATGTCTTTGTTGCTAAGGTGGTTGCTAAGGTGTTTCCATGTGTTGTTGTACGGATGGATGTGAGAAGTTGAACATTTGGAGTAAAGAAGGAGAAAAAGAAGTGAAATCCTGCTACTATAGTTTGTTTACGTAGCCTCCGGAGCCGGAGGAAGCTTCCTGAAAGCTGACCAATCAGAACAGAGCGGGGCTCATCAGGAGGCGGGGCCTTAAAGAGACAGGACGCTAAAACTTCCTGTTTCAGACAGAGGCTGAACTGAGGGGCTGCATAAAGGACCAGTAGAAGATAAATAAGGAGTTTTTATTACAGTAGAGAACCAGAATATAAACATAGAGTTGAGAATATAAAGACTGTGTGACATTTAAGGGCTGAGATTTTAGTTTGGTGATGTTTTTATTCATCCTCAGTTTAAAAATGTGAGGTTGAGTTCAGACTTTGGTTGTAGTATCAGGAGATCACCAGAGATGGCAGCAGCAGGAGCATCTGAGTCAGTTTGAGGTGATTCAGGTTGAATCCAGGCTTTGAACCAACGACCTGCTGGTCACATGACTGCTGCTGCTACTGGGAGATGAAACAGTTCTGGTTCATATGAGGACAGACTCGGCCCCGCAATCCCAGAAGGCTTTGCTGTGTAGTCTCCAGGATTAGTGTGCGCTCCCTTTGTTCTGTTCCTGGAAGGACCGACACGAGGAAGAGGAAGAGGAGGAAAAGAGGAGGAACAGAGGAAGGAGGAACTGAGAATATTAAATAAGCAATGAAACAAACACAGAAAGACACGAGTTGCAGAAAACAACATTTTCCTTTAATGTTGCTGCTGTTGTTGTTGGAGGTGCAGGTTTAGGAGGAGGTGCAGGTTCAGATGGAGGTGCAGGTTTAGATGGAGGTGCAGGTTTAGGTGGAGGTGAACAGGTTTAGGTGGAGGTGGACTGTGACTGCAGCCTGAAGGTCTGGAGTGTGGAGGAGTTTCAGTTTGAACTTGATAAATGAGTTTGTGTGCTGATATGAAGCCGCTGGTCTCTTATGATGAAGCAGCCGACAGAATCCAATCAGGAAGCTTCAACTTTCTCCGCTCTGCTTCTT
Organism: Euthynnus affinis; assembly: GCA_029490765.1. Classification (NCBI taxonomy): domain Eukaryota; kingdom Metazoa; phylum Chordata; class Actinopteri; order Scombriformes; family Scombridae; genus Euthynnus; species Euthynnus affinis. The sequence continues at coordinate 25,115,495 of CM055859.1, forward strand.
CTTCTCTTCTCTTATTTTCTCATCATGTGTTTGATGCGTTTGGAGCATCTGAAGTCCCAAAAGATGCTATTTAATAGTTATTATATATTAAAGTTATTACATTTCACATTCAAAAACGTAGTTTTGGTTGATGTTGTTTTCTCTCTCAGGCAGGAGTGTGTGGCGACGGAGGAAAGTCCTCAGGTCTTCTTCTGCTGCTGTGAAGGAAATTTTTGCAACGAGCGTTTCACACACCTGCCTGATGTGACCGGACCACGTGAGTGTGTGTGTGTGTGTGTGTGTGTGTGTGTGTATTACTCTCTGATTGTTTATGATTCATGTCATCAATTAATTACTCAAATATGTCCATTAAACAGAAACAGTTATGTGTTTATATTTAACATTTATTTATGTCTGTTCTAATGTGTGTGTGTGTGTGTGTGTGTGTCAGTGATCAAAGCCCCGCCCCCCAGTGTTGGCGTGTTAAACGTGATGATTTACTGCCTGCTGCCGGTCACCATGCTGTCTGTCGCTCTGCTCACCGCCGTCTGGATGTACCGACACCGGAAACCTCCGTACGGACACGTGGACATCACAGAGGTACACACACACACACACACACACACACACACACACACACAGATATCAGATGAGAAGATGATATCACAGCTCCCTCTTGTGGTAGTTTGGTGGAACTGCAGCGTTTCTCTTCACAGATCCTCAAAGGATTTAAACTCTGAATCTATTATACTACAAATCTCTCAGTTAAAATGTCTCAGATCCACTCAGTTTATGTTCAGCATCTCCAGTGAATCAGAGGTTTATTTATTTAGATTTTATTATGTATTTCAATTACATTTATTTTATTGTTTGTTTGTTTTTTTACAGCTTTGTGTCTTTCGTTTGTTTAATTTAATTTGTATCACATGTCATTTAATTCCAGGTATTGTTTGTGTTTGATACATTAAAGTTACTTCATCAACAATAATTTATTCTTTTATATTTTTGCCCCATTTTTAGTTTAAACTAGGAGGTTTTCTAAAAACAATCAGAGATACTTTCAAAATATTTTGCAATGACAATATAACAAATCGTGGTATAATAATCATCTGTACTTCATGGTTTTGGACATTTTTAAATTTCTTTGAATCATACAAATATAATATTTATTATTTCAGTACATTATAATTCAGTTGGAGGATATTAATATTCTGTATCTTCACACAGGCAGTCGTAAATCATTTTAATGTGTCGTTTTAGTGATGAAAATGAATCCCTTCTCTCCTCTCGGTGTCCTCCAGGATCCTGGTCCTCCTCCTTCCTCCCCCCTGCTGGGTCTGAAGCCTCTGCAGCTGCTGGAGGTGAAAGCTAGGGGGCGCTTCGGCTGCGTCTGGAAGGCCCAGATGATGAACCAATACGTGGCCGTCAAGATCTTCCCCATCCAGGTACAGGAGTCGTTTAGTTTCTGATGGCAGCAGCTCCTCCGTGAGTTGTTTTTATATCCCGACGCCTTCTTCATACGTCGTCCTCTCGTGTCTCCTCTCTGACAGTACAAGGAGTCGTGGCAGAACGAGAGAGACATTTTCATCACGCCGGGTATGAGGCATGAAAACATCCTGAGGTACATCGCCGCGGAGAAACGGGGGAGTCACCTGGAGGCTGAACTCTGGCTCATCACCGAGTTTCACGAGAGGGTGAGGAAGAGAACGGAGCCTCAGTCTGAAGTTTTAGTTTTAGAAAATGTCTTTATTACAGCTGCACAGTCTGCTGATGATGCTGTAGCCTTTCATTAAAATACAAAAACAGTTTGACAGCAGAACAACTCTGCTATAAGAAAATATAATCTGCATCTCAGGCTTTCTTTGATGGTTTCCTGTAACATTTAGTACAACAAGCTGTATTTAGTATTTATATCTGTGCAGACGGAGGTCAGTGTGGATCTGTTGGGAGTTTATCTCCAGTGTGAGCTGGAGTTTAGGGCTGTAGTCAACCAAAGAAAACCCTGGTTGTTAAAAATCGTTGCTAACTCCCTTCACTTTTCCAGCACTTGGAGAAACAACAGACTTTTTAGCATTTACAACAGAGGTTCATTCGCGTCCTGAACAGCTGCACAGACTCCCAAACACTAAATATTTCTGAATGATGGATATTTGTTGTTAATTCTGGCATTAAAACATCCTGGCGGGTTCTGGTTGATATAATTGTAGGAGAACCACTGATTCAGTAAACGTTCAGTACGTTTAGTAAACGCTCAGTAACCGTTGAGAACAGTTAGACCCAGAAGTCTCCGTTAGTTTGGAAGAGTCCAAAGAGGTGAAAACAGCGGGGGTGTTTGTTAGTCTGTCCCCCCACTGCAGGAAATAATGGATTAATCCCAGAAAGCTACTGATGGAGCACTTTTCTCCTTATGAAAGTAACACAGAGATTATTAACCAATCAGAATTTAGTTGGATGAGAACATATTGACCAACTAATTATCCAGAAGACTACAGCTCTGCCGGAGTTGTGAACATAAGGAGAAGCTGGATATCTAACAGATTTGATGTGATGTTGTGATGAAGAACAAACTCCTCTGTGTCTCTGCAGGGCTCTCTGTCAGACTTCCTGAAGGGCAACATCGTCAGCTGGTCCGAGCTCTGTCACATAGCCGAGTCGATGGTGTGCGGTCTGGCGTACCTTCACGAAGACATCCCCCGACAGAAAGGAGAGGGACCCAAACCGGCCATCGCTCACAGGTCTGCCAGCCCACAAAGGAAAACCTCAGAGAACCTTTGCAGAACATTGACATTCATTTAAAGGATCAGTGTTTAGGATTTAGTGGCATCTAGTGGTGAGGTAGCAGAGTGCAACCAGCTGAATACTCAACTCTCTGTAGATATAAAGGCTCATTCTAAGGTCACAAAAACTTATTTTCAGGTGATTATACACTAATTAAAACAAAGTTATTTTTGCTAAACAGTCAGGCAGGCAGGATAGAGGCACTGTTGTGAATTAATAGCAGATCATTTTCATATATTTTGAGCTTACGCTGTCATTCATTCATATTCACAAGAGATTGCTGAAGAAATAAGGAACATTTTTGCAATAGAAGTTGATCACTCTTTTGTCACATTATACCCAGAAAAGTCCTGAACAACTCCGTAAAGTACTTTTGGTTGCGACCAGGCAAACCCTCCATCGTCCTGACATACACTTTAAAGAGAAACTGAGCTTTTCCTTAAAACTTAGATCTGATATATATATTAAATATTGGAAAAAAATGGAACATCTAGTCTATAAGTGTGTATCCCTGCTGATGTGGAGTGCAGCTACGCTAACAGAAAGCCGATAATGCAGCTGATGGAGATCAGAAAACCTCTGAACTTCATGTCAGATGAGCCACGATGAGTTATTCCAATTTAATGTTTTTTATTGATTAGAAATGTTATTATTTTGTTAGCTGTGTTGCTTTATTGAGTTAATATGAATGTCTGGTTTTAACTTCATATGAAGAGCTGCACTAGAAACAAGGTGATGTGTTGAATACGTCTTTCCTCCACTGTAAATATTTATTAAAAAAACAAATCTTAACTACCATATTACCTGCAGAATGATGGGATTTGATGTGTGATACTCTTTCTGTGTGTCTTTCAGGGATTTTAAGAGTAAGAACATCATGCTGCGTTCAGACCTCACAGCGGTGCTCGGCGACTTTGGCCTCGCCGTTCGCTTCGAGCCGGGGAAACCGCCTGGAGAGACGCACGGACAGGTGAGCTGCTGTACCTGACGGCGGCTGTGAAGGGGAGCCAGTAACACACTGAATGTTGTTTTTAATGTGTTTGTGTGTGCAGGTGGGGACCAGGCGTTACATGGCTCCTGAGGTTCTGGAAGGAGCCATCACCTTCCAGCGAGACGCCTTCCTCCGGATCGACATGTACGCCGTGGGCCTGGTGCTGTGGGAGCTGGTGTCCCGATGCAAGGCTGCTGATGGTAACACCTGACTGACATTTATAAGAAAATATTAAATCAAATGTAAAATAAATACAGACTGAGTGATCACTGATGGACAAAAGTGAGACATTTGACCTGTAGGTGGAGCAAATGAATAAAGATAATAGTTGTCGAGATGTTTCACTCTGGACCAGACAGACCAACCAACGTATGTCCAAATTATTGTCCATAAAGGATTTTTTTGAATCAGTTTTTTAATGTAATGTTTTTAGTTCCACCATAATGCTGACGTTATCTGTCACCCATCTGCATGTAAAATGAAATATACAGTCATGTAATAGTTTAACTACATTAGCCCTCCTCTAAATGTAAAGTAAGATCAAAAGAGAAAAGAATAAATGAAGTCACTCAATGCTGTACAGCTGTAGATACACATGGTTCCCCAGCAGTCTAGGCCTATAGCAGCATAACTAAGGGCAGTCTAGGCCTATAGCAGCATAACTAAGGGCAGTCTAGGCCTATAGCAGCGTAACTAAGGGCAGTCTAGGCCTATAGCAGCGTAACTAAGGGAAGTCTAGGCCTATAGCAGCATAACTAAGGGCAGTCTAGGCCTATAGCAGCGTAACTAAGGGCGGTCTGGGCCTATAGCAGCGTAACTAAGGGCAGTCTAGGCCTATAGCAGCATAACTAAGGGCGGTCTGGGCCTATAGCAGCATAACTAAGGGCAGTCTAGGCCTATAGCAGCATAACTAAGGGCAGTCTAGGCTTATAGCAGCATAACTAAGGGCAGTCTAGGCCTATAGCAGCGTAACTAAGGGCAGTCTGAGCCTATAGCAGCATAACTAAGGGCAGTCTGAGCCTATAGCAGCATAACTAAGTCTAGGCCCTTAGTTATGCTGCAGTTATCTGCATGTTCTATAAAATGAAATATGCAGTCATGTAATAGTTTAACTACATTAGCCCTCCTCTAAATGTAAAGTAAGATCAAAAGAGAAAAGAATAAATGAAGTTACTCAGTGCTGCACAGCTGTAGATACACACAGTGATACGCAACACTTTATAAACAAACTCTCCAAATACCCCATAAAACCTAATTAACACTCTGATTATTAGGGGATATCGTTTATTCAGTATGGAAAGTTTAAGACTTTCCTCCTTTAAGCCACTTTGTTAAACTTACAGCCAGGAAACAAGTTGCCATGGCGACTGTAGTGACTCACACAGCACTTTAAAATCAAACCTGGTTAAAATGTGTGTGTGTGTGTGTGTGTGTGTGTGTGTGTGTGTGTGTGTGTGTGTGTGTATGACAGGTCCCGTGGACGAGTACATGCTGCCGTTTGAGGAGGAGGCCGGTCAGCATCCGTCACTGGAGGATCTGCAGGAAGTCGTCGTCCACAAGAAGATGAGACCGGCCTTCAAAGACCTTTGGCTCAAACATAGTGTGAGTTTCCTGTTTTATCTTTAATAATGAGGATATAAAGAGTTTATAACTTGTTATAATAACTGTAATAACATGTTGTAAGTGATATACATTATATGTTCATAGGAGATGTTATAATAAATACTGAACATTAATAAACACTTATATCTACTTGTAAATACATTATAGTGAGTTAAAGACACGCTTGTCTGTTTTTCCTGAGGAGGACGTATCAGTTAACATATTTAAACTGTTGTGTTTGTCCACGTTAAGACCACATTTCCCAGCAGCCCCTGCTGTTTTTGAGTCCTTCACTCTTTCTACAGCAGAATCAGCAGAATCTAAATATTTTATGTAATTACAAAATGTAAATATGTTGAAGGGTCGTTGCTGAGAAATGGAATCAAAGATGAGATTTGATTTAATATAAGTGTTAAATATTATAATTTTAATGTTTGGTTTGAGAAAAACGCTGATTTTCTTCGTCTTCTATGATAAATTGAAAATCTTCAGCTTTTGGCTGCTGGTTGGACGTCAACTTGGGTTTTTTTAATAATATTGGAGAATATTTTTTAATATTTGATGATTTTTTTTATAATTTTATAATTAAAAACAATGAATCAGTTTAAGAAAATGAATGTCAGATTATTCAATAATTAAAATAATTGTTAGTAGCAGCGTTAATAGTCTCCCTGCTTTCATAAAACAAAGACCTGTAAGATTTAATAACTAAACATCTTATTCATTTAAATATCTCTCCACTGAAAATAAAACAATCAAGTTTTATTTATGAACCAAACAAGTCGTGTTTTGTTCTTGTTGTTTTAACTCAAACGTTTAGAAGATAAATCCCTGGACCTTCTTCTTCTTCTCCTCCTCTCTGCAGGGTCTGGCTCACATCTGTGAGACGGTGGAGGAATGCTGGGATCACGACGCCGAGGCTCGCCTGTCGGCCGGCTGCGTGGAGCAGAGGATCTCTCAGGCCCGCCGCCTCACCACCACCATCACCCCGCCTACCTCCGACCACAACACCCCGCTGGTCTCCACGGTCGCACCCGTTCCCATGGTAACCAATGTGGACCTACCGCCCAAAGAGTCCAGTATATGAGTTTAAAAAAAAAAAAAAAAGGGACTTAAACATAAATTAAATCTTTTGGAGGCCTGACGTTACCCGAGATTTTCCGGAAGTTCAGTTAAATTTCCTCTGAAAACAGTCGAATGACACTAAAACACACAAACACGCACATACACACCACATCATCTTCTCTCAGTGGAGCTGAAACCACCGACACCGCGTGAAAGCAGCTGCTATTTTATCTCTTTTTGGACTTTGTGAGGTTTTTTTTTTATTCATCTTTTATTTCATTCTCTCTTCGTCCTTTTTGGACAAATATTACCAGCACACGTCCTCATTTTTCCACTCAGTCTCGACTCAATCGTGTCTTTTTTTTTTTAACCACATGTGTGTGTGTTTCACGAGAAAACAAAACAAAGCAAACATGTACACACACACACACACACACACACAGGAAACACTGAAATGCATTCAGGTCCCGACTCAGTGAATGCTCTTCTATCTCCAGGTACGTCAGCGACGACTTTCGTTACCTTCGCAAATTTTTTACTGCTTTCTTCGCACATTTTTCTGTCCGCTGTCTTCTTCTACTCCTTCTCCAGAACTGGACTTATCTACCTGGCAGCATCCACAGCCGCGTTGCCTAGCAACCATCTACCATCAACCTACCGTTGGGACTTTTTTTTTTTTTTACTACAATGCTGCAAAACCCTTCATAGGAACGCGATGACTGTTACACCGCCGACAAATGCTGACAGCAAACTTTTAAACCTTTTGTTTTTCTTTTCTGTTTCTCTTCCGCGACGATACGTTTCTTTTTCACACACGACAAACCTTTCGGATCCAACGGGTTGTATCCAAAATGACAGGAAGCAGGTAGTAACGGTCAGGAGGAAAGACGTGAAAAACACAAAGCAGGAAGACTGGACAGTGTTTGTTTTTATGGGATGGTTTCCTTTCTCTCTCTTTTTTGTGTTCAACTGTTATAATTTGAGGTTGAAGACTGAGAGAACTCTGACGGGATTGGTTCTCAGGAACCAGGAGACAAACGTCTTGCATGCAGAGATTTGATTGGCTGACTGCACCCAACCACAGCATTTTGGTTGGCTCGGAAATAAAACTTCTCAGGTAACCATGACTACAGGGGTCGGGGAGTCAGGGGATCAGTTGGGGGCAGGGGGGGGTGGGGGTGAAATGCGACACCTGCTACAAGTGTCTGGAGGGGGCGGGGCCAACAACAGGTGTGGCTGATGAAAGACTTTGGTGGGAGGGGCTTATCTGAGGGTGCTCAATGCCTATTGGCTGTCCTTAATATGTAAATTTGCAAGGTGCCCAAACAAGGGGAAAACACTTACCCTAAAAAAAGGTGCAAAGACCTCATGATGCATAGAGTTGTTTATGCATTCAGGTCAGTGTGTGTGTGTGTGTGTGTGTGTGTGTGTGTGAGTGTGTGTGAGTGTGTTTGTGTGTGTGTGTGTGTGAGTGTGTGTGTGTGTGGTACAATGTGAACACAACAGTTTAAAAAGTCACATGATGTGACGTATGATGTGTTTTTTTTATTTAGATTTTATACTGTATGTGCTGATTGTTTGTTGATTTTTTTTTCTTTTTGTGTATTACCTGTCTGTAGGTAAGTGAAGGACCTGTGTGACCTTTGACCTCCTCAGTTATGTGAGCTGCAGCAGTCAGTTTAAACCCAGTGATCACAAAAACTCAGATGAATGTGTTATTCCATGCAGCTGACAGCAACATAACCTGAAACACTGATGCTGTGATGCTGCAGGTTAATCACAACTTTCCCAATTTACACTTTTGATCAGGAAGATCAACGTTTGCAAAGGTTAAAGGTCACCAGTCTTCTTCACACTTACCTCCTTACCTCTCTATTATTCCCATTTTCTTGTTTTTTCACCCTCGACCGGGACCAAAACCGGGCCGTCACCACGGAAACCGGCTGCAAAGTTCAGAAACTCACTTCATCCAAACACACACACACACACACACACACACACATACACACATCATTACTAACAGTAAGAACTGGAAACAAAAACAAGGAACGATGTTTTTTTTAGTGTTTTTTTTTTTATTAGTGTGTTTTTGTTTTTTGTTCCTTCTGTGATGCCATACATGTAACAGTGAATGTCTACGATGCTGCTGCTGACGACGACGACGATGATGATGAAGACGACGACGACGACGATTCAAACTCAAATATGAATATATTTCTGTATATTCCTTTTTATTGTTAATTTTTACTGTCAGTGCATTGAACGCAGGCAACTCTGTGTTCGTATGGAGTCAGTGAAGGGAGGGGCGCGTTCGAGGAGCGTTCGGCGGCGGCGATGGCGACACGTGCACAAGAACGACATTGACTTAATAAACGAGTGGAAAATATTGAAACGCTGGAAGAAAAAAAAAAGTCAAAACAATACTGCTCATGAACCACAGATCACCTCAATACACCAGAAATACCTCAGAAGACTTTTCTACGTGTTAAAGTTCTGTTTCTATATTTTATTAGTTGCTTTGACGACTTGTAGTCACATAATATTTTATTGTGAGCTTTTTATTCTGTTTTTATTTTGGATTTTACTCTTTTGATTAGAGAGATTATTATTATTATGATTTTGTTTTACATAAAATCTCCAAACTGATTCAAGAAGAAATTGTACCAAGTTACTGCGAGACTGGAACCTCGACATTGTAAATAGTTCAAATGTTTGTTTTTTTTTTAGACTGAACTGAACTGCCAATATCATAAAACCACCTGGACTGGGCTGGACTACTCTAATCATCCTCTTTGTCTTGTTTCTTCACCTCTTTGTGTTTCCTCTCCCCTTCGCTTCACTCCTTATTTATTTCATCTCCTTTCCTTTCCACGTCTTTTAGCTTCTTTCTTTTTTTTAGCTTCTCCGTTTGTCCTGTGTGTCTTCTCATCATCTTCCTACCTCACTGCTTGTCTCCTCTCTCTTTGCTTTTCTTGTTGTTTCTCCTTATCTTCTCCTCTTCATCTCCTTCCTTCCGTCTTCCTTTTCTCATCTTTCCTGTCCTTTAATCTTTACACTCGTGTCCTTACCTGTCTTCTTGCTTCTCATCTCCTTTCCTCACTCTCGTCTTCCAAATTCCATCAAATAATTTCTCTTCTCTTACCTCCAAACTTCTCTACTCGACGTGTTTCATCTCTCTTTTCTCTTCTGTCCCTCTCAGCTTTCATCTCACTGACTCTTCTTCTTCTATCTACACTTTTCTTTGTTTTATTGAAATGTTCTCTGTGTTTGTTTGACTTCATCTCTGGAGTGAACCCTTCCTTCTTCCTCTAAGCTTCTTTCTTCAGTTCCTTTCTGTCTTTTCTTTGAATGTAAAGCTCACATTTACCTAAATATCATACCAGGGTATATTTGTATCAAAATACATTTAAAATAGAATACTTGATTTAAAAGAAGCTAAATTTGGCCTGCCCATATTTGATTCTAGATGACACAAATTTGAAAAAAAAAACCTGCAATAGTTTCAATTGAAACTGTATTTTTTTACTTTTATCCCAGGATGATCCCAATGTGACACTTAACCTTCTCAGACGATGCTGACCTGCTGTTTTCTGTCGGGATGCAAAAACAAACAGATGAACTGAATGACGAAAACAGCAGACTGACTCAGATCCAGGTGATTCCAAGTGTTTTCAGGAACATATTACCTCATTAGAGCCACATGTGTGCTAGGAACATGACAGTAGTCAGTGACCGCGGAGAAACTCGGGCTACATTATCGTTCAGGAGGTCTCGGGATGAGAAACACAGGGTCATTTCACATGCACAGATTAGAAACCAAAATCCTCAACGAATATTTTAAATGTAGTTTACATTAAAGTTTAAAAGGATACAGATGTTTGTCGCAGCGTGTGAGGGGAAACGTTTCTACATTCAGCATTTACAAATCAGAAATACAGATAGCACTGTTAGCACTCCACAGTGAAACCAGTGGAGTAACTGGGAAAAACAAAGAAGGGAGACCAGTCTGTTGAATGCTAACGATGCTAAAGTGCCGATTTTTTTTGACCAACCCAAGTGCCAAAACAGCCAATGTTTCCCCCTCACAATGTGACATTCAAACTGAAGCAGAATAAAACAATTCAGAATAATTCAACAACTCCAAAACATATTTTTCACCCCGTTAACTACAGTACGATTATTTTAACTCATTTAACTTGTACTGTTAGCACTGAGTTGGCTAACATATCACACGTCTGTAGTGAACTCTCTAAAGAACATCTGATACCTTTCTCACAGTAATCTTCATTTTTTTTGAATGTGTGAAAAGAGGCTAAACTAGAGGCACCTCCGGGCTTCCACTTTGTAGAGGAAACGCTGTCGTCGTCCAAGTCCTCCCGCTCAACTTCACTGTTGTACAGTTGGCGTCGGAGGGTACAGTGATTTGTTAAATCATGCAGCTAGACCAGAGGACATGTAACAAGAACCATAGTTCAGTTTATAATCTGCACAAAAGCTGTTGTAGATTATTTTCCACTTCAGAAATATCTCTGAAATTAAGTCCCAAAATGTGTGTCCCACCCATCTCGTCCACACAAGACGAGAGGGTGTTTGATCATGTGACTCCAGAACGACACATAGGAGCCTTTTCTATCAGCAGTACGATATAATTTGTCTGTGCTCTCCAAAACAGTCACACATCAACTACACTGTGGTTCAGGTCTGGTTAGGTTTAGGGAAAGATGATGGTTTGGGTTAAAATGATCACTTCGTTAAGCTCAGAGAAACATATGGTGGGTTAAAGTTACTATTCTTTAAAGTTAAGCCACCCTCGTTGTCATGGCTACAATAATATCACAGTTAGAGATGGGGACTGTTGGGTTAATGCCTCCATCCACCCCTCCTCTTCCAGATGAAGCTCTGGGTCATAATTGTTATGACCACTAGATGGCATACGTCAGTTAAACTAACTATAAGTCCTGTTTGGGCGACTGACATTATGGCAGGATTTGATGTCTTTCTTTATAATAATTTGTGTATTTTAGGCACAGAAGACAAAAAATATTCACTTTGAGGCTCCGTAGTTTCATTTATGTCCACCTTATGCTGGTTTAGATATTTATTTTTCTTTTAAAATTTTAAAAAATTAAACTTAATGACACTATTTTTAGTTCACACACCCAAAAAAAGCCATGTAGTTGAATGCCATAAACATCACCTGTCTATACCAGACTTTATTTGTTGTTCTATCAAAGAAACTCCAGCAACAAAGATAACAAATGGATTCACATATTTCAGAACTGATGTAGCATAGCAATAAAATAAGACGGCAAAGACAATGACAGCAATCGTACCATTTTGGCTGATAAATTAGACTAAAATATGTTGTATCTTCATAAACAAAGGCAGATTGTTAAGTGAAGAGAAAGACAAATGTGGTATTGGTAAGACATATCTACCCTTTAGCCAGCTGATGTTAGGATTATCACCAGGATGTAAAGGTGGAGTTGGAGTGGGAGGACACGGCGAGCAGCGTTTCCCAGGTTTCCGTTTTCACAGCATTTGTCCCCAGGCCAAATTAAAAGTCACCATATTTGAAGACGTGTTTTTGCTTATTGTGCAAGTGATGCTTCCATTTTTGCGGCCAGTCAAGTGCCTGTAAGGAGATATCAAGAAGTTGCCACTTGATTTCTTTTGAACATTTAAAGATATTTTTAGTTTTAGTAAACATGGGCCTTAGTCAGTGACAGAAGGACATTTTAACAGATGTGTATCGTACGGTTCATATTAATGGAAACCTGTGGTAAGTGTTGCCTTCCACAGGTAATAATATTCACTATGAACACCTTGACTTTGTGAATCCTTCTTCCTCCTGCTGCAGAGTGTCCAACCTCTTTTTCTTTTCATTTGTCTTTTGACTGAAGAGAACACTTTGTGGATCATAAAATGGGACTAGTTCTGTGGTATTTACCTAATTTGTTAAAAAGTTTAAAGATGAACAATATACTTGATATCACTGTTACAAGGTTAATGCTTCCATATGGTAGTGGTGAGCTAGTGCAGATAAAATGCAAACTTGTTAGTTCAGTATTTACTTTCTAGTTTCCTTTTTCCAAAGAAGAGGTGGGAGACTCTCAGAGGAAGGAAAACACAAAATGTAAAATGTGTTTTCTCATCACAAAGTAGTTGGCAGAGTAAGGAATAAAATTAAGAGGTAACTGTATGCATGTTATGTACACAGATGTTTGTTTACCGATCCAAACGGACTTGTTAAAAATATGATTCAGGGATTTAATTGGCCCGAGGAGTCACAAGGGGTTTCCCAGGCATGTTGTCATGGGGTCATTGTGAACACTTTGCTTCTGTTTCTCAACCTGGGATGAATGGAGGAGGAGTCAGTGACACAGCAGGAGTCACATGACTCTTTCCTCCATTCTTGCCCTGAACAAACCCGGTGTGTAAAGATGGCAGCTTCCTATTTTGATACCATATCCTGTCCCAGATTGCTAAGCAGTGTCCATAATATTCGATATCAGTTAAAAAATGAATACTACACAAACTGAAGGTATAAACATAAGTCTTACCCTGATGTACTGTCTGAACTAACTGTACACTGTGGGTTCTACTGGCCTTTCAGCACAACTCTGTTTCATGTAGCTGCAACCGTACACCTTTCTTATAACATCCATCCACATTCGAGATTCTTTTCTCATAATTACGACTCAACATCTCATAATTACTTGAAACAATCTCAGAATTAAGGGAACTGAATCTCATGATTCTGAAATCTCATAATTTCGAGACCTGGATCTCTCACCTGTTGGTCAATGAAAGATAAAAAACTTGTAATTTTCTACAATATAGACAAATTTATTACATTCAACATTGAAATTAAGCTGTTAGGACCTAGTTAAACAGATTTGTGCTCTTGTCCTTAACTGACTCAACAAACACAACAGTTCCTACAACTGCATTCATTAGACAAGCTTCAGATCTCATAATAACAAGATCCATATCTTATAACTATAAGAAAAAGATCTTGGTTATTTACCCTTATTTAAAAAAGTAAAAAAGTATCAGTAGCTGACGAAGAGAGAAAATTGAGAAATGATGAGAAAACAGTCTCATTAATACCAGGTCTTGAGATTATGAAATACAGGTTTCTTAATTCTGAGATGCAAACTCACTCAAAGGTACAAAACTGAAAACAACAAGATAACGTACATATTAAGACAACATCTACCATTTACCTTTGGTAAATGTAATGCACATCTGTACAATCCAACCATTTTCTAGTTAAAATTTTACTCATGTTTAATCAGCCAAAAAATTAAACTACCTTAAGAGAATATATTTAATGTTTCTTATATTTTATTAACATATTTGCATTAACTTGCTCGCTCATTTACAGAGCTGCAGAAGTCCTGGAAGAAATTTGGCATCTATTTTGTGCAAACAAGATACAAATAAAAATTCACACAAAAAAGAAACATCATCATTTAGGACTTTAGTGACTCTTGGTCAATGAAAGTCCTCTTTCTAACATCTATAGAAACACCTACTGGATGAATGTTTACATTTTGAAACACTGTTAGGTTTGGTAAAGGTAAAAGTCAAACAGGAAGGCGGCCAATCTTTACAAGACCTAGTCCTTCTCCACCAGAATGATAATTATGATGATGATGAAAGTGGTGGTATGAAATGTAAATCTTGTATGTTTCACTGTTGTAGCTCATCTGTAGAACACAGAGACAAACTTGTACTACTGATTTAACAAATATGCTATAAAAAATGAAATGAGAATCTGTATGACTGTCAACAAACAGAACTGATTTTCATTACTGTAAAAAACAAAACAAAAAAGATTAAAAAAAAAAAACACCAATCCTCTCTTTTGGACTGAACAAGTGTGGGAAAAGCTGTTTCTGTTTGTCTTTTAAAGTATATAAATAAATGTATGTATACAGCAGATGGAAGAATATGCCCAGGCAGGAAGACATGAAATAAAAAAGTAAAATCTCCCTCCCCCAGGTCCTGTCCATCCTGTTGTAACACCGTTCAAAGGTTCGAGTGGGTATTTTTATTTTCTTATTTTACTTTTGAGAAGTGATGATCATTGTAACATAGATGTTTAATTTGCAGTCACAATGAAAGTCCCTTGTTAAGAATTACCTTCTTTTTTTAAATTGTGGTGGTTTGTAGAGAAAACTCAGCATCCCGACGAGGAGCTATTGCTAGATCTGCCTAAAAAAAGGAAATAATGTGTGTGTTTGTGTGTGTGTAAATGACATCTCCCTCTTTCTCTCTGTATCTTTTCTCATCTATTTTCATAAATCTATTGTGTATCTCTCTTTCTATCTTCCTCTCTCCACCCAGTGCCAGAATCATTATTGTATGAATGAATGTAGTTCTAGTCCTCAGCGCAACGACGCCCACACTCACACACACAAACACACACATAACATGTAACTGAAAAATAAAATAAAAATCACTGTAGAAAAAGAAGGTTTATTTCACTTTTATCTTTTTGTATATGGAAATAAACAATAAATACTGTCAAATAATTTTACACAGACTTCTGTTGTGTTTTTACTTGTTTTCAAATAAAAAATTATCAAAAAAAGAAATACATAATCATGACAGAAAGAACTAATTTATTTCATTACAAGATATGTTTAAGGCTACATTTAAGCATTAATTTACTATAATGTTTTATTCATCCCATTTATATCAATGTGTAATGGCCATTTTTATCATTTAAGTTTGAGCCACTTGGTTGCCTTTTTAGTTTGTTTGTTGTTTAGACACGTTTCTGTGTTTCTAACAAATCCAGACAGTCAGAGTTTTAGCTTTGACACTATTTGTCTCTCCAAGCAGGCATGAATAATCCCTCTTTTACACAGCAAGAATCCAAACAACTGTAATCCAAAGGAATGTAATTCAAGTGTTCCAAAGGTCCAAATTAATGATCAATAGATCAATAGACTTTACCGCTAATGTCCCAGTAACACCCACAGCAAACTTCAACCATCAGCAACTTACAGCACAAGATTCACAAATAGTCAACAATTTACAGCAGTTTAAAATGTATTTATTCATACTAAAAACCAGAAACATACAAAAGGTAGGCAAGGAAACACTGACAACAACAACAGAGATTTTTGATATTTCACAGTTTGAGGAATCGTGTAATCTATTTGATTCCAGATGGAGAATTGCAGGGAGAAGAAATCTACTGTATTGGCCCAAATATTAGACAAGCTTTTGTCATTCTTCTTCAAGAAAGCTTACACAATAGTTTAGTTGGTAACATCAGTACATGCTATTTGTGATATTATTCATAAAAATCATAAATTAGTCAAAAAAGGATTTGGTTACCCATTTTAAGTGACAAGTGCAGTCAGTGCCCATTCAAAACATTGAAATACACCACAATTTTACATCACTCTACAGAGTGGAGCTTGGAATGGATTTACTGTTGATACATGTAAACTGTTATTTAAGTTTAAAAACTACAGAGTCTCTGTGGGATTTGAATATCTTTCCCGCTGTTAAATCATCACATGACTATCAGTCAGAACTCTCAGCTAAACACCTGCTGTGATTCCTGGATTTCAGCAGAGGTTCTGGTCTGTATAAAGACAGGATGGTGACTGAAGTCAGTGATTTGCAGGCTTCAATCAGACTGATCTAAGAGCTCTGATGAAGTGATCAATACTTTAGTGTTGAAATAAGAGCATATACTTTCAGATCAGATTTTAAGGTACAACAGTTTGATGATGAAGACCACTGTCTCTATACATCTTGTAAGTATGTCAGCTGCAATCCAGCTTTATTTCCTGCAGACATGAACATGTATTCACATCAACTCACATGATCCCAAAAAGCTTCTGGCTGATCTGACTGGCTGACTGATCTCTCTCTGTCTTTCTGTCCAATGCTGAAGCCTGTCACTATTCTCCTATCACAGCTTGACTGAGGAAGGCAGGCACTGATAAGGCTGGAGGTTCACCAGGAAGCAACAGATCTTTGCTTTGATACTAACTGTGTTTCATACAATACTGTTGAAATAGCATGGACTGATTCCAACTGTCTACTGAAAGCAGTCTCCAGTCTACAGTGTGGACTCTCCTTAAGATCAGACAGCAGCTTCACAGGACTTCAGAGCTGAGGCCAGAGAAGCACAGCTGATCACTGACAAACTGCAGTCAGTCAATCTGAATAAAGAATAAATGACTTTAGAAGACAAAGCTCCTGCTTGTTTTTTCAGTTCCTCTATTTTCCCATCAAGTCTGTGACCTGAATGTGACTCAGAAGCAAGTGTGGAGTAAATTCTGCAGGCTCCACCAATCCAGAGCTGATCTTTGACAATGACCTGCTCACCTTTTATATAGTTTTTCATAAGAGTTGGTGAAGCCCAAAGAGCTGAAAGGAGAGTGAAGATTGAACTTATTTTCATCTGATGGACACAAACTCTACTCCAGTGGGATGATCATGTTGATGTGGAGTTTAAAAGCTGCATTAAAATGTCTAAGTTTCTACATAAATGCTGATACTGACAGATCTATGATGAGCCTTTATCAGCTGATAGCATCAGACATGTCACAGCTAAAGCATGTGTGGGTTTGGACTGCTCCAATGTGCTTGAAAGGAATTAAATGATTGACAAACAAATAAATAATGGCCATTTCATCTCAGCAGAAAACTTGAATTCATTGGATTTCTTTAAACTAACAAACTGCCAAAGTTTGACTGGATTTGTGTTTTCCAAATGATAAGAATGATGAAGTTATGAAAACACTGAAAAACCTTTGGAGTTTATCAGCTGGGCTGTTTTTGATTTATTTGTTAATTCTTTCTGCTTTTAAATCCTCTATTTTTTTTTTACTGTATATTTTCTTTAAAGGTCCTGTATATTTTTCTGTTTTATATAAATAATACATGATTTTATCAGCTGTTTTTAATGTACTCAGAGAAAGTTTATATATTTGTTAAACAGATGGTAAAACTGAGGGAATCAGGGTTGGTGGGATTTTAAAACCTCATCAATCCCCCAAATTCCTCCAGTTTAAACTCAACACTTTTTACACAGGTTGTTGAGAAAGATGACTAATCTGTAGGTGGAAACAGGTTGATGTTGGGAATGTGTGTCAAACTTTACAACACTGACCAGAAAACTAATATTATTTTCCAACTCAGTCTTAAAATGAAAGTGCTGAAAGGAGACTTGTAGGTTTTCTGCTCAGCAGCTGGATGCTGTTGATGGTTTTGTTATGAGGAGAGCTGTTAATAATGTACATGGAGCAGGAGGAAGAACATTTATTCCTTCAGATGTTCTCAGTATTGATGTTTCTTTGTATCTTGAGATTTTTTGATGCTGAGTGGATTAAAACCTGCACTGACTGCAATTAAAAGTTCTCATCACCTGAAAATAAGAAACAGTCACAGTGGTGATGATAAATGTCATTTATTAACAATCAAAGTTCAAACATTACACATATTCATTAATCTCACAGCCGCATGTTTCAGTATTCAATGAGTCAAACAGGAAACGTCTTCAATCTTATGTGATTCATTTACAGAACAGAGCACAGAGTCGACCTGGAAATGAAACCTTTTGTTCAAACATTCTGAAAACAAAGAATTTAGTTGTTTGATTTCATATCCTGAACTCTGGTGCAGCACAGTGTTGTGAGTTTGAAGATTCTTACAAAATGTTGTTAAACAATAGTGAAACACCTGAGAACAGAAGATGTTGGTGTGAGACTTTCTGCTACTGCAACTTCAGCTCTTCTGAAAGAAGTGGATCCACCTCACAGAGAGCAGCGATCAGAGCTGAACTGGCTTTTCTTCCTTTTGTTCGCACCATGTCGATCACCTCTCGTACTCTGTCTGCTCTGTTTCTCTGTGTTCTGACAAACTCCCCTTCACCATCATTTATGATCCCATCCTGCAGGAGTTTATCCAGCAGCTTTTGTAGATTAGGTTCAGTCACAGCATCAATTAACCTTGCCCGAACAGACTTTAGCTTCTCGACACTCTGAGTCTCTGCTGGATCAGGACCTGGAAGAGGAAGAAGTATCTGTGTTCAATAACCAGCTGAGAGCGTGTAGAGGAGAAAAGAACAGGACGAAAATAAAATGCTGCCAGATTTAAACTGCACCCACAGAGCAGCAGCAGGAGCTCTGATTTAGAGCTGCAACTGATGATTATTTCATTAATGACTATTTTCTCAATGCTAAACAGCGCTTATCTCAGTCTAAGGCTACATCTTTAAAAGTCTTGTTTTGTCCAAACCCAAAGTTATTCAGTTTACAGTTAGTTTACATCAGAGAAGCAGCAACTAGGTTATGTTTGAAAAAATCAGTTGTGATTAACCCCTTCTTGTTCTCCCCCTCTGACATCAGAGCACATCATCTTCTGTCTGTATAAGTTCAGAATAAATTCATGTAAATGTGTGTCAGATGTTGAGAGCAGCTCTCAGCTCTGAAGAACATCAGCAGTCTGTTTGTTACTTTGTGATTTAGTCACATAAAGTTCTCTGACCTCAGGAAGAAAAGTCTAAATGTTTTTAGTCATGTTAGCAGCTTTATGGGCGTCAGTCTGTCTGTCCAGACTGAAATATCATCAACTGTTAGATGGATTGTTTTAGAAGATAACTCCTACTGACTTTAGTGATCAAACCTTTCCTCTAATGTCACCATCAGGTTTTTGTAACAATATGCTTCAAAAATATTCCTGGAAGCCTGGTGATAAATAACCATTTTAATAGATTTTTCTTTTTCCAGATAAACCCCGGCTTCCTGTCTTACTAAGTCACTCCAACCTCCAAAAGCTGCTTCAATAACAACAACATGCAAACTCAGTGAGACTCACTAATGAGCTGCAATTCATGAACAGAGATTATTGGTGAAATGTGACTTTGAACAGATGAAACTATAACACAGGTCTCAGTAATGACTCTCATTAAATCTAAAATCATGAAACATGTCACACTGTTATGATGTGATATAAAAGCATTTCTCTGACTGATGTGACATCATGTTTGTCTCTTCCAGTGACGTGCGGTGAGGTTTGTGGTTGTCAAGTCAATTTTACAAACGTATAACGCTAATTGTAAAGCTTAAATTCACAATTCAGTTGGCAGATTTTACATGCTGCTTGTTGTGTTTCAGAGCAGAAATCTTTACACACAAGTGGGGCTACATCTGGCAGTTAAATTTATAGCAACTCAGAGGGAGCATATTTACTCTTGCAATTCCATAAAACATTAAACACAAACAAAAGTAAAGATGTAAGCTCCTGTTTAGCTAAAAAGCAGGTTGCATTTATCAGGTCCTTCAAAATCTCACGGTTTTCCTTTATGGATGCTGATATCAAGTCTCATTTGTTCATTCAGAGCCAATTCATTCAATCCGTGAGTTTCCAAAGTTTTTAAAGAAATCTGACTCATGTCTCGTCTCTCTGTTGTATTTGAACAGGAAATACAGAATTACAGCGATTTTGACTATAAAAATGATCAAAACTTATAGGAACCACACTGGAATTGCATTGAAAGCACAGACCAATTGACAAATGTTAATAATGTTTTATTATTTCTCTTTTGCTTCTCATGATGAGCCTCACCTGCCTCCCCTGACTACACGTCCATGCTCTCTTCCTGTGACTGACCTTCTGCTCACCTTTTAATTCTTCAGGTAGACTTTAATTTCTTGAATTCCTTACCTGGAGTGTTGATGGGGTCCACCTCCGCCATCTCGACTCTCTGGTAAAATCAGAGAACATTGAAGGACAGTTATACAACAGTTATGTTTCTGTCTGTTGGTGTTTCTACTGTTCTGGAACTTTCTATTATGTCACACAGTCTTCCTCGGCAGATAGAGTTTACACAGTTGTCATGGAAATGTAGATGTTCAAATATTTAACAGGTTTATAAATTAATAAAATAATCTCCATGACAGGTCCAGTTAGTCATCTGCTTTCAGCACCAACCTGTTTGTTGTAGTTCAGTGAACTCTGGTGACTGAGAGCACCTGAAAATGAGGGACTTGTCTTCAAACTTTAAAAAGGAGAACATCTTATAAGTGTATCTGTCAGTCTAACAATTCCCCAATAAAGAGTGAAAGTGAAACATGATGACTGCCCTCCTGTAATATCAGCCATGTCTGTCTCTAGTTATAATAAATCACGTTCATTTTCTGACTAATGATGCTGATTTATGATACCAGAGAAGATCAATGATCAATAAACTCTGCAGGTTCAGTCTGTGGTTTTGATGATTCTATGAAGAGTTTTGAGAACTCAAAATCTTTCAGAGCATTTTGTGTTCTGCAAGAAGAAACACGGTTCAGGTGTTTGTGTCAGAACTGGGCCTTTAGTTTCTAACAATGCATCAAAACAATGCAGAAAAACTGTAAGTAGCATAAAACAGAAATAGTTCAGTACAGAACAAATATCTCTGTTTTTTAGGGACTCAAGAACAATTTTAAATGTTCTTCCACTGCTGCCACACCTTCACATCGTCTATCAGGGTAAACAGTCTGACTGGTCTGATGGTGAAAGAGTCAGATCAAAAACAAAGGGGTAATATTGTGGAAAGACATCTAAAGATGCAAAATGCATAACTACATGGTTCTACTTAATTTCATGTTATTAGATTAAACCACACTCACAGAGTGATTACCTGGAAAAACACCTGGTTGTTTGTGGGCCTTATTTTAACTGCACAAGTGCAACAACAAGAACAAAGTGGTAGTTCTTAGATACACAGACTGTATGAGTGTTTCTATGCACACCTGCTATTTTGGTTCATATCTGTGTAGCAGCAACATGCAAAAGGGCTCAGTGAAGGTGAGTATAGATAAGAGAGTGTGGTGATCAATAAATACCCTCTCAGCCAATCACATCACTGCTCTCAAAGCTCTGAAACAGCCAATCACAGTTAATGTGAACAGAAAGCTTTGCTTCAGGAAACGTCTGGATGGTTCAGAGCACAATGACATGAACACACATCACCACAAATCTGCAGCCAAAGACAGACGGAGTCATTTTTCTCATCAGTTAGTTACTATAATAACAATAAATCAGAAATAAAGATATTGATCTGGCGAAGCTGTTTATATGATTCTAATGGACCAAAGCTATTTCAGCAATAATTATCATGCATCTCATACCTGGCTATATAATATTAATAATTAATGTTACTCAACAGCATTTAGGATATATCATACCAAATATAGAGCTGTGATCGGATCACTGGACTGATTGAGTTTTCTGCTTTAACCATATTAAATGTTATTTTCTATGCCGACTTTGGTTGGAGTGTTTAATTGAAAGTTATTGAAGTTATTTATATTTTAATCATTACTAATCGTGGCAGCACGTCTTTATTTATTTATTTAGTTTGATCCTGTTGATAAAATCACCAAAGCAGCAGTGGATTGACGTTGTGCTGTAAACAGACGTAGTTCTGAGACGTCCATTTTTAGTGCAACATCTAGCAGCAAATTTGAACCAAAATACAACGACTGTCTTTATGCTGCTTCATTGTTCAATCAGGTATCAGGTTCAATGTTTCCAGGTAATCACTCTGCCTCTTGGCGCTGGTATTAATCTGGTATTTTGTTGCTAATAACAAAAACTTTAGAGAGGCAACTTTATACATGAAGGCTGGATGCTGCTGTTTAATGTCAACTTGTAAGACTGTTTACCTCTGCTGAGACGATGTCTCCTGCTGGGAGATTCTTCCTTTGTTGACCTGGAAGATAACCAAAGAAAAGACTGTTGTTTAATAACCCAACAGTCACTTTTAAACAGAGCACTTTTAGAAATGATGAATATTTTAACAAAATCTCCACATGGCAGCAGACAGGAGGAGCTATCCAGGTATCTGAAAATTCAGAAACAACTTCTTTACAAAATAATTTCAGAGAAAAATCCTCATTTAATCCATTAGATGTAAGAGTTTGCAAAAGAAATCAATCCACAAAACTTCTGTCTAGAGCAACAGTCTTTACCTCTTCCCTCCATGTTTGGGCATATTAACCACCATGATGTTAGCCATCTGAGATGGCTAACATCATGCTAACGTTCATTAAAATGCAGAGCGACACTTTTCACATAAACAGACAGAGATAACCATCAGTTTAACCATCAGATAATCCTCAAACACTCCAAACATCTGGATGAAAACATTTAATCCACTGAATGATAAAAAGATTTTTAACCATTTTAGTTTAACCAAGTTTCCTATCCAGGTAGCTGATGGGATGCCATCTTTGTTTTGATTCAGAAAGGAAATAGTCCACTGCATGATGCAAATAAAACATTTTAATCAGTGGACTAAATATTTTTTCATCCAGATTTATCTAAAACACATCTTTTTACTTTCTTAAATAAAACCTCTCAGAGTTCTGTAACATTGTCTGAAGGCTGCATCACAAATCCAGAAATGGATCTTTGATTCTTTATTAAAGCAATAATGTCTTGTGGATTTTAGATTGTGACTGAGGTCTAAACTCTGACATGAGGTGAAGTGCTGCTGCAGCAGAGTGAAAGTTTTACCTGGTAGATACACATCACGTTTCCACATTTGTGTCCCCTCTTTGTCTTTGACCATCAAAACCACTTTCTCTTGGTTTGCAGGGAGGAAAACTTCAAATGTTGGGTAGAAATTTGTTATACACCCTGTTTGAAATTCTTCATGCTGAAACCAGAAACAAAACATAATTTCAATCCAAAAAAAAAAATGTATCTGGTACTCTGATTGTTAAACTGTTTTCCAAAAATGTAAATATAATAATTAAACTTGTAACCATTAGAAGTGTTTTAGAACTGACTCACCTCAGGCTGTATTGTGGAGGCCTCAGGTTCACAGTGAACACTGTAACTTTGACCATTGATGAAAAGACAGTTGGAAGATATCCTGATGTACTCAGTTCCTCCTTGTTGGGCTTGAACCTTCAGTGATAAGACATTTTTATTATGGTGTTTATTCTCAGATAGACAATGACTTCTCTGTATTATTCATATTCTGTTCTTGTACATGCTGGACATCTATAGATGAATCTAGATGAGTTGTAGGTGGAAGTAAACAAGCCAGAATATAACACTGTAATGTTTGTAAAGGATTTCCCTTTTTATCTGTCCAGGAAATGCTGTAGAAGCAGTTCTATGTTAAAATATAGTTTTATGTTGTTAATTATTTAAGTTTCTATTATTCTAAGAAATCATCTCAGAATAACTTCTATATCTGTTAAAACAAGAAATGTTTATAACAAAGAACTGAGCAAATATTTATTTTGTCATGGTGGCAGCAACACGCTGCCATATAGAATACATAGATATTTAATTTTATATTAATCTAGCCCACTGTCCAATATTCACACCAGCTGGTGCTGGTATCACTAGTGACACTGGAACAGACAATAATGCACTCCAGAGATAACCCAGAAAAAAACTAAAAATCTGAAGATTTCCAGTTCAGACTGAACAATCATATTATTCTTAGCACAGCTTGAGAAGGTTTGATATCAGGTATAGAGGAGTGAGGTGTGGCTGACTGTTCAGCCTGTTGTGGAAACAGATTGACTTAAAACACAAGTTCAGGTTGGTAAGCACATACTGTATGACAGATAGACTTACCTTTTCCAGAGGAATGTCATCCTGCAGCAGAAATACATTGAGTTTTTGTTGATGTTCATTCATAAGTTGGAGGAACAGCAGAACCTGGCCTTTAATTGTTGGTGTGCTGTTCTGATTGAGATTCTGGACCAGACCAAAGGCAGAGAGGTGAGGGATGTTCACAGCCACATGAGTGTCTGTAATCTTCAGCGGCTCCAGGAAGTTCATTTCATCATCAGCGATGTGGACGACAGACAGCAGACCTTCAGGGAGCGGAGCTGTGAAAACACAGATTTATTTCACTAACAACAACCTCATTATAATGTTAGTGCTCATTTTATTTGATTTCTAGGACACTCAGTCTGGTCAGTGAAGAATTAAACAGATCAGTCAAATCATCCAACATGACTGTTGGTGGGAAGTCTGTTAGTGTTGGTGCTCTAACAGGAGTCTTATTGTTGTTTTAATAAAACTCACTAACTAATAATCAGCTTACCATCCATGGTTTCACAGTGTGGTAGATGGAGCTGACTGACAACACTGACAGGACTCTCAATGTTGAACAGCAGCCCTGCAGCCATCTTGCCAACTTCTTGTAGGAGCTTCTGATCCCATTGGACAGTCCTGTACAGCAGCTCTGCCTTCTGAGTCATAACAAACACCAGTCTAGTCAAAGTACACTGGAACACACCTGGACCAGAACACCTGAACCTGTAGGACACAGAGGAGCTGATTAAACAAGATAAACACAAACTCATCCAGACTTTTTC
This sequence comes from Euthynnus affinis, assembly GCA_029490765.1. Lineage (NCBI taxonomy): Eukaryota > Metazoa > Chordata > Actinopteri > Scombriformes > Scombridae > Euthynnus > Euthynnus affinis. The sequence continues at coordinate 25,140,281 of CM055859.1, forward strand.
CTGGTTTGAATGAATAAAAACTAAAGAATACATTTTCTGAACAAAATGTGCTGTGACTGCTGCAGTGCTTAAAAAGCTGGAGAGCAAACTGAACTGCTGGACAAGATGTGAATGAAGCAGCAGCTGCAGGAGTCTGAAGAGTATGAAGAGTGTTAAAAGTGAAGTTTCATCACTGAAAGGAGTTGAAACAACAGTCGAGTCTGAGAACTAAAACAAGTTAAACTACTGAACAGAGTGAAACTATCTGAAAGGAGGTGAAGTGTCATCACTGAAAGGTGTTGATAATGTTCAAGGATGAATTATTCTGCATCTTATGTTTTGGTTACCTGTATGAATTATTTGCAGAGTTTATCAGCACTGTAGGTGTGAAGTCCTAAAATGTAGAAAGTGACAACATTAGTTACAGAAACTGACCACCAGGAGAAGATCCTCACTGCTTCAGTTTCTACTCCACCTGAACTCTGTTTATTCATCACTGGATTATCACTAGTTCACATGATTAAATGATGTGTTGCTCTTTAACTTTATATTCTTCAGCAACTAAATCTAACTTAGTCAGCAGGCTGACGGTCGAGCTTAACTCAGCTGCATGTAGAAGAGTGTCCGACAAACGGAAGCAGAGGGTACATCTCAAGTCTCTTATTTCATGTCTCTTTGCTCCTCGCCTGAACCGGAAGTTGTTCCTGATGCACCATTTTGACAGGTGTCAAGTCTCTTATTCTGCTCAGAGGAGCGAGGAAACATGAGATCAGACTTCCTGAAAGTCTTTTACCGGCCGACACGCCCCCTTATTGGATATCAGTTATTGATTGGACGCTGCAGCTGATCAAACTGATCTGATAGATCACTGCAGTTTCATACTGAAGTGGAGACAGATAACAGATTAAATTTAAGTGTTTCACTCCCAAATTTCATGTTGTATTTGTTTTCTGATTCATCACATAGAAATCTGTTAATTGTTGGTTTGATCAACAAAAGAAGCAGAAACAACTTCATTTATTAGAAATATTTTTCTTTTCATGATGTTATTTCCTCCTTTAAACTGTTTCTAGCTGACAGACAGACTCTTCCTGACTTTAATTTGATCCATAATAAAAGTTAAACACATCTATATTTTACGTCTGTGTATATTCTCATTTGTCCAGGTCATATTTATCTCTAGGCAACAATGATTCCAAGGCAACTGGACTTAGATTTGTCTTATGAAGACATTTCGCCTCTTCGGTCTGACTCGTCCTCACTAGTCTGACACACAGTTAAGCTAAAAGAATCGTGGGCTTGGAGGGATAGTTCAGGGCTTCTGCCCTTTTCTATCCATGGGTGGGTCTTGGTTGGCGGAAGTTAGAGGTAGAAGGGGGGTGGGGTGGGGCTCATGGTGGGCACTTGTGGGCCAAGGCACAAACAAACAAAAACAAACAAACAGAAACAAACAAAACAAAAACAAACGAAGCAAAAAACAAACAGGAAAGAAAAGAAGAAGTGTGATTTACTTAAATATATGGTGTGTGTGCGTGTACATGTGTGTGATGTTAAGTGGTGTTAGGCAGCAGTGATGGAGTGGTTTGGTCCAGGTTGTTCAGTCATGGGGGGGTTGGTGGCTGGGGGGCTTGGTTAACTGTAGGATATATGACAGGGGGGTGTTAACTGACAGCTTGGCTTCTTTTATGGTACTTTGGAGTGAAGGGTTGGTGGTCGCTGTTCTTAGGTATTTCAGTGCTATTGTTTGGTGTCTCTGTCGTATGGTTTGGATTCCTGTTATGGTGTGTACATAGTGGTTTCTGATGTAGGACGGTAGTCTGTGTGCTAGTTTGAGTGCTTTGTTCTGGATTGTTTGTAGTCGTTGAAGCTGGTTGTCAGAGATATTGATCCAAGCAGGGACGGAGTATTCGAAGAGTGGACGTATGTATGCCAGATAAACTTTGATAACTGTAGAGGGTGATGCGCCATGTTTTCCACAGAGGGCTTTGAGGTGGTTGAGTCTATTGTTTGCTTTTTGTTCCAGGTTATTGACGTGCTTTGTCCAGGTCATGTTGTGTTGGAATGTGACACCGAGGAATGTTGCTTCTTTGCTGATTGTGATTTTCTGGTTGTATAATTTAAGACTGGTGCTGTTGTTAGGCTGCAGGTGTGGGTTTTTTGTGAAGAGGACGCACTGTGTTTTGGTGGGGTTGAGTTTGATTCTCCACATGTTTGACCAGTTTTCTATTTCAGTTATGCATGTGTGGAGTTTTTTGGCTGCAAGGTTTGGGCATTTTGAACTTGACCAGTAGCAGAGGTCGTCTGCGAACTGTGAAACTTTGGCTATGGTGGCTGGGGGGTAGTAGGTGTCGGAAATGTACAGTGAAAAGAGAAGTGGACTAAGAACAGCTCCTTGTGGAACTCCTGCTTGGGGGGTGAAAGGTGGTGATATGGCTGTGGCAACTTTGATCTTGATTTGACGGTTGTTGAGGAAGCTGGAGATGATAGATTGGGTGGGTTTTGGGAGTTTGAGATTTGTATCTAGTAGTCTGTATCTGAGTCCATTGTGCCACACTTTGTCAAAGGCTTTCTCGATGTCAAAAAATATTGCCATGGTTATTTCCCTTTGTTGAAGTTTCTATGAATGTCCTCTGAAAGTCGGGTTATGTTGTCTGTGGTGGCTCTCCCTTTTCTGAATCCGGCTTGGTGGATTCCTAGGAGGCCCATGGAGTTGATGTGGTCGGTAAGTCGTGCAGTGAGTATTCTTTCAAAAAGTTTTCCGAGGTGACTTAAGAGGCTTATGGGGCGGTAGCTTGTGGCATTGTGTGGGTCTTTTCCGGGTTTATGAATCATTGTGACAATAGCGGTCTTCCATGGTGAGGGGAAATGACCAGTTATGAGGCAGGTGGAGAAGAGCTGTCCAAGGTGCTGGAGGTAAATGGCTGGTGCTTGTTTTATTAGTGTGGTGTCGACATTGTCTTCCCTGGGAGCTTTGTTTTTCATTTTTTTCAGGTGCAGCTGTATTTCTTGGCTGGTTACTGGCTTTGTGAGATTGTGATGCTCTGCAGTGGGATTGGCTGTGTTTGTGTTGTGTTTTGCCATTTCTTTGTCAACCAGGTCTTTCCATGTATTGTCAAAGTGTGGGTCATTTGGGCATGAGTGGATTTTTTCAAGGTGATTGCGGAAGAGTGTTGCTTTTTCATTGTTGTCACTGATGATTGTGCCTGAGGATTTGATTGGTGGTGTGTTGTTGTTTTCTGGGTCTCCGTTTATGCTCCGTTTTTGCCAGAAGGTCCGGGGGTTAGAGTCCTGGTTGAGTTTTTTGTAGAATGTGTTCCAGGTTTTCTGCTTGTGAAGGGTAAGTTGTGTTTTAATAGTGTTTTGGAGTCTATTTATTTCTGTTTTGGTTTGGGGTGATCTGTGCCTTATAAACTCTCTTCTCAGCTTTCTCTTTTGTTTTATGAGTTGGAGCAGGTGATAGGGTAGTGTCTGTGTCTGGGTTTTAGCAGGGTTTTGGGGTATAGTTTCTTCTCTGGCTTGGGTGAGAAGTTTGCTTAGCAGAGTTGCTTGTTGGTCCAGATCCTGAGGGGCGGTTCCGTGGGTGATGTTGTGCAGTCTTTCTTCTATATGTGATCTGTATGTTTCCCATTCTGCTGTTCTATAGTTGTACTTCTTCCTTGGAATTGCTTGTAGATGGAAGGAGAATGCTGTGAGAACAGGTAAGTGTTCACTGGAGAGATGATTTGTGGTGGAGAATTTTTGTAATTTGGAAGCCAGGTCAGGGGAGCATATGATCAAGTCCAAAATATCTGTGTTGCCTGTTTGGGGGGATATATAGGTGGGTTCATTCGTATTGATGATTGACAGGTTTGTGTTATTGAGGATCTGTTTGAGTGCTATGCCACTTTGTTTGTTTTCCTGCAGTGAAAGTCAGCATGCTTTGCATTAAAGTCTCCCATTATGAGGGAGTGGCTGGGGTTGGAGATGGCTTTGAACAGTGCAGCTGAAGGTTTTGTTCTAGGTGGACAGTAGATGCTGGTGACTGTGATAGGATGATGTGAGTGGATTTTCATTTTGGTTGAAATGTATTCACTTCCTTGTAATTGTTCTGGTGAGAGACCGAAATCAATTTCACTGTATTCAATGTTTTTCTTGATCAAGATTGCTACTCCTCCTCCATTTCCTGTCTGACGTTCTTTTCTGATGATGTTGTAACCGGGTATCTGAATTCGTGATTTGGTTGATAATAGTGTTTCATTTATGGAAGCCACAGAGACATTCTTCTCAGTAAGCAGATGAATTAACTCTTCTTTGCTTCCCCTTATTCCTCTGATGTTTATGTGTAAAAAAGTAGTAAGAGCCATTTAAAAAGTGTTAAGAGGATGAAAGAAAATGAATGGAAATATAGATAATGGGAAATACTTCATATATTGAAGTGTGAGTGTTTCCGGATGGTTTGTAGTATTTCCTCTATTTTCTTGTCGTCCATGGTGAGTTTTTTTAAGTCATCACGTAGATGAGTGTAGTGGGTGTCATCGTGAGAGGTGGTGGGTTTTCCGGCTGGGGGTTTGGCAGATGGTGTCTTTTTGGTTAATGGAGTCATGTGTGAAAGATAAACTGGACAGGTCTTGGAGGCAGCAGAGTGTTCCCCTGCACAGTTGGCACACTTAGCTTCTCGTTTTTCCTTTTTGCAGGTTTTGTGGTGGTGGTTTTCTCCACATCTCAGGCAGATGACTGGGTTGGTGCAGTTGACAGAAATATGATTGAATTGCTGACATTTGTAGCACTTTTTGATGGTGGGTGGAGGTTTTGCCTTCTCTACTCTGTAATGGAAGAGGTCCATGAAGAAGCCTTCATGAAGAAGGCCAGCAGCTTGGTCTGGGTTGGTGAGGTGGATTTTGATGAATGTGGTTGGCTGTTGAGTGGATTTACTTATGATTCTGTGTATTCTGGAGATACTGATGCCTTGTTTTTCCAGTTCTTCTTTTATTTGTGTCTCTGTGATATTAGTGTGGATACCTTTAATAACCAGCAGTTTTGTCAGCGTTTCGGATGGAGGCATGGTGTTGTGCTTACGTGCTAGTCTGCATGTGAAGTGTGCTCCATTAAATGCTCCCTCGGGCCATGGTGAGAGCAGGGAGTTCAGAGAGGGGATGTCCTTGGGAAAAATGAGGATATTGTTGTTTCTCATGTGGACCAGTTTTTGAAGTTGGGCTTGTGGCTTGAGTTTTTGTATTTCCTTGAGGATGGATTTGTTGGTTGAAAAAGAATTACTGGAGGTTTTGTAGTTTTCTATGACAACCGGTGTGAGGTGTTGGTTTTCTGCTGACTCCCGTCTTGCTCTTTTCCTGGGACCTGTGTTGAATGATTGGTATTTATGCATGTTTGTGCTTACAATATTCGAGTAGCTGGCAGAAAGGGGTGGGAGGGGAGTGTGTGGGTCTTGTCCGTTCAATAGGATCTGCTCCATGGTGGTTAGAGTGAATTGCATCTGTGTAGTGACATTGTTGAGGGGAGTGGTTTGGGTGTATTTGCTGAGTTCAGAGAATAAGTGGTTGATTTGGTCGAAAATATTCTTGATGATGAGATTGTCGATTTTATCAGTGGTCGGAGGGACTGGTGTCTCAGCCGGGGTGGATGATTTAGAAGTGGGTTTGGGAGCAGTAGTTGTCTGTTGGTCAGCTTTGGGTGGTTTGGATAGCTTTACAGGTGCCGGTGCTTTTTCTTTGATGGTTGGATTGGGTTCCAGAGGTGAGATAGGGTCCATTTTTTCCAAGTTTTGGAGTGTTGTAGTGATGAAGCTGCGTACTGCTGGGGAGTTGGGGCTCTTTCTTGCTTGTATGGATTTTTGTGTTTTGGGATCAGGTATTTGCTTCTTTCTTTGCGTTCTTTCATTTGATGCAAAAGCTGCAGTCCATATCTGTTTTCTTTCCGATGCATTAGTAGGTTGTGCAGTAGCCATTTTCTTCCTTTTCACTCCTCCTTTGCTGTGTGTGTGTGTGTGTGAGAGAGTGTGTGTGTGTGTGTGTGTGTGTGTGTGGGGGGGGGTGTACGGGGTGCTTAAGTGCAGTGTGAGAGAAGGAGAAGAGGAGAAAGAGGTTTTTTTTTTTTTTTAAATAAATAAAATAAAATAAAAATAAATAAAAAGTGCTTGTGGACTTATTTGTGAGTTTAACGATACAAAAAGTGCCTTGGCCACCACATTTGATGATACCTGTGTCTGTTCAGTCCATGGAAGAGACCAGGGAGGCCTTTAATGCCGGGTCCAAAGCGGCATCACCGGGATCCCGTACGGGCAGAGGTCTCAAGTGCTGTGTGTTAGACGCTGAATATCCGCATGTAAGACCGTGCAGGTGACGTGATGATACGGCGGTGTCGGGTGTCGCGTGAATCAATCAAAAAGTCCTGTATCCTGAAGTCAATGTCTCGTCTAAGTCAAGTGTGTGATAGTATAGTCCTAGTAGTATACACACACAGTGGAGATAGACCCAGGTATTTATCTCTGCGAAAGTGACCGCCCAACCATTTTCTAAGACAATAGTTCGTTAGTGGAGTTTCACCTGACCATTGTTTTGGTCAGTGAGTCATCCCCGTGAACAACAGTGGTTAGGAGTGGATGGGGCTAATGGCAGATTACAGTCGTTAGGCATGATGTGTGTTTGCCTGTGAACAACAGTCGTTCTGTTCGTTAGAGTCACTTGTTGTTGGTTTCGGGCAGCTTTTGTTCTTAAGTTTCCTGGGAATGGTCGAAAGTGCAGCATTGTAAATAGGTGAAAGATGGTGTCTCAAACCACCTCCCCTGTTTAGGGATGGTTTTTCTACTTTTACATAAATGGCTTCTTTAACCCCTCTCTCAAACCATCTGTCCTCTCTGTCCAAAGTTCTGACATTACTGTCTTCAAAGGAGTGAGCCTTTTCCTTAAGGTGTAAATAGACAGCTGAAACTGGACCTGAGGAGGTTGCCCTTCTGTGCTGGGCCATTCTTTTGTTTAGTGGTTGCTTAGTTTCCCCAATATAAAGATCTTTGCATTCTTCGCTGCATTGGACAGCATATACCAGGTTACTTTTCTGAGAGTGTGGTAGCCTGTCTTTTGGGTGCACCAGTTTTTGTCTGAGGGTATTGCCAGGTTTGAAACAAACAGGGATTTGGTGTCTGTTAAAGATTCTCCTGAGTTTCTTGGATACCCCAGATACATAAGAGCTACAATGCTGCACTTTCGACCATTCCCAGGAAACTTAAGAACAGAAGCTGCCCGAAACCAACAACAAGTGACTCTAACGAACAGAACGACTGTCGTTCACAGGCAAACACACATCATGCCTAACGACTGTAATCTGCCAGTAGTGCCGTTCACTCCTAACCACTGTCGTTCACAGGGATGACTCACTGACCAAAACAACAGTCAGGTGAAACTCCACTAACTATTGTCTTAGGAGATAGTTTGGGCGGTCACTTTCACAGAGACAAATACCTGGGTCTATCTCCACTGTGTTGTCAGACTAGTGAGGACTAGTCAGACCGATGCGTTACGAACTGATGAAGCCGCTTGGATAAGAGGCGAAACGTCTTCATAAGACAAATCTAAGTCCAGCTGCCTTTGAATCATTGTTGCCTAGAGATATCTATATTTTACATAATTTATCGTTATTTCACATGCAAGGCTGAAAATTCCTGAGCGTCGGGTTTGATATGAGTTATATCATTTCAACTTTCCCTGAAACATTTTGCCAAATACATATTTACAGTCTTCAGAAGACACTGATTATATTCTGGGTTATCGAATGATTAATTCACTATCAGGATTATCAAAAGATACAGAGGCAGATAATCAATAAATAGTATAAACGCATCTGCCAGTAGAAATGGTTCCTGATCCTCTGAGCAGGACTCAGTATAAATGCAGAATGCAGGTTGTTATTCAGGTGTTTGTTAAACAGGTAACAGGCTGCAGAGAGGAAACAGCTGCTCTAGCGGTGATAACTGTGCACCTTTATTAGTATTAACACAGTCCACATGTGTGCAGACACAAACTCCATCACAAGTTTCTACAGATGTTAAAGCCGTCTGACAGCTGATCAGCTGATCCAGCTGTGATCAGCTGTCGCCGTCATCAGAAATGGACGTCGCTTCATGTGACGTTTCAGAAGAAAGCACGTCTCATGTCTCTTAAAACAAATTTCCTCATTTACTCTCCTCGCTTAGTTTCCTTGCGTCTCTCCTGCATCCTCGGTGGAGGGACTAAGATGCAAGTGAGGGAAACACTGGATGCAACTTAAGAGACTTGGGATGCACATCGACTCTCAAAAGACAGTTCCAATTGTCTTTTCACACTCGCATCACTTGTCTGTATTTGGGAAACATAAAATAGAAGAACTATGCAGGACTTTTACAAAAATAATTAAGTGTGCCAGCGTTATTTGTTTATTCATTCACTCATTTTGTTCAAGATGTGAAGACAAATAGGAAATTAAATAAATAAAGTCCAAACCATGAACCTCTGCTGTGTTTAAATGTATATGTTACGGTATTAACTACTTATAGTAAGCAAAATTCACAGTTCTCTTCGCCTGTTCTGCTGCCAGGAAAAAGAAAGAGCTACTCATTAGCAAAAGTCAGAACCTGCAGCTTCATAAATGTGCACGATGCGTTTGAAACAGCTTTGTTGTATTTTGAAGCAGTCAATAAAATTCAGTAACTCTATATTCATGTAGGGTACTAAATATACAAATGTCAGTCAGATAGTATTCTGCATGAGAAATAAAGAAAAAGAAAAGGTTATGATATACTGATATTTGACCTGGACAGACGTGATCACTAAACGGTTTCCACTGTATTCATATCCTTCTCCAGGTTCTTTATCTCCAACTGCAACTTAATTTCTAACTTTCAGTGACGCTTGTAAATGGACATTTGTGAAAAGAGAAAATGTGTCAAAGAGTAGATGATAATATTGGTAAGTTGGTTCTCTTAAGTTGCCGACACTGTAATTTTAATTACAGATATTATCTAGTCTAGTGATAATAAAACTACAGTCACTGATCTGAATGTTCATTTATGAACTAATAAAGATAAAACCATGAACAGGAACAAGCTGTTCACTTTCACCATCAGACTCATCAAGTCGATGCAGGATTGAACCTTCATCCTTCTAGTAATAAGTTGACCTCTAACCTTTAGACCATCACTGCCCGTCTACAGGTCTACATTTAACCTGTCATCAGTTTAGTGCCCAGTCATCTCCTTCACCTTGTTAATTGCAGCAATTTTGACCTTTTTGGTGAAGACTCCTTTCTATTCTTCATATAGTTTCATCAGCAGGTTTGTTCTGCTGCTGAGATGAAAACCGCTCTAGTTTTCTCTTCTTTTTGTGACGTAGTTTCATCTTTTCAACAGTAGACTGTTCGTGGCTGCTTATGTCCTCCATGCACGCGCGCACTTCAAGCTTATTTCAGTCTGGTTAGACTTAGCGTTGACTAGATGCAGCTAAACTCCGTTAGTGGAACGACTTTAGCCTCAAGTGAAAGTTGATGTTAATTCTAGCCAGACTTTTTCAAGTAAGCGCAGCTTTCTTTAGCTGCTTTCATGGAACAGCCCTCTGGTCTTTATGTATTTGTTTTGGTTCATTGAAACTGCTGTGAAAGTTATTGACTGAGAGCGCTCTTGTCTTCAAATTTTAAAGGCTATTGGTTGTAAGATTGTAAGGTTGTTATTCTCATCTTTAAATAGATTTTGGTTCTCTGATTGCTGGTGTGCTTTTGAAGGAGACAGAACAGGAAGTGATTGGCTCAGAGGTATCACAAACACACAAGCCAATCACCGACAAGTCACCGAGTCAGCGCAGCTGCAGACCCCGATGTTTCTAAGTTTGAGAGGTTGTGTTCGATGTTCTAGCAGCTGTTACATTAACTGCAGAGGTTTGCAGATACACGTATGAGTTTGTGAAGTCTGGTTTGAAAACCATACCTGACCTTCCATTCTGCGCTGCTACACAAAGGACACAAAGGATGATAATGTTAACATTCTTTAATTTAGCTCTAAAATGTTTTTTAGTATAAAGTGTCATAAACTGGTTAAAGGGACAGTTCACCATTAAAAAAAAAAAAAAACACCAACCAAGTGCTATTCAGCTCCATTGTATTGGAGTGACGGCAGATATCAAAGCTAGGTGAATCACATCAAAATGATCTGGATGGACAGATGCACTCTGTCTAAAAAATGTTTTTTCATTTTGATATTTCTGAAGTACACCATCATTCATTATTATGGGGATCATAGTTTGGTAATATTAATATCAAATTAACAATTGATCAAATGATGACGTGTGAAAGGAGTCGATCATAGTGAAAAAGCTTCAGATAATCTTCACTGATATTTTCAGGTTTTTTAAATAACACACTTTGACAGATATAATATTGCACCAATAACAATACTTTAAGACCTTTTTTTTGTTCTTTTGTCAATCAACACAAACAAAAATCAAAACTCTAAATCCTTCATTCCTTCTGTTATCAGGCTGCTAAATGCCAACAGTAGTCATTTCAAATGAATGATTCATTTATTTAAACTTTGTTTTAATATTTGCTTGTCATCAGACTCCTTGTGTAAGCCTGCATTAACGGGGCAACCTGTGTGTTGCTCAGTGTTTCTTTCCTTTAAATTTATGTGAATTATTTTTCATGTATGAGGAGACTCAAGGCTGCTAGAGTGTGTTTGCTGCTTGTGCTGTTGTATCCATGTGCTGATCTGTTGTCTCTGATATGTTGCTGCCTGATGTTGTGTGTGGACTGAACTCACGGTCTGGGATAAATAAAGTTGTCTGAGTCAAAAGAATCAGTTTGTTGTCAGTTAAGAGACTTCAGTGGTATTAATCTGGTATTTTGTTGCTAATAACAAAAATGTTAGAGAGGTAACTTTATAAATGCAGATGCAGCTGTTTAATGTCAACTTGTAAGACTGTTTACCTTTGCTGGGACAATGTCTCCTGCTGGGACAATGTCTCCTGCTGGGAGATTCTTCCTTTGTTGACCTGGAAGATAACCAGAGGCAATACTGTTGTTAAATAACCCAACAGTCACTTTTAAACAGAGATCTTTTAGAAATTATGAACATTTTAACAAAATCTCCACGTGGCAGGAGCTATCCAGGTATCTGACAATTCAGAAACAACTTCTTTACAAAAACATTTAAAAGAAAAATACTAATTTAATCCATTAGATGTAAGAGTTTGCAAAAAAAAAAAAAAAAAAAAAAACAATCCAAAAAATCCACAAAGCTTCTGTCTAGAGTAACAGTCTGTTCCTCTTCCCTCCATGTTTGGGCATATTAACCACCTGTATGATCATAAATCTGAGGTGGCAACATCGTGCTAACGTTCATTAAAATGCAGAACAACACTGACACTTTTCACGTAAACAGACAGAGATAACCATCAGTTTAACCATCAGATAATCCTCAAACACTCTTCCAAACATTTGGATGAAAAAACATTTAATCCACTGAATGATAAAAAAGATTGTTAACCATTTTCACAAATTTCAACTCAGTTTCCCATCCAGGTAGCTGACAGGCTGCCATCTTTGTTTTGACTTAAAAAGGAAATTGCTAAAAATCTTCAGTCAGTGGACCAAATATCTTTTCTTCCAGATTTATCTAAAATTCATCTTTTTTTCTCTTAAATAAACCTCTCAGTTCTGTAACATTATCTGAAAGCTGCATCACAAATCCAGAAGTGGATCTTTGATTCATTATTAGAGCAATAATGTCTTGTTGATTTTAGATTGTAACTGAGGTCTAAACTCTGACATGAGGTGAAGTGCTGCTGCAGCAGAGTGAAAGACTTACCTGTTAGATACACAATACGTTCCCACACTGGTGTCCCCTCTTTGCTTTTGACCATCAAAACCACTTTCTCTTGGTTTGTAGGGAGGAAAACCTCAAATGTGTGGATATTTGGTCCATAATTTGGGCGAAATTCTTCATTCTGAAAACCAGTAACAAAGCATCATTTTCATACCTGTTGTAAAAAAATAAGTGTCTAGTACTCTGATTGTGAATCTATTTTCAAAAATTGTAAATATAATAATTAAGATTGTAACCATTAGAAGTGTTTTAGAACTGACTCACCTCAGGCTGTATTGTGGAGGCCTCATCACAGTGAACAATGTAACTTTCACCAGTCATGAGTTGACACTCAGAAAAGATCCTGATGTACTCAGCTTCTCCTTGTTGGGCTTTAACCTTCAGTGATAAGACATTTTTATTATGGTGTTTATTCTCAGATAGACAATGAGTTCTCTGTATTATTCATATTCTGTTCTTGAACATGCTGGACATCTATAGATGAATCTAGATGAGTTGTAGGTGGAAGTAAACAAGCCAGAATATAACACTGTAATGTTTGTAGAGGATTTCCCTTTTTATCTGTCCAGGAGATCCTGTAGAAGCAGTTCTATGTTGAAAATATAGATCAAGTTATATGTTGTTAATGATTTAAGTTTCTATTATTCTAAGAAAACATCTCAGAATAACTTGAAAAATATCTGTTAAAAGAAGAAAAGTTTATAACAAAGAACTGAGCAAATATTTATTTTGTCATGGTGGCAGCAACACGCTGCCATATAGAATACATAGATATTTAATTTTATATTAATCTAGCCCACTGTTCAATATTCACACCAGCTGGTGCTGGTATCACTAGTGACACTGGAACAGACAATAATGCACTCCAGAGATAACCCAGAAAAAACTAAAAATCTGAAGATTTCCAGTTCAGACTGAACAATCATATTATTCTTAGCACAGCTTGAGAAGGTTTGATATCAGGTATAGAGGAGTGAGGTGTGGCTGACTGTTCAGCCTGTTGTGGAAACAGCTGTGGTTTAAAACACAAGTTCAGGTTGGTAAGCACATACTGTATGACAGATAGACTTACCTTGTCCAGAGGAATGTTGCCTGGTAGAAGAAATACACTGAGTTTTTTACAATGTTTGTTCACAGGTCGGAGGAACAGCAGGATCTGGCATCTAATTCGTAATTTCATCCTCAGTAATGTAGCGAGATTCCAGACCAGGCCATAGGCAGAGAGGTGAGGGACGTTCACAACCACATGAGTGTCTGTAATCTTCAGCGGCTCCAGGAAGTTCGTTCCATCATCAGCGATGTGGGCGACAGACAGCAGACCTTCAGGGAGCGGAGCTGTGAAAACACAGATTTATTTTACTAACAACAACCTCATTATAATGTTAGTGCTCATTTTATTTGATTTCTAGGACACTCAGTCTGTTCAGTGAAGAATTAAACAGATCAGTCAAATCATCCAACATGACTGTTGGTGGGAAGTCTGTTAGTGTTGGTGCTCTAACAGGAGTCTTATTGTTTTTTTAATGAAACTCACTAACTAATAATCAGCTTACCATCCATGGTTGCACAGTGTGGTAGATGGAGCTGACTGACAGCACCAGGACTCCCAGGACTCTGAATGTTGAACAGCAGCCCTGCAGCCATCTTGTTAGTGGGTTGTAGGAGGCTCTCATCCCATTGGACAGTCCTGTACAGCAGCTCTGCCTCCTGAGTCATAACAAACACCAGTCCAGTCAAAGTACACTGGAACACACCTGGACCAGAACACCTGAACCTGTAGGACACAGAGGAGCTGATTAAACAACACAAACACAAACTCATTCAGACTTTTTCCTGATTTGAATGAATAAAAACTAAAGAATGAATTTGCTGAACAAAATGTGCTGTGACTGCTGCAGTGCTTAAAAAGCTGGAGAGCAAACTGAACTGCTGGACAAAATGTGAGTGAAACAGCAGCTGCAGGAGTCTGAAGAGTCTGAAAAGTGTTAAAAGTGAAGTTTCATCACTGAAAGGAGTTGAAACAACAGTCGAGTCTGAGAACTAAAACAAGTTAAACTACTGAACAGAGTGAAACTATCTGAAAGGAGTTGACGATGTTCAAGGATGAAATATTCTGCTTATTATGTTTTGGTTACCTGTATGAAATGTTTGCAGACTCAGTCAGCACTTCAGGTGTGAATTCCTAAAATGTAGAAAGTGACAACATTAGTTACAGAAACTGACCACCAGGAGAAGATCCTCACTGCTTCAGTTTCTACTCCACCTGAACTCTGTACTGTTTATTCATCACTTGATTATCACTAGTTCACATGATTAAATGATCAGTTACTCTTTAACTTTACATTCTTCAGTAAATGATCCTGCAGGACTACATTGGACAGCAGCTGGTAGTTTCACAGATGAAGAGGTAGAAATGAATTAGGAAGAGTTTCTGATGAAGGAGGAATGAGTTTAGATGTAAGGAGTATTAACCTCTGGAGGAATCTGAGTCCGATCAATAAATTAATTAACATGTTAAAGTAGAAAATGGACATTTGTATTGACTCTACCTCTGGATCATCAGGATCCAGTTGATCCTCTCTGATGTCCTCAGACACACCGAGGTTTGTGTTGGACATGAACGGACCTGAGAAGAAGACACACAGCAGATGTTAAACTCACTTCTGGACATCCTTGTGGTCCAGTGGGTTAGACTCATACTGAAAGCTGCAACACAAAGTCCTGATTTAAGGCTGGACAGAGACCTTCACTACTTGTTTCCTTTTAGACTCTGCTGGAAAAACCTTCTAGTCAAGTCAAAATGGCAAAAAAAAAAAAAAACTTTAAGAAGTTTCAGATCAAACACATCACTCATTTTTCAGTCAAGACCACATTTGACCGTAAAAATTCACCCCAAAACTAAAGTTGAATTTGATTTACTAAGTGTCTGTTAAGTGTTTTTACTGCATTATTTCAATAATTGCCGTGAAGCAAACTGTCAACAAACATTTTTATTTATCACTCCATGTCTTTGGACATTCGAACACAAAATTAAATCCAAACTCAACACAGAAATGACTGAGAATCAAACTGAAGACCGTCTTACAGTGAAGCAACACATCATCTTCCCCAACAGTGAAAACAGATCAGAACAAAACAGAAAATACCAGAAAATTCTTAAAATCTCTATTATAGTTCCCCAGAGTGCAAGATGATTTCTTCAAATTTCAAAGTTCTGTCTGACCAACAAACCAAAACACATAAATATTAAGTTCACAATGATATAAAACAGAAGGAAATTGTTCTGTCCAAAAGTAGCAACATCCTCCTACTATCACCTCTAATGTTCACTGATTAAGGAAATTATTAAGGGAACAACCACTTTTATTATTGATTGTTCAGTTTCTTGGCAGCTTTAACATTGACATCAGTAACATCACACATCACACATTTCTTTCTATGTTGATGTAAACTCATTCAAATTAAAATGGTGACTTTAATGTTGTATCAATTATTCTTATCTTAAATTGAATGTTCTGAAGCACAGACCCTGAAAAACTAAAAATGTGTAACTGTCCAAATACTCTCTGGACTGTTTCTCCTCACAGATGTGCTGTTTGGATGTGATGTCATCTCTGAAGGCTGCATCACAAATCCAGAAGTGGATCTTTGATTCTTTATTAAAGCAATAATGTCTTGTGGATTTTAGATTGTGACTGAGGTCTAAACTCTGACATGAGGTGAAGTGCTGCTGCAGCAGAGTGAAAGATTTACCTGTTAGATTCACAACACGTTTCCACACTGGTGTCCCCTCTTTGTCTTTGACCGTCAAAACCACTTTCTCCTGGTTTATGGGGAGGAAAACCTCAAATGTTGGGAAGAAATTTGGTCCATACGCTTGGCGAAATTCTTCATTCTGAAAACCAGAAACAAATCATCATTTTCATACCTGTTGTAAAAAGTTTGCATCTAGTACTCTGATTGTGAATCTATTTTCAAAAATTGTAAATATAATAATTAAGATTGTAACCATTAGAAGTGTTTTAGAACTGACTCACCTCAGGCTGTATTTTCAGGGCCTCATCACAGTGAACACTGTAACTTTCCCGATAGATGAGATGACAGTCAGAAAAGATCCTGATGTACTCAGTTCCTCCTTGTTGGGCTTTAACCTTCAGTTATAAGACATTTTTATTATGACGTTTATTCTCAGATAGACAATGACTTCTCTGCATTATTCATATTCTGTTCTTGTACATGATGGACATCTATAGATGAATCTAGATGAGTTGTAGGTGGAAGTAAACAAGCCAGAATATAAAGGATTTCCCTTTTTATCTGTCCAGGAGATCCTGTAGAAGCTGTTCTATGTTGAAAAAAATAAATAAATAAATTAAAAAAAAAAAAAAAAAAAAAAAAATATATATATATATATATATATATATATATATATATATATATATATAGTTACATATATAAATAAATAATATAAGTTACAAGTTGTTAATTATTTAAGTTTCTATTATTCTAAGAAAATATTTCAGAATAACTTGAAAAATATAATATATATTAAAACAAGAAAAGTTTATAACAAAGAACTGAGCAAATATTTATTTTGTCATGGTGGCAGCAACACGCTGCCATATAGAATACATAGATATTTAATTTTATATTAATCTAGCCCACTATTCAATATTCACACCAGCTGGTGCTGGTATCACTAGTGACACTGGAACAGACAATAATGCACTCCAGAGATAACCCAGAAAAAAACTAAAAATCTGAAGATTTCCAGTTCAGACTGAACAATCATATTATTCTTAGCACAGCTTGAGAAGGTTTGATATCAGGTATAGAGGAGTGAGGTGTGGCTGACTGTTCAGCCTGTTGTGGAAACAGCTGTGGTTTAAAACACAAGTTCAGGTTGGTAAGCACATACTGTATGACAGATAGACCTACCTCTTCCAGAGGAATGTTGCCTGGCAGCAGAAGTACATCGAGTATTTGATGATGTCTGTCAGGAGGTCGGAGGAACAGCAGAGCCTGGCCACTAATTGTTGGTGTGTTGGATCTCCTCATAGCGAGATCGCAGACAAGGCCAACGTCTGTGAAAACACAGATTTATTTTACTAACAACCTCATTATAATGTTAGTGCTCATTTGATTTGATTTCTAGGACACTCAGTCTGGTCAGTAAAGAATTAATTAACATGACTGTCAGTGACAGTGGGTGGGAAACCAGTGAAGGATTGTGACGACATCCACACTGATATATTTTCATTTCAAAACAACATTTTAAACAAAAACAATCTCTGTCTACGTCCAAGCGTTTTAGCACTGTTTCAGAAATAATCTCTGTTCATACACCTGAAACACTTATCACTGGGCATAGCATGCCGGTGTAAACAGGAAGCAGATTGTCTAAACTGTGGTTGGTAGCTTAGTTGCAAGAATAGCAATGGCAAAAAGTAAGACCAGAGATTTCTTTGCTTGGACCGTCAACGGCGTGGAACTGTTGTTTTCTCCCAGAAAAGGGTCACATGACAGGGGAAGGCTACGTCATGATGATAAGACCTGATCCTGATTTAGAGCTGCAAATCAGAATTAATTTCATGACTGATTATTTTCTTAATGCCAAAAAGCGTCTATCACATATCAAGGTCTTGTTTTGTCCAAAATCCAAAGTTATTCAGTTTACAATTAGTTTACATTAGAGAAGCAGTCACTAGGTAATGTTTGGCCTTTACAACTGAAAAATGTCTCCAGTAACTCTGGTTTAATCTCTACGTTGTTATTTGATGTTTAAACTTGTGTGTTTGGTGTAAAAAACATGAATTAGCTGCATGAAGCCACTGTCACTGACAACTTCATGTTTTATTCATTAAGAGTTTTTATTCTTTCAATAAATCTTCTGTTTTTCTGATTTTTCTGCCTGATGCTGCAGCTTCTTGTCTCCATCTAGTAGCTGAAACAAAGAACAACACTCTGAGCTGCTGACAGTCTGTCCTGTGTTTTTAATCCTGTTGCACATTGTTTTATGTTTAACCCTTTCTCCTCTCCTCATCTGACATCAGAGCACATCATCTTCTGTCTGTATAAGTTCAGAATAAATTCATGTAAATGTGTGTCAGATGTTGAGAGCAGCTCTCAGCTCTGAAGAACATCAGCAGTCTGTTTGTTACTTTGTGATTTAGTCACATAAAGTTCTCTGACCTCAGGAAGAAAAGTCTAAATGTTTTTAGTCATGTTAGCAGCTTTATGGGCGTCAGTCTGTCTGTCCAGACTGAAATATCAACAACTGTTAGATGGATTGTTTTAGAAGATAACTCCTACTGACTTTAGTGATCAAACCTTTCCTCTGATGTCACCATCAGGTTTTTGTAACAATATGCTTCAAAAATATTCCTGGAAGCCTGGTGATAAATAACCATTTTAATAGATTTTTATTTTTCCAGATAAACTCCGGCTTCCTGTCTCACTAAGTCACTCCAACCTCCAAAAGCTGCTTCAATAACAACAACATGCAAACTCAGTGAGACTCACAAATTATCTGCAACTCATGAGCAGAGATTATTGGTGAAATGTGACTTTGATGAGATGAAACTGTAAGACAGGTCTCAGTAATGACTCTCATTAAATCTAAAATCATGAAACATGTCACACTGTTATGATGTGATATAAAAGCTTTTCTCTGACTGATGTGACATCATGTCTGTCTCTTCCAGTGACGTGTGGTGAGGTTTGTGGTTGTCAAGTCAGTTTTATAAACATATAATGCTAATAGTAAAGCTTAAATTCACAATTCAGTTGGCAGGTTTTACATGCTGCTCGTTGTGTTTCAGAGCAGAAATCTTTACACACAAGTGGGGCTACATCTGGCAATTAAATTTATAGCAACTCAGAGGGAGCATATTTGCTCTTGCAATTCCATAAAACATTAAACACAAACAAAAGTAAAGATGTAAGCTCCTGTTTAGCTAAAAAGCAGGTTGCATTTATCAGGTCCTTCAAAATCTCACAGTTTTCCTTTATGGATGCTGATATCAAGTCTCATTTGTTCATTCAGAGCCAATTCATTCAATCCGTGAGTTTCCAAAGTTTTTAAAGAAATCTGACTCATGTCTCGTCTCTCTGTTATATTTGAACAGGAAATACAGAATTACAGCGATTTTGACCATAAAAATGATCAAAACTTATAAGAACCACACTGGAATTGCACTGAAAGCACAGACAAATGGACAAATGTTAATTATTTCATTATTTCTTTTTCACTTCTCATGATGAGCCTCACTTGCCTCCCCTGACTACACGTCCATGCTCTCTTCCTGTGACTGACCTTCTGCTCACCTTTTAATTCTTCAGGTAGACTTTAATTTCTTGAATTCCTTACCTGGAGTGTTGATGGGGTCCTCCTCCGCCATCTTGGCTCTCTGGTAAAATCAGTGAACATTGAAGGACAGTTATACAACAGTTATGTTTCTGTCTGTTGGTGTTTCTACTGTTCTGGAGCTTTCTATCATGTCTTCCTCAGCAGATGGAGTTTACACAGTTGTCATGGAAATGTAGATGTTCAAATATTTAACAGGTTTATAAATTAATAAAATAATCTCCATGACAGGTCCAGTTAGTCTTCTGCTTTCAGCACCAACCTGTTTGTTGTAGTTCAGTGAACTCTGGTGACTGAGAGCACCTGAAAATGAGGGACTTGTCTTCAAACTTTAAAAAGGAGAACATCTTATAAGTGTATCTGTCAGTCTAACAGTTCCTCAATAAAGAGTGAAAGTGAAACATGATGACTGTCCTCCTGTAATATCAACCTTTTCATCATTTTTCATCCTTCCTGTCTGTCTCTAGTTATAATAAATCACGTTCTAGTTCTGACTAATGATGCTGATTTATGATACTAGAGAAGATCAATGATCAATAAACTCTGCAGGTTCAGTCTGTGGTTTTGATGATTCTATGAAGAGTTTTGAGAACTCAAAATCTTTCAGAGCATTTTGTGTTCTGCAAGAAGAAACACAGTTCAGGTGTTTGTGTCAGAACTGGGCCTTTAGTTTCTAACAATGCATCAAAACAATGCAGAAAAATTGTAAGTAGCATAAAACAGAAATAGTTCAGTACAGAACAAGTATCTCTGTTTTTTAGGGACTCAAGAACAACATTAAATGTTCTTCCACTGCTGGAAGTAAACTATCAAAAGTAAAGCTACTCATTATGTCAGTTATATTCTTATTTTTTATAACTATTACTTTTATGGCTGATGCATTAATGTGTAGCTGCTCATATATGGAGATCATTTTGGACCACTGACTCTGTTTTCATCAATATAAATGCATCACATTCTTAAGGCTGGACTTTTGTTTCCCCCCTCTGGCAGTGAGAGTAAAGGGGGTTCTCAGCTGTGACTGGCTGATACAGACATGCAGCAGCTCTCATGTGCAAAGTGAAGGACAGGTGCACAGAGAAGGCTGGTAAAAACTGACACTTTCTGATGGTCCACCAGCCCAAAAACGTATTGTTGAATGGCCCACTGTGATTTGTCCAGCACATACTGGCCTTCAACTACTGTTAAGTCTATAAATATTCTCATTTGTCCAGGTCATAGTTATTTCTAGGCAACAATGATTCAAAGGCAACTGGACTTAGATTTGTCTTATGAAGACGTTTCGCCTCTTATCCAAGCGGCTTCATCAGTTCATCAGGCATCGGTCTGACTAGGAAATGAATAGCAACATTTCCACAAATGCAGCTTTTCATTCTTGCTCACACAGATGGCAAAATATAAATTTTCTGTTTGGAATAATGACACAAAAGAAATATCTGCCAACATTTTGAAGATAGTTTCTCAAACATAAAACAAACAACCAAACTACAGTAGATGAAATCCAACAGAATTTAATTTAGTCACATATTCCCGTCTTATCTTATGTCTGTTGGTGCAGAAGAAGGTGATTCTTTGGTTTATTATTCTTGTCTTTTAATAGATGTTGGCTCTCTGTGTTTTTGAAGGAAGCAGAAGAGGCAGTGATACACAGCTACACAAAGGACAATAATGTTAAATTAGCTGTAAAATGTTTTAATTATAAAGCTTCATTAATGAAACCAGACTGCAGTTGTCTCTATCACCACCAGATGTCACCAAACAGCATTTAACAGATTTCTGCTGTCAATTTCACTTTGGTTCATGTTCATGTTTGGTTCAAACTGTTCAAACTGAGACTGAGTTCAGGAAAAATGAACAACGTGCTGCTTTCAGGTGACTGTCAGAAATATCAGAGCTGCAAGTGTTTCTTATTATAGATAGTATAGTAAATAGTCGTTTTATTTCTCTTGTTTTCTCCATCAGAGTACTTAAACCCAGTTTGAGATATCAACACTCTGGTGGGTGTTGTGTTGTTCTTGTTTGTCCAGTAATCCATGTTGACAGGTCTGAGGACCAGCACACATTCATTCATGGACTCTGCTGCTTTCTAAAGCAGCACAGGGGAACTGTAAAGTCTCAGGTGAGTCTAGCAGCAGGATTGAGATTTACATGACATGTGAAGTATGATGTGATATGAATATCTTGATTTGTGTATTTTGTGCAATAATATAGTTTGTCACAATATGAGATGACACAAATATGGGTAGCACTTTACATTTCAGCTCAGTAATAACAAGGTAATATTGGGGCAATATTTTTATAATGAAGATGTAATAATGTAAATATAATCAATATTGTTACAAAACTTTAAGTGTAACATTAATTAATCATATCCATCATTAATACCAAGCTATTGCTTGTTAATTATCATTATATGAAAGATTGTAGTCACAGTTGTTCATAGTGATGAACATTCAGATAATCTTCAACAGAACTTTCTGTTATTTAGTTCAAGTTTCTGCAAAAACACAATCAGTTTGACAGATATAATATTGCACCAATATCAATGATACTTGAGTTTGCAGTCTATACTTTTAACTGCCTTAATTCATGTTATTTTTTATGTCAAACAACATCAAATTATTAAACCTTCTTGGTTTCTCTGTGTGACAGAAATCAAAAGAATCAGTTTGTTGTCAGTTGAGAGAAGTGAAGCTTTGATTCAATCCACATTTTCAAGAGGTTTTATCTTCTTTCTGTTACAAACTATTATTGATCTATTAAACTATTTAAAAAGTCTGATATTAATCTGGAATGTTGTTGCCAATAACAAAAACATTAGAGAGGTAACTTTATAAATGAAGACTGGATGCTGCTGTTTAATGTCAAGACTGTTTACCTTTGCTGGGAGATTCCCCTTCAGATTTTCACTTCCTAGAAGATAACCAGAGAAAAGACTGTTGTTTAATAACCCAACAGTCACGTTTAAACAGAGACCTTTTAGAAATGATGAACACTTTAACAAAATCTCCACATGGGATCCAGGTATCTGACAATTCAGAAACAACTTCTTTACAAAAGTATTTCAAAGAAAAATCCTCATTTAATCCATTAGATGTAAGAGTTTGCTAAAAAAACAAAACAAAAAAAAAAACAAAACAATCAAACAGTCTGTTCCTCTTCCCTCCATGTTTGGGTATATTAACCACCCGTATGCTCATAAATCTGAGATGGCTAACATCATGCTAACGTTCATTAAAATGCAGAACAACATTGACACTTTTCACATAAACAGACAGAGATAACCATCAGTTTAACCATCAGATAATCCTCAAACACTCTTCCAAACATTTGGATGAAAAAACATTTAATCCACTGAATGATAAAAAAGATTGTTAACCATTTTCACAAATTTCAACTCAGTTTCCCTTCCAGGTAGCTGAACGGCTGCCATCTTTGTTTTGATTTAGAAAGGAAATGGGTTAAAAATCTTTTCCATCATTCAGTGGACCAAATATTTTTTCATCCAGATATAAAACACATCTTTTTTCTTTCTTAAATAAAACCTCTCAGAGTTCTGTAACATTGTCTGAAGGCTGCATAATAATAAACTCTGACATGAGGTGAAGTGCTGCTGCAGCAGAGTGAAAGATTTACCTGGTAGATATACATCTTGTTTCCACACTGGTGTCTTGGTGTTTTGGTCTTTGACCATCAAAGTCACTTTCTCCTGGTTTATGGGGAGCAAAACCTCAAATGTTGGGGGATAATTTGTTGGTCCTTTATTAATCGCAAATTGTACACACTGAAAATGAGAAACAAAATGTAATTTCACCTGTTGTAAAAATGAAAACAATATTATACAGTTACAAAACTGTATAATATTTAAGATTGTAACCATTAGAAGTGTTTTAGAACAGACTCACCTCAGGCTGTATTATGGAGGCCTCATCACAGTGAACACTGTAACTTTGACCATTGATAAGATGACAGCTGGAAAGGCAGTCGATGTACTCAGCTCCTTCTTGTTTGGCTTTAACCTTCAGTGATAAGATATTTTTATTATGATGTTTATTAAGATTTCCAGTTCAGACTGAACAATCATATTATTCTTACCACAGCCTGAGAAGGTTTGATATCAGGTATAGAGGAGTGAGGTGTGGCTGACTGTTCAGCCTGTTGTGGAAACAGATTGACTTAAAACACAAGTTCAGGTTGGTAAGCACATACTGTATGACAGATAGACTTACCTCTTCCAGAGGAATGTTGTCCTGCAGCAGAAACACATCGAGTATTTGATGGTGTTTGTCAGGAGGTCGGAGGAACAGCAGAACCTGGCCACTAATTGTTGGTGTGCTGTTCAGAGGTCTCTTATTCTGCTTCCAGACCAGGCCAAAGGTAGAGAGGTGAGGGACGTTCACAACCACATGAGTGTCTGTAATCTTCAGCGGCTTCAGGAAGTTCATTTCATCATCAACGATGTGGACGACAGACAGCATACCTTCAGGGAGCGGAGCTGTGAAAACACAGATTTATTTCACTAACAACAACCTCATTATAATGTTAGTGCTCATTTTATTTGATTTCTAGGACACTCAGTCTGGTCAGTGAAGAATTAAACAGATCAGTCAAATCATCCAACATGACTGTTGGTGGGACGTCTGTTAGTGTTGGTGCTCTAACAGGAGTCTTATTGTTGTTTTAATGAAACTCACTAACTAATAATCAGCTTACCATCCATGGTTTCACAGTGTGGTAGACGGAGCTGACTGACAGCACCAGGACTCCCAGGACTCTGGATGTTGAACAGCGGCCCTGCAGCCGTCTTGCCAACTTGTTGTAGGAGGCTCTCATCCCATTGGACAGTCCTGTACAGCAGCTCTGCCTCCTGAGTCATAACAAACACCAGTCCAGTCAAAGTACACTGGAACACACCTGGACCAGAACACCTGAACCTGTAGGACACAGAGGAGCTGATTAAACAACACAAACACAAACTTATTCAGACTTTTTCCTGGTTTGAATGAATAAAAACTAAAGAATGAATTTGCTGAACAAAATGTGCTGTGATTGCTGCAGTGCTTAAAAAGCTGGAGAGCAAACTGAACTGCTGGACAAGATGTGAATGAAGTAGCAGCTGCAGGAGTATTAAGAGTATGAAGAGTGTTAAAAGTGAAGTTTCATCACTGAAAGGAGTTGAAACAACAGTTGAGTCTGAGAACTAAAACAAGTTAAACTACTGAACAGAGTGAAACTATCTGAAAGGAGTTGATGATGTTCAAAGATGAAATATTCTGCATCTTATGTTTTGGTTACCTGTATGAAATGTTTGCAGACCCAGTCAACACTGTAGGTGTGAAGTCCTAAAATGTAGAAAGTGACAACATTAGTTACAGAAACTGACCACCAGGAGAAGATCCTCACTGCTTCAGTTTCTACTCCACCTGAACTCTGTACTGTTTATTCATCACTGGATTATCACTAGTTCACATGATTAAATGATCAGTTGCTCTTTAACTTTACATTCTTCAGTAAATGATCCTGCAGGACTACATTGGACAGCAGCTGGTAGTTTCACAGATGAAGAGGTAGAAATGAATTAGGAGGAGTTTCTGATGGAAGAGGAAGGAGCAGAGAGTGAGAGGAGAGGAAACGAGGAGAGTTTAGATGTAAGGAGTATTAACCTCTGGAGGAATCTGAGTCTGATCAATAATATATTAATAAACATGTTAGAGTAGAAAATGGACATTTGTATTGACTCTACCTCTGGATCATCAGGATCCAGTTGATCCTCTCTGATGGCCTCAGACACATCGAGGGTTGTGTTGGATGTGGACGGACCTGAGAAGAAGACACACAGCAGATGTTAAAGTCACTTCTGGACATCCTTGTTGTCCAGTGGGTTAAACTCATACTGAAAGCTGCAACACAAAGTTCCAGTTTAAGGCTGGACAGAGACTTTTGCTACATGTCTGCTGTTAGTGTCTACTGGAAACCCTCCAGTAAGTCAAAATGGCAAAGAAATACTGTAAAAAGTTTCAGACAAAGACAAAGTTTGAACAGAAAAATGTATCCCAAAACCAAAGTTAAATTTGATTTACAAAGTGTCCATTAAGTGTTTTTACTGTATTATTTCAATCATTACAGTGAATCAAACTGTATTGTTTTGCACAAACTGTCAACAAACATCGAAACGTCTTCATAAAACAAATCCAAGTCCAGTTGCCTTAGAATCATTGTTGCCTAGAGACTTTGCTGCCATGAAACTAACACAGGTCTCAGTAATGACTATCATTAAATATAAAATCATGAAACATGTCACACTGTTACGATGTGATATAAAAACATTTCTCTGACTGATGTGATGTCATGTTTGTCTCTTCCTGTGACTGACCTTCTGCTCCTGAGCTGATGTTTGGCAGCTTCATCACCAGATCCTTCCTGCTGATCTTCTTTAAAATGCTCATCATCACCTTCACAGCTCCAGCAAATTCATATTTCTGCACCATCAGATCCACAATTTTCTGCCTGTCTGCCTTCAACAGCCAGTTCACTTTGATGGGTTCAATGTTGTCCACCTTTTCTTTCTTCAGGTACGACTTGAAGCTCTTGAATTCATCATCTACTAAATCCTCCAGAAGGTTGATGAGGTCCATCTCCGTCATTTTGGATCTCTGGTAAAATCAGAACATTGAAGGACAGTTATGCAACAGTTATGTTTCTGTCTGTTGGTGTTTCTACTGTTCTGGAGCTTTCTATCATGTCACACAGTCTTCTTCTGCAGATGGAGTTTGCACAGTTGTTATGGAAATGTAGATGTTCAAATATTTTACAGGCTTATAAATTAATTAAAGCTGCAAGCAGTGTTGGGCGGGCCATTGCCCCTGCGTGTACGCTGAATGGCTTCTGTCAAAAGCATATAGACATCTCCAAACCTGGGCTGACAGATATAAGTTCAGCCACCCCTCCCTTTCTGGCTCCTTCTCCCTGGCTGATAGGTCTGACTCTGCCCATCCCCTGCCTAACCTGCATGTCACTCTTAGGTGGAGAGCAAGGGAGAGGAAGTGGTGAGATAAGATTTCTTGTGGAAATAGCAGCCCATAACTTCGGCCAAATCGCACTGAAAATATCCACTTTTTGTAGGAATTTTTGTCTGTGTATTCATTGATACAAGTTTAAACATGGTCAGACTTATAGTTTAGACGGCAGCCAGCTAAGTAGGCAACATAGTCCATGCTCAGAAATGAAAGAAATGAAATGAAGAAATTTACATACTATAAAATTTTCACCGGACCTGGTGTGCATGCCAAATTTTGTGAGTTTTTGAACATATTTAGGGGGTCAAATTCAGTGTTGAAGTTGCAGTATAAGAGAGAAATTAAAGTTGTAAACAGTGTTGGACGGGCCTTCACCCTGCATGCATGCCAGGGCGCCAGCCATGTAAAGTGCAGGGCAGATAGGAGCATGTGCACTAAAGTTTTAGCAATTCCCCTGTCACGGCAAAACATCAAATCTCAGCGGTGTGAGAGGTGATAATTTTCTGCAGGGTGAGACGTGTGTGTGGCTCACACCTATTTGGACTCTTTACTTTAATTTCAATTAATATATAGAAAAGTTGTGATGAGTTTGTGTGTAAAAGAAATTAATTTCCTAATTTTCATCAAGTCCATTTTTAGAAAAGTAAAGACTTTTAACCCACATGACCTGATAAAAGTTTCACTGAAATGTGTACTATCAAGTGTGCAGGGACAATGAGAAACTGCAGGCAGACACAGAGAAATACTCTTGTATTTCAGTGGAGTCTATGAGAGTGTGACGGACGTCGTGCGCATGGGGTGAAGGCCCATCCGACGATGCTTGTAGCTTTAATTCACCTTTGTTTGTAACAGAGTGGATGAGTAGGGGGCCAATAATTTCTGTTGACCACTGTATCAATACATTTTTGTCCTTTAGTAACATCTCGGCAGAGCATTTTGGTTGTTACTGTGTTTTTTAGGGAAATGCAAGCTGGATGCTGCTGTTTAATGTCAACTTCTAAGACCATTTACCTCTGCTGGGACAATGTCTCCTGCTGGCAGATTTTTCCTTTGCCGACCTAGAAGATAACCAGAGAAAAGACTGTTGTTTAATAACCCAACAGTCACTTTTAAAAAGAGACCTTTTAGAAATGATGAACACTTTAACAAAATCTCCACATGGCAGGTGACGGGGAGGAGCTATCCAGGGATCTGACAATCAGAAACAACTTCTTTACAAAAACATTTCAAAGTAATATCCTCATTTAATCCATTAGATGTAAGATTTTGCAATAAAAAAAACAATCTACAAAGCTTCTGTTGCTTCTGGAGCAACAGTCTGTTCCTCTTCCCTCCATTTTTGGGCATATTAACTACCTGTATGCTCATAAATCTGAGATGGCAACATCATGCTAACGTTCATTAAAATGCAGAGCAACACTGACACTTTTCACATAAACAGACAGAGATAACC
Source organism: Euthynnus affinis (assembly GCA_029490765.1). NCBI lineage: Eukaryota > Metazoa > Chordata > Actinopteri > Scombriformes > Scombridae > Euthynnus > Euthynnus affinis. Next base: position 25,167,934 of record CM055859.1, read on the forward strand.
ATCAGTTTAACCATCAGATAATCCTCAAACACTCTTCCAAACATCTGGATGAAAACATTTAATTCACTGAATGATAAAAAAGATTGTTAACCATTTTCACAAATTTCAACTCAGTTTCCCTTCCAGGTAGCTGAACGGCTGCCATCCTTGTTTTGATTTAGACAGGAAATGGGTTAAAAATCTTTTCCATCATTCAGTGGACCAAATATTTTTACATCCAGATGAAGAACACATCTTTTTACTTTCTTAAATAAAACCTCTCAGAGTTCTGTAACATTGTCTGAAGGCTGCATCACAAATCCAGAAGTGGATCTTTGATTCATTATTAGAGCAATAATGTCTTGTGGATTTTAGATTGTAACTGAGGTCTAAACTCTGACATGAGGTGAAGTGCTGCTGCAGCAGAGTGAAAGATTTACCTGTTAGATTCACAACACGTTTCCACACTGGTGTCCCCTCTTTGTCTTTGACCATCAAAATCACTTTCTCCTGGTTTATGGGGAGGAAAACCTCAAATGTTGGGAAGAAATTTGGTCCATAATTTGGATGGAATTCTTCATTCTGAAAACCAGAAACAAATCATCATTTTCATACCTGTTGTAAAAAATATGTATCTAGTACTTTAGTACTCTGATTGTGAATCTATTTTCCAAAATATAATAATTAAGATTGTAACCATTAGAAGTGTTTTAGAACAGACTCACCTCAGGCTGTATTTTGAGGGCCTCATCACAGTGAACACTGTAACTTTGACCATCGATGAGATTACAGTCAGTGGAGATCCTGATGTACTCAGCTCCTCCTTGTTGGGCTTTAACCTTCAGTGATAAGACATTTTTAATGAAGTGTTTATTCTCAGATAAACAATGAGTTCTCTGTATTATTCATATTCTGTTCTTGTACATGATGGACATCTATAGATGAATCTAAATGAGTTGTAGGTGGAAGTAAACAAGCCAGAATATAACACTGTAATGTTTGTAAAGGATTTCCCTTTTTATCTGTCCAGGAGATCCTGTAGAAGCAGTTCTATGTTGAAAATATAGATTGATAGATTATGTGTTGCTGATTATTTAAGTTTCTATTATTCTAAGAAAACATCTCAGAATAACATGAAAAATATCTGTTTATTAATATTTATTCAATATTCACACCAGCTGGTGCTGGTATCACTAGTGACACTGGAACAGACAATAATGCACTCCAGAGATAACCCAGAAAAAAACTAAAAATCTGAAGATTTCCAGTTCAGACTGAACAATCATATTATTCTTAGCACAGCTTGAGAAGGTTTGATATCAGGTATAGAGGAGTGAGGTGTGGCTGACTGTTCAGCCTGTTGTGGAAACAGCTGTGGTTTAAAACACAAGTTGAGGCTGATGGTAAGCACATACTGTATAACAGATAGACTTACCTCTTGTACAGGAATGTTGCCCGACAGCAGAAATACATCAAGTATTTGATGATGTATGTCTGGAGGTCGGTGGAACAGCAGAACCTGGCAACTAATTGTTGGTTTGCTGTTCAGAATCCTTATAGCAAGATCCCAGACCTGGCTAATGGCTGCAAAAACACAGATTTATTTTACTAACAACCTGATTATAATGTTAGTGCTCATTTTATTTGATTTCTAGGACACTCAGTCTGGTCAGTAAAGAATTAAACAGATCAATCAAATCATCCAACATGACTGTCAATGACAGTGGGTGGGAAGCCAGTGAGGGATTGTGACGACATCCACACTGATACATTTTCATTTCAAAACAGCATTTTAAAACAAAAACACAAGTGTCCACACAAGTGTTTTAGCACTGTTTCAGAAATAATGTGCGTTCATACACATATTATTCTTTTTATTGTTCAGACACTTATCACTGGGCCGGTGTAAATAGGAAGCAGATTGTCTACACTGCAATTGGTGCTTAGTTGCAGACAGTGCTATGGAGGAAGAACAGCAATGGTGAAAAGTAAGACCAGAAATTTCTTTCTTTGGTTGCTTCAACAACATGGAACAGTTACTGAAAGTGAAACAGGAGAAGATTGTTGTTTGTTTTCTCCCAGAAAAGGGTCACATGACAGGGGAAGGCTGCGTCATGATGATAAGACCTGATCTTGAAGCAAATGTGGGTGTCTTAGTCATCACTGTCAAAAGTCTCTGTTTCTGCTCGTCTGCATAAACATGCGTTTTAAAACAAAAACGTATCAGTGTGGATGTAGCCTGTGACTCCTTTTCATTAGTCAGAGCTTCTGTGAGGAGTGAGGTGAGATCTAGAGGAGATAAAATGTTTAAACTCACTATTAAGTATATTAAGTTGAGGAGAAGACTGACATCAGAATTTACAGGACAGTCAGGCCTGAACTGAACAGGAGAAAATGATATATGGATCGTTCTGTCTCTCTTTTACCATCACAAGTCTAAATCTGGACAAATATTGTAGAAGACAACCAATTATTTTAAGGTCTGTTTTTGTCTTTCTCTTTAAGTATGCTGATTTCTAGATAAGTTACACACTACTGCTTTAAAATGTCTTTTCTTTCTGAAATTAAACACAATTATAATCTAAACTGTGTGACACAATACAAACATACACAGTGTCTGTACAAAGTTAAATGTTCTGTTCATGGTCCCAGAGGATCTCAGATCTTTTCTCTGGTGCCACCAGATGAGAGATTCCACTAATTTACATTATATATTATCATATTTCCCTGAAATTTACTGAACACATTCATGCTCCCCACATGATAAATGCTTTTGATTTTCCTGTAGCGCCACCCTCAGGACAAGCTTTACATGTTTAGTTCCGCTGCTGGTACATCTCTGAAAACAGATAAATAATCAGAGTGTTTGTTCATCTTGTAGCTGTAATGAACTCTGCAGCATGTAGGAGGCGCTAACAGGACATTTATCATTCTTTTAATAAAACTTACCCGACATGGTTTCAGTGTTGAGCTGCAGCTGACTGAGCGTCAGGACTCTAGATGTTGAACAGCGGCCCTTTAGATGTGTATTTAGTCACAATCACACTTTGAACTGGTCTCAACACTTTATGTCTGTCACATGTAAAGCTGATTCGTCTGTCCTCCTTCCTGTAAGAATAAACACAAACACAGCAGTTATCTGCACTGTCTTATGAAGAGGGTTCAAATAATCAGACTCAATCTCTGGTGATTCCACACAAACACATAAATTTAATTTACACAAGTTAGTTTCAAAAGGTAGGGATGTGGTCTGGACTTGTCCTGTGTCCCAAAGTTAGTTGAATTTATGATTAAAAATGCAAATTGTTCCTGCTCACATTAAGGAAAATCACTGAACAGCATTTCTGCTTTCAGTATAAGATCTCTTATTTTAAGTCTCAGGGTCCAGCTTCATCACTGAAGTCTGGAGGATGATGTTTGGACACACAGGTTCATACTGGAGACTCTGATTTGTAGTCTTCCTCCACACAACCACTCATCCTCCGTTTCCAGTCAATGTGGCAGGTCAACCATCAGAATCAAAGAGCCCAGACACATAGGCTGCATCTCAAGTCTCTTAAATTGCATCCACGTTTCCCTCACTTGTGTCTTTTCCTTGCGTCTTAGTGCCTCCCACTGTGGATGCGAGGAGACACGCAAGGAAACCAAGCGAGGAGAGAGGAAACGAGGAAATTTGTTTTAAGAGACATGAGACGTGTTTTCCTCTGAAGTGTCACATGAAGCAACGTCTGTTTCTGATGACGGCGACAGCTGATCACAGCTGGATCAGCTGATCAGCTGTCAGTCGGCTTTAGCAGCTGTAGAAACTTCTGATGGAGTTTGTGTTTGCACACATGTGGACTGTGTTAATACTAATAAAGACTCACAGTTATCAGCACTAGAACAGATGTTTGAAGGATGACATGAGATCCAGGAAGAAGACCTCCAGAGGACCACAGCTGAAGACAGCAACCCAGCAGAAGACAAGTAAGGAGCATTTATAAATGTGTCCATGAGGATGAGTTTAATTTGAGTTAATTCATGCTACCATAATGTTGTCTGTCTTACTGATTTCTTTGTTTTTGTGTATTTTCAGAGAACATGCAAGACGATCACCCTGCAGCCAAATTTCCCTCCGTCTGTCCTGTAAGAGACATCCCACTTCTGCTGCTCCTCCTAAAGTTTCTTTCATTTTGTCCATGTAAAAGGTTTTTATGGGGCAGTTTCTCTAATCACATTTGAGGGTGAAAGGGCAGATTGTCATATAAATAAACACATGAAAAACAACTGTTGGTCTAAGGTGTGTTCTGTTTCAATATTTGAAATGTATTAAGAAATGTATTCATAATGTACAGATGTGCTCCTGATGATGTAGAAAACCCTTAAATTATATTTATTATGCACATGTTGTGACTCCACATCATGACTTAAAAGTCAATGTAATATATAGTATTATTAGAATTATATATATGTTTATATATATTTTCATGTTTCAAACACACTAAGTGTAATTATTGATCAGCACTAATAATTAACAGCCATACCACTGAAACCATAACAGAGCATCAATGACACAAACACCATCAGCTCCTCCCTGATAAGTGTTCCCCATCAGCTGCTGGGGCTCCTCACACATGACCCACCGGCACCGGCCGTGTCACTCTCAAAATTTCTGCTGCAGGAATTTTCTAGTTATTATTATTATTATTATTATTATTATTATTATTATTATTATTATCACTACAATTTATTTACAACTACAAGTCTTTACTAACTCATAACTATCAGGTTCATTTTATCTGTTAAAACAGCCGCATCACAAATAACACACAAGAAATAATAACCTGTGTGTGTGTGTGTGTGTGTGTGTGTGTGTGTGTGTGTGTACGTGTGTGTGTATTATTGTTGTTGTTGTTGTTATTATTATTATTACTACTACTATTAATAGTTTACATGACTTTAACTACAACCATGTGTGTTTTCCAGCCATCACAAAGATAACCTTTGACTCTGGTTTAAACCCAACAAACAGACTTCAGATAAACATCTGTGTGGTTCTTAACTGTCACTTCTCTCCATTTTAACCGCAGCAGTGAGTCACGTTACTGTGAGGATGCAGAAACCAGAGGGGCGCTCCACCAAGCTGGATAACAGGATAGTCTGGCTTATTTTGATAAGACAGATAATTCAGCTGCATGTCAAAGAATGTCTGATGGATAGAAACAGATTCTCAACAGACTGTTCCATCAAATGTCCTTTCACACTCGCATCACTTGTCTGTTAAATAAAATAAAATAGGAGAACTGTGAGGGACAAGAATACTTCAGTAAATCTGCATTTTACTCAAGCTTACTTCTGTGTTGGAGTGAACTCTTTCATTAAAAAGTTTAGCATTTATAATTTAAGAAATAAAAGTGTGACAGGGTTGTTTATTTATTCACTCACTCATTTTGCTCAAACTGTGAAAACAAAAAGAAACTTAAATAAAGTGCAAACCTTCCACAGAACCAAATGATGCTGCAGCTATTAACTCCATCACCGACTGTCTATTAGCAATAAATAAATGGATGAACAATGACTTTTTAAAATTAAATGAGGATAAAACTGACATCCTTGTTGTCTGTCCCAAAACAAAAAGAGAAATGTTTTTTAATAATCTGAGGAAATTATTTTGTGAAAGAGAAAATGTGTAAGGAGTAGATGATAATGTTGGTAAATTGGTTCTCTTAAGTTGCCTACACCATATTTTTTTTATTATACATCTGATATTATCTAGCCTAGTGATAATAAAACCACAGTCACTGATCTGAATGCTCATTTATTAATAAATAAAGATAAAACCATGAATGAGGAGAAATGTCGCTCTTCATTTTCCACACAGACTCATCAAGTGTGAGATGCTAAACTATCAACTTTCGCTTCTGCATTTAGTCTGTCATCAATTTAGTGCCAGATCATCACATTCACCTCAACTTGTTAATTGCAGCAGTTAATTGCAGTAAACTCCTTTATATTCTTCATATATTTTATCAGTATGTTCTGCTGCTGAGATGAACACGGATCTAGTTTTCTCTTCTTATTGCGACACAGTATCGTCTTTTCAGTAATCGGCTGTTCTGGGCTGCTTATGTCCTCCATGCACGCGCACATTTTAAGTTTACTCCAGTCTGACTGGAGTTCACATTGACTGGATAAACTGCATTAGTGAAACGACTTCAAGAGAAAGTTGACGTTAATTCTAGCGCAGCTTTCTGTAGCTGCTTGATGGAAAATCCCTCAGCAAAAGAACAAAGGAAACAACGATTGAGGACGTAAACACTATGATTTCATATTTTTCTGACACAGTTTAATCAACTTAATAATTAATCAGTAAAAATAATCACAAGGTTGATCAATAATGACAGTAATTATTATTTGAAACCCAAATACTAACACTCACCCTCAGACTGTTTTCCTCCTTCTGCTCCGTTAACTGTAAAATGACTGAATAGTTTTACTTTCAGGGCTCCTCTCTGTTTGCTGCTCCCGCCTTCTTCCATACTGGACGTATATATGATACTATAGTGTGTGTGTGTGTGTGTGTGTGTGTGTGTGTGTGTGTGTGTACAATATACTGTATACTATACTGTCAGAAAAAAAACTGTACAGTAAATACATTTAAATAACATAAAGGGGGATTTAAAGGTTAAATCAGGGTTTAAAAGGTCTTCAAGTCCTGCAGGTGATTTTTGCTGAATTTCTACACTGAATTTCACCTAAATGTGCACAATAGTGCAGTTTAATCTCACAATGGTGAATTTAGACATCTACCTTTAGTCTGACTACTTGTTGGATTTAAGTCACATTCAAAGTGTTATTATTCTCTATTATGAATCTGATCAGTTAAATGTGATAACTGCAAGGAAATAAATAGAAATTTACTTTAAATGATCTCATGATTTCAGCTGATATATCCACAGTAAAACCATCATCATCATCAGCATCATGTAGAGTTAAAGGAGACATTTAATCACAAAACATCAATGATGGAGGAAGTACTAAGATCCTTTACTCAAGTAAAAGTACCAACAGAGCAAAGTGAAAATACACAATTACAAGTAAAAGTCCTGCATGAAAAAGTATTGCAGTAAAAGTACATAAGTATTATGAGCTTGATGTAGTTAACTAAAGTGTAAATGAAGTATTCAAATTAACAATACTCATAGAAACTATTTCTAGAAGTAGATTTAATAAACTGATATTTGATTGTTTGATCTTTTCTTCTTCTGTCCTGTGAAAGTGCCACAGCCACCAAGATGTATGTGTAAATATATATATATATATATGTGTGTGTGTATATATACATAGTGTAAGAGATTTGGTGCATTTTGCAAGAGAAGAAGGGGTGAGGGTTGCTGAGACTCTGTGAACATGTCACTCACTGAGAAACTCTTCAAACTTTCATCTGCTTCAGTTGTTGTATTAATATGAGAGAACTTGTAACTGAAATTAAAATGTTTTTGCTTTTTAAATAAACTAAAGTATCATCAATCTTCTCTTTTCTAAGTTCTGTTATGGAAATGTGTTTTTGACCCTTTTTGACTTTTATAATCTCTTTTTACAGTTTTTGATAATTTATTATAATGTTTTTAGATAACAAGCTTTTTCATAAATATTGTTTGTATTATTGAGTAGATCAGAGACTTTCCACTGTGATCACTAAGTGATAGTTTTCAGTTTTCAGTACGTGCTGACTGCAGCTCACATTATGTCTGGAACAGGAAGTAGGAGCCTCTGTTTGTCCCTAAAGACATATTGTGTCCTCTCACATGTAAACACTAATTTCCTTCCTCTCTGCTCACACTGCCAGACTGTCTTGTTGCCTTATTTGCTCACTAAACTCTGAGAGTTTTAATACACATGAAGATACGAGATGACTGTTTACCGCTAAGATGTTTAAAGTCTGTTCATTTGTGTTCTATGTTGATATGATGAGATTAAAGACCTCCCATTATTTAGAGGTATAAAATCTCTTGTAAGAAAGGAAGAAGGTAGAAGATGTTCATGTTTGCTGTGACTTTGTATCACTGTTCACTGTTCTAATAGCTGTTGGCAGCAGATCAGGTGGTCAGTGAAAGAAAGGCGCCTTTTATAGCAGATTTAAACCAAAGTTTAAACCAAGTTTGAAGCCACATTTTCATGATAAATTTAGCTGGTTTTTAACTTGATCTTTTAGCCGCAAGAAGGATTTTAGTCATTGGACGTCTGGATCTTAAGTTATCAGAGAAATAAACTGGGCAAACGTTAGCAGCAGCTCGGCTAACAGCCCCTCCAGGAAGTCCGCTGCTCGCCCAACATGGTGGAGAAACACTGATTTTTTAGCTGAAACTATTCAGTGTTTTTACCTGTAATCAGTGGGTCCGTTTGTTCTGGAGAGGAGGAGACCTCTGCGGGTAAAAACATCCTGAACCATCAACACTGGAGTAATCCTATCCCACTGAAGCTGCTGCTTTAACAACCAAGACAACAACTCCCATCATCCCATCATCTGTTATTTTCACATGTGGTGACCTTTGACCTCAGTGACAGTATTACAGCAGCAGGTTTTTAAAGTTTTGTCTTTGTGTCATTTCATCATCAATAAATCTTGAACACAGCCCTCGTGTCTCTGCACACGTCAGGGCATGGCGTGCAGCAAAAGTGATCCATGCACACTTCCTGTTCCCATCTGTACAGCAGTGTGTAGGGAGTCGTCGTCCCCCCACCCTGCCCTCGCCACCACCCACTCTCGCTTTCACTTCCCAATCCTATATACGCTACACACTGCTATACAGTTGGGAACAGGAAGTGTGCAATGAATCACTTTTGCTGCACATCACTTTCCAAGTAAATTAAAGCTGTGACAACAACAGGGGGAAGTGAAAGAGAGAGTGGGGGGGGGTTCGTTTTCAAAGAAAACCTTTCTCAGATGCTTATATTTGTCTCAGTATAATAGGGGAGCCTGTTCTAATAATAATAATAATAATAATGATAATGATAATAATAACAATAAATGAGATTTATATAGCACCTTTCAAAACACCCAAAGACTCAGCACAGTTTCCCCGTGTGTCTACACAGGAAGTGTTCAGGTACCGTGCTGGGTGCAGGTCACCCCAGTTTTAGAAGCACAACATAGAATTAAAGCTGCAAGCAGCGTTGGACGGGCATGAGCCCCCCCGCGCACGCCGGGACCCGGCGCCACCCCATGGCGTCCCTCACACTCACTGCCCGCAAACCCAGTGCGAAGGGTGTGATTCTGCAGCCACGTGGAGTTTGGTGCAGACAGAAGCGTGTACAGTAAAGTCGTAGCAAGCTCCCTGTTATGGCATGACATGTCAACGGTGTGAGAATGAAAAAGTTCTGCTGAAGTGAGTGTGGCTCACAGCAGTGTCATCAACATTATGCATGTATTGTGCCCCTGTACTGTCATTTACATTGAAATACATGGAAAGCTTCTGATAAGTCTGTGTGCAAAATAAATCAATTTCTACTTTTCATCAGGTGCATTTTTAAAAAAGTAAAGACTTGTAAGCCACATGACCTGATAAAAGTTAGATTTAAATGTGTACAACGTGACTTTTTTGCTCCTGTCAATATTACAGAATAATTATTTAGTTATGTATATAATCTCCACTTATAAACACATATAACACATCCAAACATCACTCATAACTACAGTACAGTGCATCATGACTGTCGTTCACATTTCTCACATGGCTGTCAAAAGAGATGAGAAACAACATTATAACTACTAAGAAAAATATTCAGCTTCTCTTATAAATGCACTGAACACACAGAGTTAAACTTCGGCTCATTAAAGCACATCATATAGCTGCACACAGCACGCTACTTTAGTTAGCATCGTCATATGAGTTAGCTCCTAGTCCACTGATGATCCCAATGTGACACTTAACCTTCTCAGACGATGCTGACCTGCTGTTTTCTGTCGGGATGCAAAAACAAACAGATGAACTGAATGACGAAAACAGCAGACTGACTCAGATCCAGGTGATTCCAAGTGTTTTCAGGAACATATTACCTCATTAGAGCCACATGTGTGCTAGGAACATGACAGTAGTCAGTGACCGCGGAGAAACTCGGGCTACATTATCGTTCAGGAGGTCTCGGGATGAGAAACACAGGGTCATTTCACATGCACAGATTAGAAACCAAAATCCTCAACGAATATTTTAAATGTAGTTTACATTAAAGTTTAAAAGGATACAGATGTTTGTCGCAGCGTGTGAGGGGAAACGTTTCTACATTCAGCATTTACAAATCAGAAATACAGATAGCACTGTTAGCACTCCACAGTGAAACCAGTGGAGTAACTGGGAAAAACAAAGAAGGGAGACCAGTCTGTTGAATGCTAACGATGCTAAAGTGCCGATTTTTTTTGACCAACCCAAGTGCCAAAACAGCCAATGTTTCCCCCTCACAATGTGACATTCAAACTGAAGCAGAATAAAACAATTCAGAATAATTCAACAACTCCAAAACATATTTTTCACCCCGTTAACTACAGTATGATTATTTTAACTCATTTAACTTGTACTGTTAGCACTGAGTTGGCTAACATATCACACGTCTGTAGTGAACTCTCTAAAGAACATCTGATACCTTTCTCACAGTAATCTTCATTTTTTTTGAATGTGTGAAAAGAGGCTAAACTAGAGGCACCTCCGGGCTTCCACTTTGTAGAGGAAACGCTGTCGTCGTCCAAGTCCTCCCGCTCAACTTCACTGTTGTACAGTTGGCGTCGGAGGGTACAGTGATTTGTTAAATCATGCAGCTAGACCAGAGGACATGTAACAAGAACCATAGTTCAGTTTATAATCTGCACAAAAGCTGTTGTAGATTATTTTCCACTTCAGAAATATCTCTGAAATTAAGTCCCAAAATGTGTTTATTTTTTTTAAACTTGCCCACATGAAATAAGCACATATCATCTCGTCCACACAAGACGAGAGGGTGTTTGATCATGTGACTCCAGAACGACACATAGGAGCCTTTTCTATCAGCAGTACGATATAATTTGTCTGTGCTCTCCAAAACAGTCACACATCAACTACACTGTGGTTCAGGTCTGGTTAGGTTTAGGGAAAGATGATGGTTTGGGTTAAAATGATCACTTCGTTAAGCTCAGAGAAACATATGGTGGGTTAAAGTTACTATTCTTTAAAGTTAAGCCACCCTCGTTGTCATGGCTACAATAATATCACAGTTAGAGATGGGGACTGTTGGGTTAATGCCTCCATCCACCCCTCCTCTTCCAGATGAAGCTCTGGGTCATAATTATTATGACCACTAGATGGCATATGTCAGTTAAACTAACTATAAGTCATGTTTGGGCGACTGACATTATGGCAGGATTTGATGTCTTTCTTTATAATAATTTGTGTATTTTAGGCACAGAAGACAAAAAATATTCACTTTGAGGCTCCGTAGTTTCATTTATGTCCACCTTATGCTGGTTTAGATATTTATTTTTCTTTTAAAATTTTAAAAAATTAAACTTAATGACACTATTTTTAGTTCACACACCCAAAAAAAGCCATGTAGTTGAATGCCATAGACATCACCTGTCTATACCAGACTTTATTTGTTGTTCTATCAAAGAAACTCCAGCAACAAAGATAACAAATGGATTCACATATTTCAGAACTGATGTAGCATAGCAATAAAATAAGACGGCAAAGACAATGACAGCAATCGTACCATTTTGGCTGATAAATTAGACTAAAATATGTTGTATCCTCATAAACAAAGGCAGATTGCAAAGTGAAGAGAAAGACAAATGTGGTATTGGTAAGACATATCTACCCTTTAGCCAGCTGATGTTAGGATTATCACCAGGATGTAACGGTGGAGTTGGAGTGGGAGGACACGGCGAGCAGCGTTTCCCAGGTTTCCGTTTTCACAGCATTTCGTCCCCAGGCCAAATTAAAAGTCACCATATTTGAAGACGTGTTTTTGCTTATTGTGCAAGTGATGCTTCCATTTTTGCGGCCAGTCAAGTGCCTGTAAGGAGATATCAAGAAGTTGCCACTTGATTTCTTTTGAACATTTAAAGATATTTTTAGTTTTAGTAAACATGGGCCTTAGTCAGTGACAGAAGGACATTTTAACAGATGTGTATCGTACGGTTCATATTAATGGAAACCTGTGGTAAGTGTTGCCTTCCACAGGTAATAATATTCACTATGAACACCTTGACTTTGTGAATCCTTCTTCCTCCTGCTGCAGAGTGTCCAACCTCTTTTTCTTTTCATTTGTCTTTTGACTGAAGAGAACACTTTGTGGATCATAAAATGGGACTAGTTCTGTGGTATTTACTTAATTTGTTAAAAAGTTTAAAGATGAACAATATACTTGATATCACTGTTACAAGGTTAATGCTTCCATATGGTAGTGGTGAGCTAGTGCAGATAAAATGCAAACTTGTTAGTTCAGTATTTACTTTCTAGTTTCCTTTTTCCAAAGAAGAGGTGGGAGACTCTCAGAGGAAGGAAAACACAAAATGTAAAATGTGTTTTCTCATCACAAAGTAGTTGGCAGAGTAAGGAATAAAATTAAGAGGTAACTGTATGCATGTTATGTACACAGATGTTTGTTTACCGATCCAAACGGACTTAATATGATTCAGGGATTTAATTGGCCCGAGGAGTCACAAGGGGTTTCCCAGGCATGTTGTCATGGGGTCATCGTGAACACTTTGCTTCTGTTTCTCAACCTGGGATGAATGGAGGAGGAGTCAGTGACACAGCAGGAGTCACATGACTCTTTCCTCCATTCTTGCCCTGAACAAACCCGGTGTGTAAAGATGGCGGCTTCCTATTTTGATACCATATCCTGTCCCAGATTGCTAAGCAGTGTCCATATTATTCGATATCAGTTAAAAAATGAATACTACACAAACTGAAGGTATAAACATAAGTCTTACCCTGATGTACTGTCTGAACTAACTGTACACTGTGGGTTCTACTGGCCTTTCAGCACAACTCTGTTTCATGTAGCTGCAACCGTACACCTTTCTTATAACATCCATCCACATTCGAGATTCTTTTCTCATAATTACGACTCAACATCTCATAATTACTTGAAACAATCTCAGAATTAAGGGAACTGAATCTCATGATTCTGAAATCTCATAATTTCGAGACCTGGATCTCTCACCTGTTGGTCAATGAAAGATAAAAAACTTGTAATTTTCTACAATATAGACAAATTTATTACATTCAACATTGAAATTAAGCTGTTAGGACCTAGTTAAACAGATTTGTGCTCTTGTCCTTAACTGACTCAACAAACACAACAGTTCCTACAACTGCATTCATTAGACAAGCTTCAGATCTCATAATAACAAGATCCATATCTTATAACTATAAGAAAAAGATCTTGGTTATTTACCCTTATTTTAAAAAGTAAAAAAGTATCAGTAGCTGACGAAGAGAGAAAATTGAGAAATGATGAGAAAACAGTCTCATTAATACCAGGTCTTTTCTTGAGATTATGAAATACAGGTTTCTTAATTCTGAGATGCAAACTCACTCAAAGGTACAAAACTGAAAACAACAAGATAACGTACATATTAAGACAACATCTACCATTTACCATTACCTTTGGTAAATGTAATGCACATCTGTACAATCCAACCATTTTCTAGTTAAAATTTTACTCATGTTTAATCAGCCAAAAAATTAAACTACCTTAAGAGAATATATTTAATGTTTCTTATATTTTATTAACATATTTGCATTAACTTGCTCGCTCATTTACAGAGCTGCAGAAGTCCTGGAAGAAATTTGGCATCTATTTTGTGCAAACAAGATACAAATAAAAATTCACACAAAAAAGAAACATCATCATTTAGGACTTTAGTGACTCTTGGTCAATGAAAGTCCTCTTTCTAACATCTATAGAAACACCTACTGGATGAATGTTTACATTTTGAAACACTGTTAGGTTTGGTAAAGGTAAAAGTCAAACAGGAAGGCGGCCAATCTTTACAAGACCTAGTCCTTCTCCACCAGAATGATAATTATGATGATGATGAAAGTGGTGGTATGAAATGTAAATCTTGTATGTTTCACTGTTGTAGCTCATCTGTAGAACACAGAGACAAACTTGTACTACTGATTTAACAAATATGCTATAAAAAATGAAATGAGAATCTGTATGACTGTCAACAAACAGAACTGATTTTCATTACTGTAAAAAACAAAACAAAAAAGATTAAAAAAAAAACAAAACACCAATCCTCTCTTTTGGACTGAACAAGTGTGGGAAAAGCTGTTTCTGTTTGTCTTTTAAAGTATATAAATAAATGTATGTATACAGCAGATGGAAGAATATGCCCAGGCAGGAAGACATGAAATAAAAAAGTAAAATCTCCCTCCCCCAGGTCCTGTCCATCCTGTTGTAACACCGTTCAAAGGTTCGAGTGGGTATTTTTATTTTCTTATTTTACTTTTGAGAAGTGATGATCATTGTAACATAGATGTTTAATTTGCAGTCACAATGAAAGTCCCTTGTTAAGAATTACCTTCTTTTTTTAAATTGTGGTGGTTTGTAGAGAAAACTCAGCATCCCGACGAGGAGCTATTGCTAGATCTGCCTAAAAAAAGGAAATAATGTGTGTGTTTGTGTGTGTGTAAATGACATCTCCCTCTTTCTCTCTGTATCTTTTCTCATCTATTTTCATAAATCCATTGTGTATCTCTCTTTCTATCTTCCTCTCTCCACCCAGTGCCAGAATCATTATTGTATGAATGAATGTAGTTCTAGTCCTCAGCGCGACGACGCCCACACTCACACACACAAACACACAAACACACACATAACATGTTACTGAAAAATAAAATAAAAATCACTGTAGAAAAAGAAGGTTTATTTCACTTTTATCTTTTTGTATATGGAAATAAACAATAAATACTGTCAAATAATTTTACACAGACTTCTGTTGTGTTTTCAAATAAAAAATTATCAAAAAAAGAAATACATAATCATGACAGAAAGAACTAATTTATTTCATTACAAGATATGTTTAAGGCTACATTTAAGCATTAATTTACTATAATGTTTTATTCATCCCATTTATATCAATGTGTAATGGCCATTTTTATCATTTAAGTTTGAGCCACTTGGTTGCCTTTTTAGTTTGTTTGTTGTTTAGACACGTTTCTGTGTTTCTAACAAATCCAGACAGTCAGAGTTTTAGCTTTGACACTATTTGTCTCTCCAAGCAGGCATGAATAATCCCTCTTTTACACAGCAAGAATCCAAACAACTGTAATCCAAAGGAATGTAATTCAAGTGTTCCAAAGGTCCAAATTAATGATCAATAGATCAATAGACTTTACCGCTAATGTCCCAGTAACACCCACAGCAAACTTCAACCATCAGCAACTTACAGCACAAGATTCACAAATAGTCAACAATTTACAGCAGTTTAAAATGTATTTATTCATACTAAAAACCAGAAACATACAAAAGGTAGGCAAGGAAACACTGACAACAACAACAGAGATTTTTGATATTTCACAGTTTGAGGAATCGTGTAATCTATTTGATTCCAGACGGAGAATTGCAGGGAGAAGAAATCTACTGTATTGGCCCAAATATTAGACAAGCTTTTGTCATTCTTCTTCAAGAAAGCTTACACAATAGTTTAGTTGGTAACATCAGTACATGCTATTTGTGATATTATTCATAAAAATCATAAATTAGTCAAAAGGATTTGGTTACCCATTTTAAGTGACAAGTGCAGTCAGTGCCCATTCAAAACATTGAAATACACCACAATTTTACATCACTCTACAGAGTGGAGCTTGGAATGGATTTACTGTTGATACATGTAAACTGTTATTTAAGTTTAAAAACTACAGAGTCTCTGTGGGATTTGAATATCTTTCCCGCTGTTAAATCATCACATGACTATCAGACAGAACTCTCAGCTAAACACCTGCTGTGATTCCTGGATTTCAGCAGAGGTTCTGGTCTGTATAAAGACAGGATGGTGACTGAAGTCAGTGATTTGCAGGCTTCAATCAGACTGATCTAAGAGCTCTGATGAAGTGATCAATACTTTAGTGTTGAAATAAGAGCATATACTTTCAGATCAGATTTTAAGGTACAACAGTTTGATGATGAAGACCACTGTCTCTATACATCTTGTAAGTATGTCAGCTACAATCCAGCTTTATTTCCTGCAGACATGAACATGTATTCACATCAACTCACATGATCCCAAAAAGCTTCTGGCTGATCTGACTGGCTGACTGATCTCTCTCTGTCTTTCTGTCCAATGCTGAAGCCTGTCACTATTCTCCTATCACAGCTTGACTGAGGAAGGCAGGCACTGATAAGGCTGGAGGTTCACCAGGAAGCAACAGATCTTTGCTTTGATACTAACTGTGTTTCATACAATACTGTTGAAATAGCATGGACTGATTCCAACTGTCTACTGAAAGCAGTCTCCAGTCTACAGTGTGGACTCTCCTTAAGATCAGACAGCAGCTTCACAGGACTTCAGAGCTGAGGCCAGAGAAGCACAGCTGATCACTGACAAACTGCAGTCAGTCAATCTGAATAAAGAATAAATGACTTTAGAAGACAAAGCTCCTGCTTGTTTTTTCAGTTCCTCTATTTTCCCATCAAGTCTGTGACCTGAATGTGACTCAGAAGCAAGTGTGGAGTAAATTCTGCAGGCTCCACCAATCCAGAGCTGCTCTTTGACAATGACCTGCTCACCTTTTATATAGTTTTTCATAAGAGTTGGTGAAGCCCAAAGAGCTGAAAGGAGAATGAAGATTGAACTTATTTTCATCTGATGGACACAAACTCTACTCCAGTGGGATGATCATGTTGATGTGGAGTTTAAAAGCTGCATTAAAATGTCTAAGTTTCTACATAAATGCTGATACTGACAGATCTATGATGAGCCTTTATCAGCTGATAGCATCAGACATGTCACAGCTAAAGCATGTGTGGGTTTGGACTGCTCCAATGTGCTTGAAAGGAATTAAATGATTGACAAACAAATAAATAATGGCCATTTCATCTCAGCAGAAAACTTGAATTCATTGGATTTCTTTAAACTAACAAACTGCCAAAGTTTGACTGGATTTGTGTTTTCCAAATGATAAGAATGATGAAGTTATGAAAACACTGAAAAACCTTTGGAGTTTATCAGCTGGGCTGTTTTTGATTTATTTGTTAATTCTTTCTGCTTTTAAATCCTCTATTTTTTTTTACTGTATATTTTCTTTAAAGGTCCTGTATATTTTTCTGTTTTATATAAATAATAAATGATTTTATCAGCTGTTTTTAATGTACTCAGAGAAAGTTTAGATATTTGTTAAACAGATGGTAAAACTGAGGGAATCAGGGTTGGTGGGATTTTAAAACCTCATCAATCCCCCAAATTCCTCCAGTTTAAACTCAACACTTTTTACACAGGTTGTTGAGAAAGATGACTAATCTGTAGGTGTAAACAGGTTGATGTTGGGAATGTGTGTCAAACTTTACAACACTGACCAGAAAACTAATATTATTTTCCAACTCAGTCTTAAAATGAAAGTGTTGAAAGGAGACTTGTAGGTTTTCTGCTCAGCAGCTGGATGCTGTTGATGGTTTTGTTATGAGGAGAGCTGTTAATAATGTACATGGAGCAGGAGGAAGAACATTTATTCCTTCAGATGTTCTCAGTATTGATGTTTCTTTGTATCTTGAGATTTTTTGATACTGACTGGATTAAAACCTGCACTGATTGCAATTAAAAGTTCTCATCAGCTGAAAATAAGAAACAGTCACAGTGGTGATGATAAATGTCTTTTATTAACAATCAAAGTTCAAACATTACACATATTCATTAATCTCACAGCCGCATGTTTCAGTATTCAATGAGTCAAACAGGAAACGTCTTCAATCTTATGTGATTCATTTACAGAACAGAGCACAGAGTCGACCTGGAAATGAAACCTTTTGTTCAAACATTCTGAAAACAAAGAATTTAGTTGTTTGATTTCATATCCTGAACTCTGGTGCAGCACAGTGTTGTGAGTTTTAAGATTCTTACAAAATGTTGTTAAACAATAGTGAAACACCTGAGAACAGAAGATGTTGGTGTGAGACTTTCTGCTACTTCTTCAGCTCTTCTGAAAGACATTGATCCACCTCACAGAGAGCAGCGATCAGAGCTGAACTGGCTTTTGGCCCTTTTTTTCGCACCATGTCGATCACCTCTCGTACTCTGTCTGCTCTGTTTCTCTGTGTTCTGACAAACTCCCCTTCACCATCATTTATGATCCCATCCTGCAGGAGTTTATCCAGCAGCTTGCACAGATTAGGTTCAGTCACAGCATCAATTAACTTTGCCCGAACAGACTTTAGCTTCTCGACACTCTGAGTCTCTGCTGGACCAGGACCTGGAAGAGGAAGAAGTATCTGTGTTCAATAACCAGCTGAGAGCGTGTAGAGGTGAAAAGAACAGGACGAAAATAAAATGCTGCCAGATTTAAACTGCACCCACAGAGCAGCAGCAGGAGCTCTGATTTAGAGCTGCAACTGATGATTATTTCATTAATAACTATTTTCTCAATGCTAAACAGCGCTCATCTCAGTCTAAGGCTACATCTTCAAAAGTCTTGTTTTGTCCAAACCCAAAGTTATTCAGTTTACAGTTAGTTTACATCAGAGAAGCAGCAACTAGGTTATGTTTGAGTTTTTGTTTGAAAAAATCAGTTGTGATTAACCCCTTCTTGTTCTCCCCCTCTGACATCAGAGCACATCATCTTCTGTCTGTATAAGTTCAGAATAAATTCATGTAAATGTGTGTCAGATGTTGAGAGCAGCTCTCAGCTCTGAAGAACATCAGCAGTCTGTTTGTTACTTTGTGATTTAGTCACATAAAGTTCTCTGACCTCAGGAAGAAAAGTCTAAATGTTTTTAGTCATGTTAGCAGCTTTGTGGGCGTCAGTCTGTCTGTCCAGACTGAAATATCAACAACTATTGGATGGATTGTTTTAGAAGATAACTCCTACTGTGTTGTGTTGTTAATGTTTTTTTCAGATATTTTATTGTGTAAAAGCATCTTATTTGGTTCTTACTTCTACTTTTGAGTATTTGTCTCTGGTCATCAGTCTAGTGCTCACAGTTTACAGCCAAAGCTTTAAAAAGGCTTTATATCTGAATTTGGGGAACTTTTATCTTAAATTAGTGTGACTCACATTGTATTCTACCTTCTACCACGACACATCAGCTCAACAGTAAGGCATAACATGGCTTTGTGATCAAGGGTTGATGTTGAATAACGTTGAAATTAAGAGTTTATTTAGAGAGACTGATTTAGCTATACCTTAGCATTCCCCAGTGCAATACTAATGTATCCTCGAGCCACTCTAATTTTCTTTATTATTTTTTTACAGACCTTATTTATTTTCATTTCTTTTTATTTATTATATTCCGTACATTATCTTATTCTTAATCATGTATCCTCAAGATGTTAAGCTATTAATAAATGTCTTCATTTATCCTAAAAGTATTTGGTTGTTTCTTTGTGCTGCAGTAAACAGAGGTCACTGTTTGGGACAAGAACTTATGATCATGAGACTGATTCATTGATTAACTGAACGAGGGTTAGTGCTTCCTCTTGGCGCTAACAAGTCCTAACCAAAAAGGAGGTGGTGCCCCAAATAACAAGGTAATTCAATAATAAAGTATAAATACTCCGACATCAGTTATGAGTTTGTCTTAAATACAGACTGTACCTTTTAAAATCCCTTAAACAGTGTCACAAAAGTAGTTATTTCATGCATATATTTAATTAATAATTATTCATTTAAATTTGGGTCCCTGCTCCTTCAACATTGTCTGCACATCCCTGAATACAAAATTTCCAATATTAGGGATAATATTGTGGCTTCCTCTGCTGGTGGGTGTGACCTCTCTTCTTCCACAGTTTTAACTCAGTGCCATGCTGCCCAAACTCTGTCCAACTTTGCTCTTGTCCAACGTAGTGAACTACAGGAAGTGGTGCAGAGGTAAAGTTGGGCAGCTATTATTGGTCCAATGTCTATTAAGTTGTTCAAAAAAGTTCTCAGCTGTTTGGTAGATGATGTCCTTGAGATTGTTAATGCCTCCATACTCCCTGGAATCTTCCCCATAAATCTCAAACATGCTATTATAACACCATTGTTGAAGAGGTTAAATCTTGATCCACGTGTACTACAGAGAACTACAGATCAATCTCAATCCTTCCATTCCTGGGGAAAAGTCTTGAAAAGATTGAATTCCAACAATACATAAGAGGACAAATCACAAACATGCAAACATACGTTCCTGGTGGATTCCCTTGTAAAATAAACACTGTATCCAAATGTGATGAAAGTAAGGGGAAGTAAAGAGACTCACGTTGAGCAGCATGGCTTGATGCTTCTTTTGGAGAAGTGTCAGACCCTGCAGAAGAAGAAAAACATCAGGAGAGCCCAAATCCAATTTCCATTCACTCACTTAATTCATATACCTTGGGCAGCTGAGGTGATCTTCACAGTTAAGCTGTCATCACTGATGACCCTGGTCATGACAGGAGCGAGCACGCTGCTTCCACCCTGAGCTGAGTAGCTGCTTTTGTGGGAAGTCGCTGAAATTAACCACAAAAGTTATTTCAGCAGGTTTTTTTTTTTTTTTTTATAAAAACACAGTAAATTAAAAAATTTACATAAGCAAGACATTTGTGGATTTTTGAGTAACTTATTTGTGAACTGAACCTCTAAACCTTTTATTTACAGTATTTTAACTGAACTGAACCTTTGTACCTTTGCACTCTTAATGATTGTGATACTGAGACACACCGTCAATAAACTGACACTCTGAGTCTCTGCTTGACCAGAGCCTGGAAGATGAAAAAGTGCCTGTGTTCAATAACCAGCTGAGAGCTTGCAGAGGTGACAAAATAAAATGCTGCAAGACGTTGTGTTGTCTCAATAATATTAAATTATCAGCTCAAAGTATGAATGCCATCAATGTGTTTGAGGACATTAAAAATGGAACAACCAATTTTATTATTGATTGTTCAGTTTCTTGACTGCTTTAACATTGACACTGACTAGCACATTTATTTATCATTCTTTTTCTGTCTTTCTCTCTCTGCTCCACCCTTCCTCTATTTCCACCGTCCACCTTGCTGCTTAGTCATTTAGCTCTAAATGCACCTGCTGCCAAATGAAACATGGAACTACCAACTACTCTCTTTCTCTGTGATCTATGATGAGCCTTTATCAGCTGAAGCATCAGACATGTCACAGCTAAAGCATGTGTGGGTTTCGACTTCTCCAATGTGCTTGAAACAGATTTAAATGATTAACAAACATATAAATAATGACCATTTAATCTCAACAGAAAACTTGAATTCATTGGATTTCTTTAAATTAACAAACTGCCAAAGTTTGACTGGATTTGTGTTTTCCAAATGAAAGAATGATGAAGTTATGAAAACACTGAAAAATCTCATTTTTCTCTATATTTTCTTAAAGATTTTCTTAAAGGTTCAAAATGGGGCCAAGCTTTATGCTTCAAATGTGTATTTTTGAAACTTAAGACAACTCATGTGCAGAGATTACTGGTGAAATTTGACTTTAATAAGATGAAACTGTAACACAGGTCTCAGTAATGACTATCATTAAATCTAAAATCATGAAACATGTCACACTGTTCATGTCATGTCATGTTTATCTCTTCCTGTGACTGACCTTCTGCTCCTGAGCTGTTGCCTGACAGCTTCGTCACCAGATCATTCCTGTTGATCTTCTTTAAAACACTTATTATCACCTTCACAGCTCCATCAGGTTGATATTTCTGCAAAATCAGGTCCACAGTGTCCGGCCTGTCTGCCTTTGACAGCCGGCTCACTCTGATGGGTTCAATGTTGTCCACCTTTTCATTATTCAGGAACCACTTGAAGTTCTTGAATTCATCATCTACTAAATCGTCCAGAAGGTTGACAAGCTCCATCTTCGTCATCTTGTCTCTCTGGTAAAATCAGAGAACATTGAAGGACAGTTATACAACAGTTATGTTTCTGTTGGTGTTTCTACTGTTCTGGAGCTTTCTATAATGTCACTCAGTCTTCTTCTGTAGATGGAGTTTACACAGTTGTCATGGAAATCTAGATGTTCAAATATTTTACAGGCTTATAAATAAATAAAATAATCTCCATGACAGGTCCAGTTAGTCATCTACTTTCAGTCCAACCTGTTTGTTGTAGTTCAGTGAACTTTGGTGTCTTTCTGTGTTTGTTTTGGTTTGTTGAAACTGCGGTGAAAATTATCAACTGCAAGCGCTCTTATCTTCATAATTTAAAGGACTGTTAAATCCATCTGCTTAATGCAAAACTGCCAATGAAGACATCTTATAAGTGTATCTGTAAGCCAAACAGTCCCCCAATAAAGACTGAAAGTGAAACATGGTGACTATCCTCCTGTAATATCAACCTTTTTCATCTTGTTTCGTTCTTCCTGTCTGTCTCTAGTTATGATGAATCATGTTCTAGTCCTGACTAATGATGCTTATATAAGTTATTTCTCTTTGAGCTCTTTGTGGCACCAGAGAAGATCAATAAACTTAGCAGGTTCAGTCTGTGATTTTCATGATTGAATAAAGGATTTTCAGAACATTCTATTTATTTTTATTTTCTGCAAATAAGAAACTGAGTTTATTTGTGTCAGAACTGGACCTTTAGTTTCTTGCAATGCATCAAAACAATGGAGATAAAATTAGCATAAAACAGAAATAGTTAAGCACAAAACAAAATCTCTGTTTTTTGTACTTAAGAAGAATACTTCAGTAAATGTTCTCCCACCGCTGCCACACCTTCAAACCGTCTGTCAGGTCTGATAGTAGAAGACGGTCTTCTTATCAGTCTACATTACTTTAACTTTAACCATGTGTGTTTTCTAGTCACCACATAGAAAACTTTGACTCTGCTTTAAATCCAACAAACAGTCTTCAGTTTTACACCAAATTACTTTTATAACGATTTAACGGTTGTAGAGAGATTTCCCATGTCGGAACAAAATCATGAGTTTTATTAGAGTTGTGAAGCTATTCTCGGTCGTTTGGAGTACAGTCACAAAACTTACATTACAAACTTACATTAATACATTTTTGTAAAGGTCTCGACTTATGGAAAATAACGTATGTAAGTATGACGATCCTACATGGCTCCTGCTTTGAAAAACTGACCTTTGAACTTTGACCTCAGTGTTTATTTGAAGGCTTATAATTCATCAACAAAAGGGGGTACAGACATGGGACCAACTGTTATAGAGAGCTCTGGGCCTCAGCTATCATGTGAATATAGTCAACAACTGGGGACGCTGTCAGATATGGGTAAAATATGGTTAAATTTAATTTTCACTCTAAAGCAATTAGATATTTAAAATCTGATTACACAAATGTGTTTATCATCCCCTAGTGTACTCTCAATTTAGTGTTTTACAACTTCCAATTATATTAAAAACGCTAATATGTTATGTTACAATTCCAATGATCTATGTTAACAAAAAGTTGATTTGTTTAAGATATTTTAGTGAGTGTTTCATAAACAGCGTTTTTGAGATGGCAGTTCTTCCGTTTTGTAAAGTAGGGTCGTGAAATAGGTTCATAAAACAACATAACTACTGAATATATCAAATATCTACAACAACCGGACTAGTAATTACACTGCTAGATGATCCATGTTCAGACCACGTAAAGATGTTGCTTTCTTTTGGACATATATGTACGTGTGTGTTTTTTTTAATATTAGATATTAGATTAAGATTTAGTTTTTTAAAATAAAATGAGGATGAAACTGAAAACCTTCTAGTCTGCCCCAAAACATTTCGATCAAGCTGTGAAGACAAAAATGAAATAACATAATTTTCAACTTCATTGACGTGGACATTTTGTGAAAGAGAAAATGTGTAAGGAGTAGACGATAATGTTGGTAAATTGGTTCTCTTAAATTGCCTACACCAGATATTATCTAGCCTAGTGATAATAAAACCACAGTCACTGATCTGAATGCTCATTTATTAATAAATAAAGATTAAACCATGAATGAGGAGAAATGTCGCTCTTCACTTTCCACACAGACTCATCAGGTGTGAGATGTTTGTTCTGCTGCTGAGATGAACACGGATCTAGTTTTCTCTTCTTATTGCGACACAGTATCGTCTTTTCAGTAATCAGCTGCTCTGGGCGCACATTTCAAGTTTACTCCAGTCTGGCTGGAGTTCACATTGACTGGATAAACTGCATTAGTGAAACGACTTCAAGAGAAAGTTGACGTTAATTCTAGCGCAGCTTTCTGTAGCTGCTTGATGGAAAATCCCTCAGCAAAAGAACAAAGGAAACAACGATTGAGGACGTCAACACTATGATTTCATATTTT
The DNA here is from genome assembly GCA_029490765.1 of Euthynnus affinis. Classification (NCBI taxonomy): domain Eukaryota; kingdom Metazoa; phylum Chordata; class Actinopteri; order Scombriformes; family Scombridae; genus Euthynnus; species Euthynnus affinis. The sequence goes on from CM055859.1 coordinate 25,192,346, forward strand.
TCTGACACAGTTTAATCAACTTAATAATTAATCAGTAAAAATAATCACAAGGTTGATCAATAATGACAGTAATTATTATTTGAAACCCAAATACTAACACTCACCCTCAGACTGTTTTCCTCCTTCTGCTCCGTTAACTGTAAAATGACTGAATAGTTTCACTTTCAGGACTCCTCTCTGTTTGCTGCTCCCGCCTTCTTCCATACTGGACGTATATATGATACTATAGTGTGTGTGTGTGTGTGTGTGTGTGTGTGTGTGTGTGTGTGTGTGTGTACAATATACTGTATACTATACTGTAAGGGAAAAAAACTGTACAGTAAATACATTTAAATAACATAAAGGGGGATTTAAAGGTTAAACCAGGGTTTAAAAGGTCAAAGTGCCTTCAAGTCCTGCAGGTGATTTTTGCTGGATTTCTACACTGAATTTCACCTAAATGTGCACAATAGTGCAGTTTAATCTCACAAGGGTGAATTTAGACATCTACCTTTAGTCTGACTACTTGTTGGATTTAAGTCACATTCAAAGTGTTATTATTCTCTGTTATGAATCTGATCAGTTAAATGTGATAACTGCAAGGAAATAAATAGAAATTTACTTTAAATGATCTCATGATTTCAGCTGATATATCCACAGTAAAACCATCATCATCATCAGCATCATGTAGAGTTAAAGGAGACATTTAATCACAAAACATCAATGATGGAGGAAGTACTAAGATCCTTTACTCAAGTAAAAGTACCAACAGAGCAAAGTGAAAATACACAATTACAAGTAAAAGTCCTGCATGAAAAAGTATTGCAGTAAAAGTACATAAGTATTATGAGCTTGATGTAGTTAACTAAAGTGTAAATGAAGTATTCAAATTAACAATACTCATAGAAACTATTTCTAGAAGTAGATTTAATAAACTGATATTTGATTGTTTGATCTTTTCTTCTTCTGTCCTGTGAAAGTGCCACAGCCACCAAGATGTATGTGTACATATATATATATGTGTGTATATATACATAGTGTAAGAGATTTGGTGCATTTTGCAAGAGAAGAAGGGGTGAGGGTTGCTGAGACTCTGTGAACATGTCACTCACTGAGAAACTCTTCAAACTTTCATCTGCTTCAGTTGTTGTATTAATATGAGAGAACCTGTAACTGAAATTAAAATGTTTTTGCCTTTTAAATAAACTAAAGTATCATCAATCTTCTCTTTTCTAAGTTCTGTTATGGAAATGTGATAGTTTGTGGTTTTCAGTACGTGCTGACTGCAGCTCACATTATGTCTGGAACAGGAAGTAGGAGCCTCTGTTTGTTCCTAAAGACATATCGTGTCATCTCACATGTAAACACTAATTTCCTTCATCTCTGCTCACACTGTCTGACTGTCTTGTTGCCTTATTTGGTCACTAAACTCTGAGAGTTTTAATACACATGAAGATACGAGATGACTGTTTACCGCTAAGATGTTTAAAGTCTGTTAATTTGTGTTCTGTGTTGATATGATGAGATTAAAGACCTCCCATTATTTAGAGGTATAAAATCTCTTGTAAGAAAGGAAGAAGGTAGAAGACGTTCATGTTTGTTGTGACTTTGTATTTTTCATAGTTTATTATATTTTGCTTGTGTGCTGAAACAAATCTAAGTGGATCCTTTGGATCTGCTGAAAAGGAAACAGCCTTATGTTGTTTGAACTGATCTTCCTGATCCTGTCTGAAGGCTCCCTCAGCTGAAACACAGTAAAGGCCCCTTGTTCTTCACACTCTCTAAAATATTCAGAGGTTCATTTGTAGTGTGTAGAGAGGGTTCAGTCTATGAGTGTTTACAGCAGGAACCAGAGACTCAGGCAAGTCCAGGCTGAGAGATTACAGTCCCTCTGAGCTCTGTGTTTCTGTCAGATACTAACATCTCCTTGGAGGAAGACACACCTGTAAACACATACTGATTCATACACTGATAATAATAATATTGATTACTGTGGTTTAATATTATGGTCACACCCAGTGAATAAAGACACTGGTAGTTTGTAGACCTCAGTCTTAGGGTGTGATTCCACACATGTGTAAAACGGGTTTATAATGATTTGAGCTGTGATTTTCTTACATCGTCAGGCTGTAGGGATGGATATAGTTAGAATTTATTTGTCCTGTTTCATATCACAGAGATACAACAGACTGCATTAAAGCATCTCAGCACTTTTTATGTCCTTGTTGTAATAAAAGACAAACGTCAGACTTTATGATCAAACTGATAAAGATTCATACTGTCTGTTAATGTCTGACTTTTATTCTCGATTCTTGGTTCCAGAGTTCAGAGCTTCTGCTCTGTTGTCAGATTCCCTTAAAGACTCTTCAGGTTCAAGTTTCATGTTTCTTCTTCTTCTGGTTTCCTGTTGAAGCTGCTGATTAATTTCACCTTCATTCATCAGCTGATTCAGATTATTTTACTAAATGTAACCAACAGTTTTCACTCGGTTTGTGTCTGCAGGTGTTAAACTGATCTGATAACAGTAGAGATGGTTGTCATGGTGATGAGTTATGATGCTCTGTTGACCGAAACGCCAAAAGAAAGTATTTATCAATACTATTGGTTCTTCTTCATTACTAAAGACTTGGGGTGTTTTAAATTATTATTTTAAGAAGAATAAATTCAGAACTGCATTAGAACAGATTTATATTCTAAATATGATCAAATATAATTTCTCACAGCAGCAACAGTAATGTTTCCATCATATAAATCCAATAATATCTGACTGGAAAGGAATAAAAATGTCAGTAAAATCAATAATATTCCTGACATTAATTATACTGAGTGAAGTTTATAAAGAATGAAGAAGTCAGACATCAGTCAGTGTCTTCATCCTGTCCTCCTCTTCCTCCCTCTGCTGCTGTATTAGTTATTAATACACACTAGAATACAAACTAAGCTAAACACAAACACCACATATGGAGCAGAGGAGAGGACAGAAGCTAGTGTGACCATCAATGACAGCAAACTGCAGCAGAGACTCAGCACAGTTTCCCTCTGTGTCTACACAGGAGGCGTTCAGGTACCGTGCTGAACGTAGGTCACCCCAGTTTTAGAAGCACAACAAAGAAAAACGAAAAGAAGTCTGATGATGAAATAGTGAAAATGTGCATTTGAATGTAGCACTAAACATTCAAATGCACTAAAAGGTCTGACTCTGTCCCAAAATGAAGGATGAGTGGAAATCACTTTAGTTTTTGGACAAATCAAAGTGAAATTAATTTTATAGATGGAATATTATCTGTGATAAATATCAACAGACTAATCAATCTTCTTTTTTTGCTTTAAGTCTTTTTTCATTAGATTTTATTTTTTTGTTTGTTTCTTTTTACATTTTGAAATATAGTTTGATATATTTTAACAAAATCCCATCCCACAGTAACCCAAACCTATTTATAATATGACATCAAATCAATCATTAATCAATTTTCTAATCACTGTTCTAATAGCTGTTGGCAGCAGATCAGGTGGTCAGTGAAAGAAAGGCGCCTTTTATAGCAGATTTAAACCAAAGTTTAAACCAAGTTTGAAGCCACATTTTCATGATAAATTTAGCTGGTTTTTAACTTGATCTTTTAGCCGCAAGAAGGATTTTAGTCATTGGACGTCTGGATCTTAAGTTATCAGAGAAATAAACTGGGCAAACGTTAGCAGCAGCTCGGCTAACAGCCCCTCCAGGAAGTCCGCTGCTCGCCCAACATGGTGGAGAAACACTGATTTTTTAGCTGAAACTGCTTTATTCAGTGTTTTTACCTGTAATCAGCGGGTCCGTTTGTTCTGGAGAGGAGGAGACCTCTGCAGGTAAAAACATCCTGAACCATCAACACTGGAGTAATCCTATCCCACTGAAGCTGCTGCTTTAACAACCAAGACAACAACTCCCATCATCCCTTGCTGCTTCACACCGTCATCACAATGCAACATCTGTTATTTTCACATGTGGTGACCTTTGACCTCAGTGACAGTATTACAACAGCAGGTTTTTAAAGTTTTGTCTTTGTGTCATTTCATCATCAATAAATCTTGAACACAGACTGAAGTGTGAAGATGGTTTCAGTTTATTGTCTCTGTGAGAATCCAGATGTTTGCAGTGATGAAGCCTCATGAACATCAGCCGATGGTCTGAAGCCTTTCTCTGCCCTGAGTTTCACCTCTCAGGCTGCTGCCCTCCCCTCTCAACCTGCAGACTGTACCCAGGGCTTAAAAATCCCAATTAATAATTAAAACTGCAAGCAGCCTTGAACAGACCGTTGCGTCTCTGCGCACGTCAGGGCATGGCGTGCAGCAAAGGTGATTCAATGCACACTTCCTGTTCCCATCTGTACAGCAGTGTGTAGCGTATATAGGATTGGGAAGTGAAAGAGAGAGTGGGTGGTGGCAGCAGGGAGGGGTCCACTCTGATCACTGAGTGACAGTTTGTGGTTTTCAGTACGTGCTGACTGCAGCTCACATTGTGCCTGAAACAGGAAGAAGGAGACTCTGTTTGTACCTAAAGACATGTTGTGTCATCTTAAATGTAAAAGCTGACATTGCGTCATTTGTTCAAACCTCCTTCATCTCTGCTCACACTGTCAGACTGTCTGGTTGCCTTATTTGGTCACTAAACTCTGAGAGTTTTAATACACATGAAGATACGAGATGACTGTTTACCACTAAGATGTTTAAAGTCTGTTCATTTGTGTTCTATGTTGATATGATGAGATTAAAGACCTCCCATTATTTAGAGGTATAAAATCTCTTGTAAGAAAGGAAGAAGGTAGAAGACGTTCATATTTGTTGTGACTTTGTATTTTTCATAGTTTATTATATTTTGCTTGTGTGCTGAAACAAATCTAAGTGGATCCTTTGGATCTGCTGAAAAGGAAACAGCCTTATGTTGTTTGGACTGATCTTCCTGATCCTGTCTGAAGGCTCCCTCAGCTGAAACACAGTAAAGGCCCCTTGTTCTTCACACTCTCTAAAATATTCAGAGGTTCATTTGTAGTGTGTAGAGAGGGTTCAGTCTATGAGTGTTTACAGCAGGAGGCAGAGACTCAGGCAAGTCCAGGCTGAGAGATTACAGTCCCTCTGAGCTCTGTGTTTCTGTCAGATACTAACATCTCCTTGGAGGAAGACACACCTGTAAACACATACTGATTCATACACTGATAATAATAATATTGATTACTGTGGTTTAATATTATGGTCACACCCAGTGAATAAAGACACTGGTAGTTTGTAGACCTCAGTCTTAGGGTGTGATTCCACACATGTGTAAAACGGGTTTATAATGATTTGAGCTGTGATTTTCTTACATTGTCAGGCTGTAGGGATGGATATAGTTAGAATTTATTTGTCCTGTTTCATATCACAGAGATACAACAGACTGCATTAAAGCATCTCAGCACTTTTTATGTCCTTGTAGTAATAAAAGACAAACGTCAGACTTTATGATCAAACTGATAAAGATTCATACTGTCTGTTAATGTCTGACTTTTATTCTCGATTCTTGGTTCCAGAGTTCAGAGCTTCTGCTCTGTTGTCAGATTCCCTTAAAGACTCTTCAGGTTCAAGTTTCATGTTTCTTCTTCTTCTGGTTTCCTGTTGAAGCTGCTGATTAATTTCACCTTCATTCATCAGCTGATTCAGATTATTTTACTAAATGTAACCAACAGTTTTCACCCGGTTTGTGTCTGCAGGTGTTAAACTGATCTGATAACAGTAGAGATGGTTGTCATGGTGATGAGTTATGATGCTCTGTTGACCGAAACGCCAAAAGAAAGTATTTATCAATACTATTGGTTCTTCTTCATTACTAAAGACTTGGGGTGTTTTAAATTATTATTTTAAGAAGAATAAATTCAGAACAGTAATTAGAATAGATTTATATTCTAAATATGATAAAACATAATTTCTCACAGCAGCAACAGTAATGTTTCCATCATATAAATCCAATAATATCTGACTGGAAAGGAATAAAAATGTCAGTAAATCAATAATATTCCTGACATTAATTATACTGAGTGAAGTTTATAAAGAATGAAGAAGTCAGACATCAGTCAGTATCTTCATCCTGTCCTCCTCTTCCTCCCTCTGCTGCTGTATTAGTTATTAATACACACTAGAATACAAACTAAGCTAAACACAAACACCACATATGGAGCAGAGGAGAGGACAGAAGCTAGTGTGACCATCAATGACAGCAAACTGCAGCAGAGACTCAGCACAGTTTCCCTCTGTGTCTACACAGGAGGCGTTCAGGTACCGTGCTGAACGTAGGTCACCCCAGTTTTAGAAGCACAACAAAGAAAAACGAAAAGAAGTCTGATGATGAAATAGTGAAAATGTGCATTTGAATGTAGCACTAAACATTCAAATGCACTAAAAGGTCTGACTCTGTCCCAAAATGAAGGATGAGTGGAAATCACTTTAGTTTTTGGACAAATCAAAGTGAAATTAATTTTATAGATGGAATATTATCTGTGATAAATATCAACAGACTAATCAATCTTCTTTTTTTGCTTTAAGTCTTTTTTCATTAGATTTTATTTTTTTGTTTGTTTCTTTTTACATTTTGAAATATAGTTTGATATATTTTAACAAAATCCCATCCCACAGTAACCCAAACCTATTTATAATATGACATCAAATCAATCATTAATCAATTTTCTAATCACTGTTCTATTAATATGAGAGAACTTGTAACTGAAATTAAAATGTTTTTGCTTTTTAAATAAACTAAAGTATCATCAATCTTCTCTTTTCTAAGTTCTGTTATGGAAATGTGTTTTTGACCCTTTTTGACTTTTATAATCTCTTTTTACAGTTTTTGATAATTTATCATAATGTTTTTAGATAACAAGCTTTTCCTAACCCTTCAAATATTGTTTGTATTATTGAGTAGATCAGAGGCTTTCCACTCTGATCACTAAGTGATAGTTTTCAGTTTTCAGTACGTGCTGACTGCAGCTCACATTATGTCTGGAACAGGAAGTAGGAGCCTCTGTTTGTCCCTAAAGACATATTGTGTCCTCTCACATGTAAACACTAATTTCCTTCATCTCTGCTCACACTGTCTGACTGTCTTGTTGCCTTATTTGGTCACTAAACTCTGAGAGTTTTAATACACATGAAGATACGAGATGACTGTTTACCGCTAAGATGTTTAAAGTCTGTTCATTTGTGTTCTATGTTGATATGATGAGATTAAAGACCTCCCATTATTTAGAGGTATAAAATCTCTTGTAAGAAAGGAAGAAGGTAGAAGACGTTCATGTTTGTTGTGACTTTGTATCACTGTTCACTGTTCTAATAGCTGTTGGCAGCAGATCAGGTGGTCAGTGAAAGAAAGGCGCCTTTTATAGCAGATTTAAACCAAAGTTTAAACCAAGTTTGAAGCCACATTTTCATGATAAATTTAGCTGGTTTTTAACTTGATCTTTTAGCCGCAAGAAGGATTTTAGTCATTGGACGTCTGGATCTTAAGTTATCAGAGAAATAAACTGGGCAAACGTTAGCAGCAGCTCGGCTAACAGCCCCTCCAGGAAGTCCGCTGCTCGCCCAACATGGTGGAGAAACACTGATTTTTTAGCTGAAACTGCTTTATTCAGTGTTTTTACCTGTAATCAGCGGGTCCGTTTGTTCAGGAGAGGAGGAGACCTCTGCGGGTAAAAACATCCTGAACCATCAACACTGGAGTAATCCTATCCCACTGAAGCTGCTGGTTTAACAACCAAGACAACAACTCCCATCATCCCATCATCTGTTATTTTCACATGTGGTGACCTTTGACCTCAGTGACAGTATTACAGCAGCAGGTTTTTAAAGTTTTGTCTTTGTGTCATTTCATCATCAATAAATCTTGAACACAGCCCTCGTGTCTCTGCACACGTCAGGGCATGGCGTGCAGCAAAAGTGATCCATGCACACTTCCTGTTCCCATCTGTACAGCAGTGTGTAGGGAGTCGTCGTCCCCCCACCCTGCCCTCGCCACCACCCACTCTCGCTTTCACTTCCCAATCCTATATACGCTACACACTGCTATACAGTTGGGGACAGGGAGTGTGCCGTGAATCACTTTTGCTGCACATCACTTTCCAAGTAAATTAAAGCTGTGACAACAACAGGGGGAAGTGAAAGAGAGAGTGGGGGGGGGGTTTCGTTTTCAAAGAAAACCTTTCTCAGATGCTTATATTTGTCTCAGTATAATAGGGGAGCCTGTTCTAATAATAATAATAATAATAATGATAATGATAATAATAACAATAAATGAGATTTATATAGCACCTTTCAAAACACTCAAAGACACAGTTTCCCCGTGTGTCTACACAGGAAGTGTTCAGGTACCGTGCTGGGTGCAGGTCACCCCAGTTTTAGAAGCACAACATAGAATTAAAGCTGCAAGCAGCGTTGGACGGGCATGAGCCCCCCCGCGCACGCCGGGACCCGGCGCCACCCCATGGCGTCCCTCACACTCACTGCCCGCAAACCCAGTGCGAAGGGTGTGATTCTGCAGCCACGTGGAGTTTGGTGCAGACAGAAGCGTGTACAGTAAAGTCGTAGCAAGCTCCCTGTTATGGCATGACATGTCAACGGTGTGAGAATGAAAAAGTTCTGCTCAAGTGAGTGTGGCTCACAGCAGTGTCATCAACATTATGCATGTGTTGTGCCCCTGTACTGTCATTTACATTGAAATACATGGAAAGCTTCTGATAAGTCTGTGTGCAAAATAAATCAATTTCTACTTTTCATCAGGTACATTTTTGAAAAAGTAAAGACTTGTAAGCCACATGACCTGATAAAAGTTAGATTTAAATGTGACTTTTTTGCTCCTGTCAATATTACAGAATAATTATTTAGTTATGTATATAATCTCCACTTATAAACACATATAACACATCCAAACATCACTCATAACTACAGTACAGTGCATCATGACTGTCGTTCACATTTCTCACATGGCTGTCAAAAGAGATGAGAAACAACATTATAACTACTAAGAAAAATATTCAGCTTCTCTTATAAATGCACTGAACACACAGAGTTAAACTTCGGCTCATTAAAGCACATCATATAGCTGCACACAGCACGCTACTTTAGTTAGCATCGTCATATGAGTTAGCTCCTAGTCCACTGATGATCCCAATGTGACACTTAACCTTCTCAGACGATGCTGACCTGCTGTTTTCTGTCGGGATGCAAAAACAAACAGATGAACTGAATGACGAAAACAGCAGACTGACTCAGATCCAGGTGATTCCAAGTGTTTTCAGGAACATATTACCTCATTAGAGCCACATGTGTGCTAGGAACATGACAGTAGTCAGTGACCGCGGAGAAACTCGGGCTACATTATCGTTCAGGAGGTCTCGGGATGAGAAACACAGGGTCATTTCACATGCACAGATTAGAAACCAAAATCCTCAACGAATATTTTAAATGTAGTTTACATTAAAGTTTAAAAGGATACAGATGTTTGTCGCAGCGTGTGAGGGGAAACGTTTCTACATTCAGCATTTACAAATCAGAAATACAGATAGCACTGTTAGCACTCCACAGTGAAACCAGTGGAGTAACTGGGAAAAACAAAGAAGGGAGACCAGTCTGTTGAATGCTAACGATGCTAAAGTGCCGATTTTTTTTGACCAACCCAAGTGCCAAAACAGCCAATGTTTCCCCCTCACAATGTGACATTCAAACTGAAGCAGAATAAAACAATTCAGAATAATTCAACAACTCCAAAACATATTTTTCACCCCGTTAACTACAGTACGATTATTTTAACTCATTTAACTTGTACTGTTAGCACTGAGTTGGCTAACATATCACACGTCTGTAGTGAACTCTCTAAAGAACATCTGATACCTTTCTCACAGTAATCTTCATTTTTTTTGAATGTGTGAAAAGAGGCTAAACTAGAGGCACCTCCGGGCTTCCACTTTGTAGAGGAAACGCTGTCGTCGTCCAAGTCCTCCCGCTCAACTTCACTGTTGTACAGTTGGCGTCGGAGGGTACAGTGATTTGTTAAATCATGCAGCTAGACCAGAGGACATGTAACAAGAACCATAGTTCAGTTTATAATCTGCACAAAAGCTGTTGTAGATTATTTTCCACTTCAGAAATATCTCTGAAATTAAGTCCCAAAATGTGTGTCCCACCCATCTCGTCCACACAAGACGAGAGGGTGTTTGATCATGTGACTCCAGAACGACACATAGGAGCCTTTTCTATCAGCAGTACGATATAATTTGTCTGTGCTCTCCAAAACAGTCACACATCAACTACACTGTGGTTCAGGTCTGGTTAGGTTTAGGGAAAGATGATGGTTTGGGTTAAAATGATCACTTCGTTAAGCTCAGAGAAACATATGGTGGGTTAAAGTTACTATTCTTTAAAGTTAAGCCACCCTCGTTGTCATGGCTACAATAATATCACAGTTAGAGATGGGGACTGTTGGGTTAATGCCTCCATCCACCCCTCCTCTTCCAGATGAAGCTCTGGGTCATAATTATTATGACCACTAGATGGCATACGTCAGTTAAACTAACTATAAGTCATGTTTGGGCGACTGACATTATGGCAGGATTTGATGTCTTTCTTTATAATAATTTGTGTATTTTAGGCACAGAAGACAAAAAATATTCTCTTTGAGGCTCCGTAGTTTCATTTATGTCCACCTTATGCTGGTTTAGATATTTATTTTTCTTTTAAAATTTTAAAAAATTAAACTTAATGACACTATTTTTAGTTCACACACCCAAAAAAAGCCATGTAGTTGAATGCCATAAACATCACCTGTCTATACCAGACTTTATTTGTTGTTCTATCAAAGAAACTCCAGCAACAAAGATAACAAATGGATTCACATATTTCAGAACTGATGTAGCATAGCAATAAAATAAGACGGCAAAGACAATGACAGCAATCGTACCATTTTGGCTGATAGATTAGACTAAAATATGTTGTATCTTCATAAACAAAGGCAGATTGTAAAGTGAAGAGAAAGACAAATGTGGTATTGGTAAGACATATCTACCCTTTGGCCAGCTGATGTTAGGATTATCACCAGGATGTAACGGTGGAGTTGTAGTGGGAGGACACGGCGAGCAGCGTTTCCCAGGTTTCCGTTTTCACAGCATTTCGTCCCCAGGCCAAATTAAAAGTCACCATATTTGAAGACGTGTTTTTGCTTATTGTGCAAGTGATGCTTCCATTTTTGCGGCCAGTCAAGTGCCTGTAAGGAGATATCAAGAAGTTGCCACTTGATTTCTTTTGAACATTTAAAGATATTTTTAGTTTTAGTAAACATGGGCCTTAGTCAGTGACAGAAGGACATTTTAACAGATGTGTATCGTACGGTTCATATTAATGGAAACCTGTGGTAAGTGTTGCCTTCCACAGATAATAATATTCACTATGAAGACCTTGACTTTGTGAATCCTTCTTCCTCCTGCTGCAGAGTGTCCAACCTCTTTTTCTTTTCATTTGTCTTTTGACTGAAGAGAACACTTTGTGGATCATAAAATGGGACTAGTTCTGTGGTATTTACTTAATTTGTTAAAAAGTTTAAAGATGAACAATATACTTGATATCACTGTTACAAGGTTAATGCTTCCATATGGTAGTGGTGAGCTAGTGCAGATAAAATGCAAACTTGTTAGTTCAGTATTTACTTTCTAGTTTCCTTTTTCCAAAGAAGAGGTGGGAGACTCTCAGAGGAAGGAAAACACAAAATGTAAAATGTGTTTTCTCATCACAAAGTAGTTGGCAGAGTAAGGAATAAAATTAAGAGGTAACTGTATGCATGTTATGTACACAGATGTTTGTTTACCGATCCAAACGGACTTGTTAAAAATATGATTCAGGGATTTAATTGGCCCGAGGAGTCACAAGGGGTTTCCCAGGCATGTTGTCATGGGGTCATTGTGAACACTTTGCTTCTGTTTCTCAACCTGGGATGAATGGAGGAGGAGTCAGTGACACAGCAGGAGTCACATGACTCTTTCCTCCATTCTTGCCCTGAACAAACCCGGTGTGTAAAGATGGCAGCTTCCTATTTTGATACCATATCCTGTCCCAGATTGCTAAGCAGTGTCCATAATATTCGATATCAGTTAAAAAATGAATACTACACAAACTGAAGGTATAAACATAAGTCTTACCCTGATGTACTGTCTGAACTAACTGTACACTGTGGGTTCTACTGGCCTTTCAGCACAACTCTGTTTCATGTAGCTGCAACCGTACACCTTTCTTATAACATCCATCCACATTCGAGATTCTTTTCTCATAATTACGACTCAACATCTCATAATTACTTGAAACAATCTCAGAATTAAGGGAACTGAATCTCATGATTCTGAAATCTCATAATTTCGAGACCTGGATCTCTCACCTGTTGGTCAATGAAAGATAAAAAACTTGTAATTTTCTACAATATAGACAAATTTATTACATTCAACATTGAAATTAAGCTGTTAGGACCTAGTTAAACAGATTTGTGCTCTTGTCCTTAACTGACTCAACAAACACAACAGTTCCTACAACTGCATTCATTAGACAAGCTTCAGATCTCATAATAACAAGATCCATATCTTATAACTATAAGAAAAAGATCTTGGTTATTTACCCTTATTTTAAAAAGTAAAAAAGTATCAGTAGCTGACGAAGAGAGAAAATTGAGAAATGATGAGAAAACAGTCTCATTAATACCAGGTCTTGAGATTATGAAATACAGGTTTCTTAATTCTGAGATGCAAACTCACTCAAAGGTACAAAACTGAAAACAACAAGATAACGTACATATTAAGACAACATCTACCATTTACCTTTGGTAAATGTAATGCACATCTGTACAATCCAACCATTTTCTAGTTAAAATTTTACTCATGTTTAATCAGCCAAAAAATTAAACTACCTTAAGAGAATATATTTAATGTTTCTTATATTTTATTAACATATTTGCATTAACTTGCTCGCTCATTTACAGAGCTGCAGAAGTCCTGGAAGAAATTTGGCATCTATTTTGTGCAAACAAGATACAAATAAAAATTCACACAAAAAAAAAAAAAAATCATCATTTAGGACTTTAGTGACTCTTGGTCAATGAAAGTCCTCTTTCTAACATCTATAGAAACACCTACTGGATGAATGTTTACATTTTGAAACACTGTTAGGTTTGGTAAAGGTAAAAGTCAAACAGGAAGGCGGCCAATCTTTACAAGACCTAGTCCTTCTCCACCAGAATGATAATTATGATGATGATGAAAGTGGTGGTATGAAATGTAAATCTTGTATGTTTCACTGTTGTAGCTCATCTGTAGAACACAGAGACAAACTTGTACTACTGATTTAACAAATATGCTATAAAAAATGAAATGAGAATCTGTATGACTGTCAACAAACAGAACTGATTTTCATTACTGTAAAAAACAAAACAAAAAAGATTAAAAAAAAAACAAAACACCAATCCTCTCTTTTGGACTGAACAAGTGTGGGAAAAGCTGTTTCTGTTTGTCTTTTAAAGTATATAAATAAATGTATGTATACAGCAGATGGAAGAATATGCCCAGGCAGGAAGACATGAAATAAAAAAGTAAAATCTCCCTCCCCCAGGTCCTGTCCATCCTGTTGTAACACCGTTCAAAGCTTCGAGTGGGTATTTTTATTTTCTTATTTTACTTTTGAGAAGTGATGATCATTGTAACATAGATGTTTAATTTGCAGTCACAATGAAAGTCCCTTGTTAAGAATTACCTTCTTTTTTTAAATTGTGGTGGTTTGTAGAGAAAACTCAGCATCCCGACGAGGAGCTATTGCTAGATCTGCCTAAAAAAAGGAAATAATGTGTGTGTTTGTGTGTGTGTAAATGACATCTCCCTCTTTCTCTCTGTATCTTTTCTCATCTATTTTCATAAATCCATTGTGTATCTCTCTTTCTATCTTCCTCTCTCCACCCAGTGCCAGAATCATTATTGTATGAATGAATGTAGTTCTAGTCCTCAGCGCGACGACGCCCACACTCACACACACAAACACACACATAACATGTAACTGAAAAATAAAATAAAAATCACTGTAGAAAAAGAAGGTTTATTTCACTTTTATCTTTTTGTATATGGAAATAAACAATAAATACTGTCAAATAATTTTACACAGACTTCTGTTGTGTTTTTACTTGTTTTCAAATAAAAAATTATCAAAAAAAGAAATACATAATCATGACAGAAAGAACTAATTTATTTCATTACAAGATATGTTTAAGGCTACATTTAAGCATTAATTTACTATAATGTTTTATTCATCCCATTTATATCAATGTGTAATGGCCATTTTTATCATTTAAGTTTGAGCCACTTGGTTGCCTTTTTAGTTTGTTTGTTGTTTAGACACGTTTCTGTGTTTCTAACAAATCCAGACAGTCAGAGTTTTAGCTTTGACACTATTTGTCTCTCCAAGCAGGCATGAATAATCCCTCTTTTACACAGCAAGAATCCAAACAACTGTAATCCAAAGGAATGTAATTCAAGTGTTCCAAAGGTCCAAATTAATGATCAATAGATCAATAGACTTTACCGCTAATGTCCCAGTAACACCCACAGCAAACTTCAACCGTCAGCAACTTACAGCACAAGATTCACAAATAGTCAACAATTTACAGCAGTTTAAAATGTATTTATTCATACTAAAAACCAGAAACATACAAAAGGTAGGCAAGGAAACACTGACAACAACAACAGAGATTTTTGATATTTCACAGTTTGAGGAATCGTGTAATCTATTTGATTCCAGATGGAGAATTGCAGGGAGAAGAAATCTACTGTATTGGCCCAAATATTAGACAAGCTTTTGTCATTCTTCTTCAAGAAAGCTTACACAATAGTTTAGTTGGTAACATCAGTACATGCTATTTGTGATATTATTCATAAAAATCATAAATTAGTCAAAAGGATTTGGTTACCCATTTTAAGTGACAAGTGCAGTCAGTGCCCATTCAAAACATTGAAATACACCACAATTTTACATCACTCTACAGAGTGGAGCTTGGAATGGATTTACTGTTGATACATGTAAACTGTTATTTAAGTTTAAAAACTACAGAGTCTCTGTGGGATTTGAATATCTTTCCCGCTGTTAAATCATCACATGACTATCAGTCAGAACTCTCAGCTAAACACCTGCTGTGATTCCTCGATTTCAGCAGAGGTTCTGGTCTGTATAAAGACAGGATGGTGACTGAAGTCAGTGATTTGCAGGCTTCAATCAGACTGATCTAAGAGCTCTGATGAAGTGATCAATACTTTAGTGTTGAAATAAGAGCATATACTTTCAGATCAGATTTTAAGGTACAACAGTTTGATGATGAAGACCACTGTCTCTATACATCTTGTAAGTATGTCAGCTGCAATCCAGCTTTATTTCCTGCAGACATGAACATGTATTCACATCAACTCACATGATCCCAAAAAGCTTCTGGCTGATCTGACTGGCTGACTGATCTCTCTCTGTCTGTCTTTCTGTCCAATGCTGAAGCCTGTCACTATTCTCCTATCACAGCTTGACTGAGGAAGGCAGGCACTGATAAGGCTGGAGGTTCACCAGGAAGCAACAGATCTTTGCTTTGATATTAACTGTGTTTCATACAATACTGTTGAAATAGCATGGACTGATTCCAACTGTCTACTGAAAGCAGTCTCCAGTCTACAGTGTGGACTCTCCTTAAGATCAGACAGCAGCTTCACAGGACTTCAGAGCTGAGGCCAGAGAAGCACAGCTGATCACTGACAAACTGCAGTCAGTCAATCTGAATAAAGAATAAATGACTTTAGAAGACAAAGCTCCTGCTTGTTTTTTCAGTTCCTCTATTTTCCCATCAAGTCTGTGACCTGAATGTGACTCAGAAGCAAGTGTGGAGTAAATTCTGCAGGCTCCACCAATCCAGAGCTGATCTTTGACAATGACCTGCTCACCTTTTATATAGTTTTTCATAAGAGTTGGTGAAGCCCAAAGAGCTGAAAGGAGAGTGAAGATTGAACTTATTTTCATCTGATGGACACAAACTCTACTCCAGTGGGAGGATCATGTTGATGTGGTGATACTGACAGATCTATGATGAGCCTTTATCAGCTGATAGCATCAGACATGTCACAGCTAAAGCATGTGTGGGTTTGGACTGCTCCAATGTGCTTGAAAGGAATTAAATGATTGACAAACAAATAAATAATGGCCATTTCATCTCAGCAGAAAACTTGAATTCATTGGATTTCTTTAAACTAACAAACTGCCAAAGTTTGACTGGATTTGTGTTTTCCAAATGATAAGAATGATGAAGTTATGAAAACACTGAAAAACCTTTGGAGTTTATCAGCTGGGCTGTTTTTGATTTATTTGTTAATTCTTTCTGCTTTTAAATCCTCTCTTTTTTTTTTACTGTATATTTTCTTTAAAGGTCCTGTTTATTTTTCTGTTTTATATAAATAATAAATGATTTTATCAGCTGTTTTTAATGTACTCAGAGAAAGTTTATATATTTGTTAAACAGATGGTAAAACTGAGGGAATCAGGGTTGGTGGGATTTTAAAACCTCATCAATCCCCCAAATTCCTCCAGTTTAAACTCAACACTTTTTACACAGGTTGTTGAGAAAGATGACTAATCTGTAGGTGGAAACAGGTTGATGTTGGGAATGTGTGTCAAACTTTACAACACTGACCAGAAAACTAATATTATTTTCCAACTCAGTCTTAAAATGAAAGTGCTGAAAGGAGACTTGTAGGTTTTCTGCTCAGCAGCTGGATGCTGTTGATGGTTTTGTTATGAGGAGAGCTGTTAATAATGTACATGGAGCAGGAGGAAGAACATTTATTCCTTCAGATGTTCTCAGTATTGATGTTTCTTTGTATCTTGAGATTTTTTGATGCTGAGTGGATTAAAACCTGCACTGACTGCAATTAAAAGTTCTCATCACCTGAAAATAAGAAACAGTCACAGTGGTGATGATAAATGTCATTTATTAACAATCAAAGTTCAAACATTACACATATTCATTAATCTCACAGCCGCATGTTTCAGTATTCAATGAGTCAAACAGGAAACGTCTTCAATCTTATGTGATTCATTTACAGAACAGAGCACAGAGTCGACCTGGAAATGAAACCTTTTGTTCAAACATTCTGAAAACAAAGAATTTATTTGTTTGATTTCATATCCTGAACTCTGGTGCAGCACAGTGTTGTGAGTTTGAAGATTCTTACAAAATGTTGTTAAACAATAGTGAAACACCTGAGAACTGAAGATGTTGGTGTGAGACTTTCTGCTACTTCTTCTTCAGCTCTTCTGAAAGACATTGATCCACCTCACAGAGAGCAGCG
Organism: Euthynnus affinis; assembly: GCA_029490765.1. NCBI lineage: Eukaryota > Metazoa > Chordata > Actinopteri > Scombriformes > Scombridae > Euthynnus > Euthynnus affinis. Next base: position 25,209,715 of record CM055859.1, read on the forward strand.
ATCAGAGCTGAACAGGCTTTTGGCCCTTTTTTTCGCACCATGTCGATCACCTCTCGTACTCTGTCTGCTCTGTTTCTCTGTGTTCTGACAAACTCCCCTTCACCATCATTTATGATCCCATCCTGCAGGAGTTTATCCAGCAGCTTGCACAGATTAGGTTCAGTCACAGCATCAATTAACTCTGCCCGAACAGACTTTAGCTTCTCGACACTCTGAGTCTCTGCTGGACCAGGACCTGGAAGAGGAAGAAGTATCTGTGTTCAATAACCAGCTGAGAGCTCGTAGAGGTGAAAAGAACAGGACGAAAATAAAATGCTGCCAGATTTAAACTGCACCCACAGAGCAGCAGCAGGAGCTCTGATTTAGAGCTGCAACTGATGATTATTTCATTAATAACTATTTTCTCAATGCTAAACAGCGCTCATCTCAGTCTAAGGCTACATCTTTAAAAGTCTTGTTTTGTCCAAACCCAAAGTTATTCAGTTTACAGTTAGTTTACATCAGAGAAGCAGCAACTAGGTTATGTTTGAGTTTTTGTTTGAAAAAATCAGTTCTGATTAACCCCTTCTTGTTCTCCCCCTCTGACATCAGAGCACATCATCTTCTGTCTGTATAAGTTCAGAATAAATTCATGTAAATGTGTGTCAGATGTTGAGAGCAGCTCTCAGCTCTGAAGAACATCAGCAGTCTGTTTGTTACTTTGTGATTTAGTCACATAAAGTTCTCTGACCTCAGGAAGAAAAGTCTAAATGTTTTAGTCATGTTAGCAGCTTTATGGGCGTCAGTCTGTCTGTCCAGACTGAAATATCAACAACTATTGGATGGATTGTTTTAGAAGATAACTCCTACTGTGTTGTGTTGTTAATGTTTTTTTCAGATATTTTATTGTGTAAGAGCATCTTATTTGGTTCTTACTTCTACTTTTGAGTATTTGTCTCTGGTCATCAGTCTAGTGCTCACAGTTTACAGCCAAAGCTTTAAAAAGGCTTTATATCTGAATTTGGGGAACTTTTATCTTAAATTAGTGTGACTCACATTGTATTCTACCTTCTACCACGACACATCAGCTCAACAGTAAGGCATAACATGGCTTTGTGATCAAGGGTTGATGTTGAATAACGTTGAAATTAAGAGTTTATTTAGAGAGACTGATTTAGCTATACCTTAGCATTCCCCAGTGCAATACTAATGTATCCTCGAGCCACTCTAATTTTCTTTATTATTTTTTTACAGACCTTATTTATTTTCATTTCTTTTTATTTATTATATTCCGTACATTATCTTATTCTTAATCATGTATCCTCAAGATGTTAAGCTATTAATAAATGTCTTCATTTATCCTAAAAGTATTTGGTTGTTTCTTTGTGCTGCAGTAAACAGAGGTCACTGTTTGGGACCAGAACTTATGATCATGAGACTGATTCATTGATTAACTGAACGAGGGTTAGTGCTTCCTCTTGGCGCTAACAAGTCCTAACCAAAAAGGAGGTGGTGCCCCAAATAACGAAGTAATTCAATAATAAAGTATAAATACTCCTACATCAGTTATGAGTTTGTCTTAAATACAGACTGTACCTTTTAAAATCCCTTAAACAGTGTCACAAAAGTAGTTATTTCATGCATATATTTAATTAATAATTATTCATTTAAATTTGGGTCCCTGCTCCTTCAACATTGTCTGCACATCCCTGAATACAAAATTTCCAATATTAGGGATAATATTGTGGCTTCCTCTGCTGGTGGGTGTGACCTCTCTTCTTCCACAGTTTTAACTCAGTGCCATGCTGCCCAAACTCTGTCCAACTTTGCTCTTGTCCAACGTAGTGAACTACAGGAAGTGGTGCAGAGGTAAAGTTGGGCAGCTATTATTGGTCCAATGTCTATTAAGTTGTTCAAAAAAGTTCTCAGCTGTTTGGTAGATGATGTCCTTGAGATTGTTAATGCCTCCATACTCCCTGGAATCTTCCCCATAAATCTCAAACATGCTATTATAACACCATTGTTGAAAAGGTTAAATCTTGATCCATGTGTACTACAGAGAACTACAGATCAATCTCAATCCTTCCATTCCTGGGGAAAAGTCTTGAAAAGGTTGAATACCAACAATACATAAGTAGGCTTTCTGTTATCTAACAATTTATTTGACATTCACCAGTCTGGTTTTAGAGTCACTCACAACACAGAAACTGGTCAGAGTTGTTAACGATCTTAAAATTAGCTTAGACAACCATAAAGTCTCTATTCTTGTACTTCTTGACCTTAGTGCAGCCTTCAACACTGTTGACCATATAATTCTTCTTCTTCAGCACCTAGAACTTAGAGGCAGAGTTCTTATTTGGCTTTCTTCCTCTCTTACTGGAAGATCTTTCTCTGTTTCTACTGGTAACTTTGAATCATTTGAAGTCGGCGTTCCTCAAGGTTCAGTTCTTGAGAAAAACAACAATCTCCCACTATAAGGGGAGTTATCAGATTATATGTTAAAATAATCTAAGCTTATTGGCTGTAGCTTCATGTTTACTGTACAGACATGAGAGACATACCTGTACCTATACCTGATACCATATCTGAATATCTAACTATCGACCGCATTCCTCTGACAGAATAAGCAGAATTTACAAAATGCACTCACAATGTTTCTTAATGAACACTGCTAATAAATGTTGCTGCATCAGACCTTTAGACATTAACTCTGTATGAAAAACTGCAGCCCTCTCCTTCATCTGAATGGAGGCAATGCAGTGAGCTCCAGAAACATAAAGTGTCATGTCTGTCTCACTTTTGCTCACTTCCTGTCTTTTATTTTGGTATCTTCACTTCCTGTCACTGTCCTGTCTCACCTGTGGTCTGATTGTTCTCCCCACCTGTTTCCCATCTGCCCTCGTTACCTTGTGTATTTAGCCTTGTGTCTCTCACTGTCCTGTTGCCAGTTCGTTGTACTTGTGTCCACGTCCCAGCCTTCTGTATTCTGTCCTTTCATAGTATTTTTTGACCTTGCCTGTTTTTTTTTTCCTGCCGGTTTTGTTACCGTAGCCTTAATAAACATTTGCCTTAGAATCTGTGCTCGAGCCTTTGTGTCCTCAGCCTATGTTCTTGACATAAAGACTCGTCCAGAAAGAAAGTTCAACCTGTCTCAACTTTTGCTGGAATGGCAAGTTGTCTAGCAAGAAGTTGTGAGGACAAATCACAAACATGCAAACATACGTTCCTGGTGGATTCCCTTGTAAAATAAACACTGTATCCAAATGTGATGAAAGTAAGGGGAAGTAAAGAGACTCACGTTGAGCAGCATGGCTTGATGCACCTTTTGGAGAAGTGTCAGACCCTGCAGAAGAAGAAAAACATCAGGAGAGCCCAAATCCAATTTCCATTCACTCACTTAATTCATATACCTACCTTGGGCAGCTGAGGTGACATTAATGATTACATCGCGTACATTAGACCCGGTGATGGAAGGAACGAGCACGCTGCTTCCACCCTGAGCTGAGTAGTTGTGTTGGTGGGAAGCCGCTGAAAGAAACCACAAAAGTTATTTCAGCAGGGTTTTTTTTTATATAAAAACACAGTACATGAAAAAATTTACATAAGCAAGACATTTGTGGATTTTTAAGTAACTTATTTCTGAACTGAACCTCCAAACCTTTTATTTACAGTATTTTAACTGAACTGAACCTTTGTACCTTTGCACTCTTAATGATTGTGATACTGAGACACACCATCAATAAACTGACACTCTGAGTCTCTGCTTGACCAGAACCTGGAAGATGAAAAAGTGCTTGTGTTCAATAACCAGCTGAGAGCTTGCAGAGGTGACAAAATAAAATGCTGCAAGATTTAAACTGCACCCACAGAGCAGCAGCAGGAGCTCTGATTTAGAGCTGCAAATCAGAATTAATTTCATGACTGATTATTTTCTTAATGCCAAAAAGCGTCTATCACATATCAAGGTCTTGTTTTGTCCAAAATCCAAAGTTATTCAGTTTACAATTAGTTTATATTAGAGAAGCAGTCACTAGGTAATGTTTGGCCTTTACAACTGAAAAATGTCTTAATTGTGATTAATTTTCTCTCCAGTAATTCTTTCATTCATTGACTGGTGGTTTCAGCTCTACGTTGTTATTTGATGTTTAAACTTGTGTGTTTGGTGTAAAAAACATGAATTAGCTGCATGAAGCCACTGTCACTGACAACTTTATGTTTTATTCAATATGAGTTTTTATTCTTTCAATAAATTGCTGATTTTTCTGCCTGATGCTGCAGCTTCTTGTCTCCATCTAGTGGCTGAAACAAAGAACAACACTCTGAGCTGCTGACAGTCTGTCCTGTGTTTTTAATCCTGTTGCACATTGTTTTATGTTTAACCCTTTCTCCTCTCCTCATCTGACATCAGAGCACATCATCTTCTGTCTGTATAAGTTCAGAATAAATTCATGTAAATGTGTGTCAGATGTTGAGAGCAGCTCTCAGCTCTGAAGAACATCAGCAGTCTGTTTGTTACTTTGTGATTTAGTCACATAAAGTTCTCTGACCTCAGGAAGAAAAGTCTAAATGTTTTTAGTCATGTTAGCAGCTTTATGGGCGTCAGTCTGTCTGTCCAGACTGAAATATCAACAACTATTAGATGGATTGTTTTAGAAGATAACTCCTACTGACTTTAGTGATCAAACCTTTCCTCTAATGTCACCATCAGGTTTTTGTAACAATATGCTTCAAAAATATTCCTGGAAGCCTGGTGATAAATAACCATTTTAATAGATTTTTATTTTTCCAGATAAACTCCGGCTTCCTGTCTCACTAAGTCACTCCAACCTCCAAAAGCTGCTTCAATAACAACAACATGCAAACTCAGTGAGACTCACAAATTATCTGCAACTCATGAGCAGAGATTATTGGTGAAATGTGACTTTGATGAGATGAAACTGTAAGACAGGTCTCAGTAATGACTCTCATTAAATCTAAAATCATGAAACATGTCACACTGTTATGATGTGATATAAAAGCTTTTCTCTGACTGATGTGACATCATGTCTGTCTCTTCCAGTGACGTGCGGTGAGGTTTGTGGTTGTCAAGTCAATTTTACAAACGTATAACGCTAATTGTAAAGCTTAAATTCACAATTCAGTTGGCAGGTTTTACATGCTGCTCGTTGTGTTTCAGAGCAGAAATCTTTACACACAAGTGGGGCTACATCTGGCAATTAAATTTATAGCAACTCAGAGGGAGCATATTTGCTCTTGCAATTCCATAAAACATTAAACACAAACAAAAGTAAAGATGTAAGCTCCTGTTTAGCTAAAAAGCAGGTTGCATTTATCAGGTCCTTCAAAATCTCACGGTTTTCCTTTATGGATGCTGATATCAAGTCTCATTTGTTCATTCAGAGCCAATTCATTCAATCCGTGAGTTTCCAAAAGTTTTTAAAGAAATCTGACTCATGTCTCGTCTCTCTGTTGTATTTGAACAGGAAATACAGAATTACAGCGATTTTGACCATAAAAATGATCAAAACTTATAAGAACCACACTGGAATTGCACTGAAAGCACAGACCAATGGACAAATGTTAATATTTCATTATTTCTTTTTCACTTCTCATGATGAGCCTCACTTGCCTCCCCTGACTACACGTCCATGCTCTCTTCCTGTGACTGACCTTCTGCTCACCTTTTAATTCTTCAGGTAGACTTTAATTTCTTGAATTCCTTACCTGGAGTGTTGATGGGGTCCATCTCCGCCATCTCGACTCTCTGGTAAAATCAGAGAACATTGAAGGACAGTTATACAACAGTTATGTTTCTGTCTGTTGGTGTATCTACTGTTCTGGAGCTTTCTATCATGTCACAACGTCTTCCTCAGCAGATGGAGTTTACACAGTTGTCATGGAAATGTAGATGTTCAAATATTTAACAGGTTTATAAATTAATAAAATAATCTCCATGACAGGTCCAGTTAGTCTTCTGCTTTCAGCACCAACCTGTTTGTTGTAGTTCAGTGAACTTTGGTGACTGAGAGCGTCTGAAAATGAGGGACTTGTCTTCAAACTTTAAAAAGGAGAACATCTTATAAGTGTATCTGTCAGTCTAACAGTTCCTCAATAAAGAGTGAAAGTGAAACATGATGACTGTCCTCCTGTAATATCAACCTTTTCATCATTTTTCATCCTTCCTGTCTGTCTCTAGTTATAATAAATCACGTTCTAGTTCTGACTAATGATGCTGATTTATGATACTAGAGAAGATCAATGATCAATAAACTCTGCAGGTTCAGTCTGTGGTTTTGATGATTCTATGAAGAGTTTTGAAAACTCAAAACCTTTCAGAGCATTTTGTGTTCTGCAAGAAGAAACATGGTTCAGGTGTTTGTGTCAGAACTGGGCCTTTAGTTTCTAACAATGCATCAAAACAATGCAGAAAAACTGTAAGTAGCATAAAACAGAAATAGTTCAGTACAGAACAAGTATCTCTGTTTTTTAGGGACTCAAGAACTAAGAAATGTTCTTCCACTGCTGGAAGTAAACTATCAAAAGTAAAGCTACTCATTATGTCAGTTATATTCTTATTTTTTATAACTATTACTTTTATGGCTGATGCATTAATGTGTAGCTGCTCATATATGGAGATCATTTTGGACCACTGACTCTGTTTTCATCAATATAAATGCATCACATTCTTAAGGCTGGACTTTTGTTTCCCCCCTCTGGCAGTGAGAGTAAAGGGGGTTCTCAGCTGTGACTGGCTGATACAGACATGCAGCAGCTCTCATGTGCAAAGTGAAGGACAGGTGCACAGAGAAGGCTGTTAAAAACTGACACTTTCTGATGGTCCACCAGCCCAAAAACGTATTGTTGAATGGCCCACTGTGATTTGTCCAGCACATACTGGCCTTCAACTACTGTTAAGTCTATAAATATTCTCATTTGTCCAGGTCATAGTTATTTCTAGGCAACAATGATTCAAAGGCAACTGGACTTAGATTTGTCTTATGAAGACGTTTCGCCTCTTATCCAAGCGGCTTCATCAGTTCATCAGGCATCGGTCTGACTAGGAAATGAATAGCAACATTTCCACAAATGCAGCTTTTCATTCTTGCTCACACAGATGGCAAAATATAAATTTTCTGTTTGGAATAATGACACAAAAGAAATATCTGCCAACATTTTGAAGATAGTTTCTCAAACATAAAACAAACAACCAAACTACAGTAGATGAAATCCAACAGAATTTAATTTAGTCACATATTCCCGTCTTGTCTTATGTCTGTTGGTGCAGAAGAAGGTGATTCTTTGGTTTATTATTCTTGTCTTTTAATAGATGTTGGCTCTCTGTGTTTTTGAAGGAAGCAGAAGAGGCAGTGATACACAGCTACACAAAGGACAATAATGTTAAATTAGCTGTAAAATGTTTTAATTATAAAGCTTCATTAATGAAACCAGACTGCAGTTGTCTCTATCACCACCAGATGTCACCAAACAGCATTTAACAGATTTCTGCTGTCAATTTCACGTTGGTTCATGTTCGGTTCAAACTGTTCAAACTGAGACTGAGTTCAGGAAAAATGAACAACGTGCTGCTTTCAAGTGACTGTCAGAAATATCAGAGCTGCAAGTGTTTCTTATTATAGATAGTATAGTAAATAGTCGTTTTATTTCTCTTGTTTTCTCCATCAGAGTACTTAAACCCAGTTTGAGATATCAACACTCTGGTGGGTGTTGTGTTGTTCTTGTTTGTCCAGTAATCCATGTTGACAGGTCTGAGGACCAGCACACATTCATTCATGGACTCTGCTGCTTTCTAAAGCAGCACAGGGGAACTGTAAAGTCTCAGGTGAGTCTAGCAGCAGGATTGAGGAGATTTACATGACATGTGAAGTATGATGTGATATGAATATCTTGATTTGTGTATTTTGTGCAATAATATAGTTTGTCACAATATGAGATGACACAAATATGGGTAGCACTTCACATTTCAGCTCAGTAATAACAAGGTAATATTGGGGCAATATTTTTATAATGAAGATGTAATAATGTAAATATAATCAATATTGTTACAAAACTTTAAGTGTAACATTAATTAATCATATCCATCATTAATACCAAGCTATTGCTTGTTAATTATCATTATATGAAAGATTGTAGTCACAGTTGTTCATAGTGATGAACATTCAGATAATCTTCAACAGAACTTTCTGTTATTTAGTTCAAGTTTCTGCAAAAACACAATCAGTTTGACAGATATAATATTGCACCAATATCAATGATACTTGAGTTTGCAGTCTATACTTTTAACTGCCTTAATTCATGTTATTTTTTATGTCAAACAACATCAAATTATTAAACCTTCTTGGTTTCTCTGTGTGACAGAAATCAAAAGAATCAGTTTGTTGTCAGTTGAGAGAAGTGAAGCTTTGATTCAATCCACATTTTCAAGAGGTTTTATCTTCTTTCTGTTACAAACTATTATTGATCTATTAAACTATTTAAAAAGTCTGATATTAATCTGGAATTTTGTTGCCAATAACAAAAACATTAGAGAGGTAACTTTATAAATGAAGGCTGGATGCTGCTGTTTAATGTCAAGACTGTTTACCTTTGCTGGGAGATTCCCCTTCAGATTTTCACTTCCTAGAAGATAACCAGAGAAAAGACTGTTGTTTAATAACCCAACAGTCACTTTTAAACAGAGACCTTTTAGAAATGAAAAATATTTCAAAGAAAAATCCTCATTTAATCCATTAGATGTAAGAGTTTGCTAAAAAAAAAAAAAAAACAAACAAACAATCAAACAGTCTGTTCGTCTTCCCTCCATGTTTGGGCATATTAACCACCCGTATGCTCATAAATCTGAGATGGCTAACATCATGCTAACGTTCATTAAAATGCAGAGCAACACTGACACTTTTCACATAAACAGACAGAGATAACCATCAGTTTAACCATCAGATAATCCTCAAACACTCTTCCAAACATCTGGATGAAAACATTTAATCCACTGAATGATAAAAAAGATTTTTAACCATTTTCACAAATTTCAACTCAGTTTCCCTTCCAGGTAGCTGAACGGCTGCCATCTTTGTTTTGATTTAGACAGGAAATGGGTTAAAAATCTTTTCCATCAATCAGTGGACCAAATATTTTTTCATCCAGATATAAAACACATCTTTTTTCTTTCTTAAATAAAACCTCTCAGAGTTCTGTAACATTGTCTGAAGGCTGCATAATAATAAACTCTGACATGAGGTGAAGTGCTGCTGCAGCAGAGTGAAAGATTTACCTGGTAGATATACATCTTGTTTCCACACTGGTGTCTTGGTGTTTTGGTCTTTGACCATCAAAGTCACTTTCTCCTGGTTTATGGGGAGGAAAACCTCAAATGTTGGGGGGTAATTTATTGGTCCTTTATTAATCGCAAATTGTACACACTGAAAATGAGAAACAAAATGTCATTTCACCTGTTGTAAAAATGAAAACAATATTATACAGTTACAAAACTGTATAATATTTAAGACTGTAACCATTAGAAGTGTTTTAGAACTGACTCACCTCAGGCTGTACTTTGGAAGCCTCATCACAGTGAACACTGTAACTTTGACGACTCATGAGACGACAGCTGGAAAGGCAGTCGATGTACTCAGCTCCTTCTTGTTTGGCTTTAACCTTCAGTGATAAGATATTTTTATTATGATGTTTATTAAGATTTCCAGTTCAGACTGAACAATCATATTATTCTTACCACAGCTTGAGAAGGTTTGATAACAGGTATAGAGGAGTGAGGTGTGGCTGACTGTTCAGCCTGTTGTGGAAACAGCTGTGGTTTAAAAGTTCAGGCTGATGGTAAGCACATACTGTATGACAGATAGATTTACCTTTTCCAGAGGAATGTTGTCCTGCAGCAGAAATACACTGAGTTTTTTAGAACTTGTGTTCACAGGTCGGAGGAACAGCAGAACCTGGCCACCAATTGTTGGTGTGCTGTTCAGAAATCTCTTATTCTGCTTCCAGACCAGGCCAAAGGCAGAGAGGTGAGATACGTCGACAACCACATGAGTGTCTGTAATCTCCAGCGGCTTCAGGAAGCTCATTTCATCATCAGCGATGTGAACGACAGACAGCAGACCTTCAGGGAGCGGAGCTGTGAAAACACAGATTTATTTTACTAACAACAACCTCATTATAATGTTAGTGCTCATTTTATTTGATTTCTAGGACACTCAGTCTGTTCAGTGAAGAATTAAACAGATCAGTCAAATCATCCAACATGACTGTTGGTGGGAAGTCTGTTAGTGTTGGTGCTCTAACAGGAGTCTTATTGTTGTTTTAATAAAACTCACTAACTAATAATCAGCTTACCATCCGTGGTTCCACAGTGTTGCAGATGGAGCTGACTGACAACACTGACAGGACTCTCAATGTTGAACAGCGGCCCTGCAGCAGTCTTGCCAACTTGTTGTAGGACGCTCTCATCCCATTGGACAGTCCTGTACAGCAGCTCTGCCTTCTGAGTCATAACAAACACCAGTCCAGTCTCAGTACACTGGAACACACCTGGACCAGAACAGCTGTACCTGTAGGACACAGAGGAGCTGATTAAACAACACAAACACAAACTCATTCAGACTTTACCTGGTTTGAATGAATAAAAACTAAAGAATGAATTTTCTGAACAAAATGTGCTGTGACTGCTGCAGTGCTTAAAAAGCTGGAGAGCAAACTGAACTGCTGGACAAGATGTGAATGAAGCAGCAGCTGCAGGAGTCTGAAGAGTATGAAGAGTGTTAAAAGTGAAGTTTCATCACTGAAAGGAGTTGAAACAACAGTTGAGTCTGAGAACTAAAACAAGTTAAACTACTGAACAGAGTGAAACTATCTGAAAGGAGGTGAAGTGTCATCACTGAAAGGAGTTGATGATGTTCAAAGATGAAATATTCTGCTTCTTATGTTTTGGTTACCTGTATGAAATGATTGCAGACCCAGTCAACACTGTAGGTGTGAATTCCTGAAATGTAGAAAGTGACAACATTAGTTACAGAAACTGACCACCAGGAGAAGATCCTCACTGCTTCAGTTTCTACTCCACCTGAACTCTGTACTGTTTATTCATCACTTGATTATCACTAGTTCACATGATTAAATGATCAGTTGCTCTTTAACTTTACATTTTTCAGTAAATGATCCTGCAGGACTACGTTGGACAGCATCCGGTAGTTTCACAGATGAAGAGGTAAAAATGAATTAGGAGGAGTTTCTGATGGAGGAGGAAGGAGCAGAGAGTGAGAGGAGAGGAAACGAGGAGAGTTTAGATGTAAGGAGTATTAACGTCTGGAGGAATCTGAGTCTGATCAATAAATTAATTAACATGTTAAAGTAGAAAATGGACATGTGTATTGACTCTACCTCTCTCAACAACTTCTCTGGATCATCAGGATCCAGCTGTTTCTCTTTGACGTCTTCAGACACATCGAGGGTTGTGTTGGATGTGGACGGACCTGAGAAGAAGACACACAGCAGATGTTAAAGTCACTTCTGGACATCCTTGTTGTCCAGTGGGTTAGACTCATACTGAAAGCTGCAGCACAAAGTTCCAGTTTAAGAGACTTTTGCTACATGTCTGCTGTTAGTGTCTACTGGAAACCCTCCAGTAAGTCAAAATGGCAAAGAAATACTGTAAAAAGTTTCAGATGAAGACAAAGTTTGAACAGAAAAATGTATCCCAAAACCAAAGTTAAATTTGATTTACAAAGTGTCCATTAAGTGTTTTTACTGTATTATTTCAATCATTACAGTGAATCAAACTGTATTGTTTTGCACAAACTGTCAACAAACATTTTTATTTATCACTCCATGTCTTTGGACATTCAAACTCAACACAGTAATGACTGAGAATCAAACTGAAGACCTTCTTGCAGTGAAGCAACATATCATCTTTCCCAAACAGATCAGAACAAAACAGAAAATACCAGAAAATTCTAGGAAATCTATTATAGTTCCCCAGAGTGCAAGATGATTTCTTCAAATTTCAAAGTTCTACCTGACCAACAAACCAAAACACATAAATACTAAATTCACAATGATGTAAAACAGAAAAAAACAGTTCTGTCCAAAAGTAAAAACATCCTCCTACTATCACCTCTAATGCTCACTGATGTGTTAAAACAACAATCTCTCACTATATAGGATAAGTGGTGAAATAGTCATAAAATTTAAACTGTTGTTTTGTGTACATGGACACTAATTTTCCTTTTTTTTCTTGACACTCACCACGACTTTCAAACTAATGTATTTCTATTGGAAGTTGTCTTTGTGACTGAACATTTATTTCTGTCAGTCAGGACTTGGGAGCACAGAAGCTGTATTGCTTTTGTAGTTTATTTTAAACTTATTTTAAATTTAACTATAACTGCTACATTACTCAACATTACTTATCCTTGTTTTTATTTCTTAGTCCTGTTGGCAGACCAGATGAGTTAAAGTGTCCTTTAACTCATCTTTGATCTGAGAAATCAAGTTATTTTGTCATTATATTATGCTGCCAATCTGCAGCATAATATAATGTTATACTGAATATATGTTACATCTAATATGTCACGGCTTTAACTGGTGTCTTCACCATAGTAACAGTTGCTGAGGATCATGAACTTTCTATCTATCCATCTGAACTAAGTCAGTTTCTCTATGATACATATGTAGAAACATTGATATGAAACGTAGAGATTCAACGTATCTGTGGTCTGCAGAAACATACAATGCCAACATTTTATTCTGGTGACTGGGCTGCTGAAAAAACATGGACCTAAAACTTTTTAAGGCTACGTTCAGACCTTCAGATGTTTTAAATACATTTTTTCTTGTTATTTCTTATGTCTTCAGTGATCTTATAGCCGTACAAGTTCCAGTATTCAATGAGTCAAACGGCATACGCTTTTTTTGTTAAATTATGCACCAGAATGAAAAAATGTTGAACAAAGTAGAAGTAACTGGAGCTAATTAGAGGGTGAAAACAGACTTTATTTATTTGTGCCATTATTTGAATACCAGCTTTAATTCAAAAATGTGTGTTTCACATTGATTCAAAAGTTCAGGCTATGAAACTTGATTTCATTACTCCTGTGCAGCACAGTGTTGTGAGAACTGAAGATGTTGGTGTGAGACTTTCTGCTACTGTACCTGATTCCACCTCTGTTGAAAGACGTGGATCCATCTCACAGAGAGCAGTGATCAGAGCTGAAATGGTTTCTGTCCCTTTTTTTTGCACCACGTCGATCACCAGTTGTGCTTTCTCTGCTCTATTCTTTGTACTGGCAAACTCCATTTCATCATCAGTTATGATCTTGTGCTCTAGGAGTTTCTGCAGCAGCTTGCATAAAACAGGTTCAGAAACTCTGTCAATAAACTCTCTCTGAGCAGACAACAGCCTCATGTCTATGGGGACACTCTGAGACTCGGCTGGACCAGGACCTGGAAGATGAAGAAGTACTTATGTTCAGTAACCAGCTGAGAGCTCGTAGAAGAGAAAAGAACAGAACCAAAATTAGAGCTGCAAGCAGTATTGGATGGGCCTTCGTCCCCGCATGCATGCCAGGGTGCAGCACTGTCTGTGGGTGTATGTCACACTCATGTAGATGTGTGGCTGATGGGTGTGACTTGGTAACATGTTAAGTACAGTGCAGATTGGAGCATGTTCAGTAAAGTTATAGCAACTTCCCGTGGCACGGTGAAACATCAAATACATACAATATATGAGAATGACAATTTTCTGCAAGGTGAGATGTGTCTGTCTGGCTCACAGCAGTGTCATCAAAATGGAGCAAGATTTGTGCTCCTGTGCTGTAATTTAAATTAATACATTGACAGCTTGTGATGAATTTGTGTGTAAAAGAAATCATTTTCCTAATCTGCATCAAGTCCGTTTCTAGAAAAGTAAAGACTTTTAACCAACATGACCTGATAAAAGTTTGATTGAAATATTTAATATGAAGTGTGCAGAGACAACAATGAGAGACTGCAGGCAGACACAGTAATCATGTATTTGAATGACAAGAGTGAGTGAAGGAACAATTTGTTGTGTAGAGAAAAGAAGTAACAGCAAGTGGATACAGAGGAATAGTCATATATTTCAGTGGAGATGCTCAAAGGGCTAGATGCTGGTGATATAATAAAGAATGATGTTGATGATGATGTGACTATTTATCTACAGAACTGTATTACTGGGCAACCCACTGTGGGCTTGCCCACAGAAATCCACCATGGGCCCCACTGTGGGATGGCCTATGCAGGGCCTTCAGCAGTTTTTCCCTTTGGGGCCACCATGAGGGTTTCCCATGGAATGTGGGCTTGCCTACAGAATGCTAACACACACCTCCCTGTGGGATAGTTTGAGTTGGGCCCAAAGCAGTTTTGCTCCAGTTTTGCCAACATGAGGGTTTCCTGTGGGATACGTACTGTGGGCCCCACTGAGCCCCCAGGTGGGCTGTGTGGGCCCTGACTGTGCCCCGCATTTCACGCCAGTAATGGCACCCACGGTGGGCTGCCCCTGCAAGGCTCATTTTTCTTCCTGCAGTGGTCCCACAAGTGGCCCAAAGCAGTTGACCAAAAGGACTGGAATGTAAAATTTAAATATGCATATGTGGTATGAAACATATTGGTTGTTGTCACTTTATTTGAAGATAACTGATTGGCTGTAGTTCCTTTTACTATTTGTTAAAAGTTTTGATGTGCTGAAGGCCTTTTTTTCACCCTAATGGTGGAACATGAACATCTAAACACCATCAGCTGTGCAACTAGGGTTTGGCCTATATAACATACCAGTGCTTGTGTCTTACTATGATTGCTAATCTTCATGAAAGGCCTGAGGGCCAAAATGTTATCCATATAAATGGGAAATGCACATGGAGCCAGAGTATGCAGCAGTTTTTTTTCCTGCTCTTAAGTCTTGCTCCAGTGATCAGCTCCTCACTACAACCCTTGGTGTGCGGTACTTTTCCATTATATATGAAAGCTTCAGAAATGAGCACTTCGATCTTTTGTTCAGATTTTTTTGATGGACCAGAAGATAAATGGCAGAGATCCACTGATGCCCCTGAGGAAATTGATTTATGATGTACCTATTGTGTTCTAATGTGGTTCTATGTTGTCATTGTTCTGTTTTATAAAAATAAAGTTGTTTTAGCATTTTATTCAGTGTTCTATCCACATGCTTAGTTTTTCTTCTCACCTGGCTGCAAATAAAAGTAAGTGTTCGAAACATAAACTTTAACAGGGGCAGCCCACTGTAGACCCTGTTACTGGCCTGAAATGTGGGGCATGTGTGGGCCCACACATAGTACACATGCCTCGCACTGGGAAAATCATTCAGGCCAGGAAATATAGCATGAAATACATTTAGCTACATCTCCTGCAAATGCCTTTCTTTATTTCCCTCTCTCTCTCTCTCTCTCTCTGCTCCACCCTTACTCTTTTTTCCATCTTCCATCTTGCTGCTAAATCATTTAGCCTCTAAATGTATTTGTCGCTCTTTCTACTTCTACCACCTTGCTGTCACAGTGTGCAGAGCAGTGTTGCATTCAGGGTCAAATAAAATAAAATAAAATAAAAAGTCTGTGGGCTGTGGCAGGGCTGGTGGTCCTTATTGGCAGTCTGAGCCTGCTCTGGAACAATAAGTAGTGAAGTAGTTGAGAGTCTAAGAACCTGTAAAAAGTGAAATGATCTCTTGTGGTTCTGAGGTTTCATCAGTGAGGAGGTTCAGGTATGTTGGACTCTTGCTTCCCAGTAAGGGTAAGATGGAGAGAGAGACTAACAGATGACTGGTTGCAGCCAGCAACAAGGATGTAGCAGGTAAAAAAAAAGGAACAGAGTTGTTGTTTTTTCATGTTTTCAGCCAGTTAACTAAATTTATTTTAGCTTGTGAATCTTTAAAGAAATATTCTTTATCCTGCTACTTTATCTGTTTGATGGAGGTGGAACCATAAAGAATAACAAATCAATCTCTAACATTATTTTACATGTTTTTATAAACACATTACTATTAATAGAACACTGTAACTCATAACTCGTAATAATGTATGAAATGTATGTGACTCTGCTTTTCAGATTCCTTCCACTAACTTACCTTTTGGTTCTGAGTGAAGGTTTTGTAAACACTGCACCAGATCATTCTTGTTCATCTTTTTTAAAACCTTCATGGTCAGCTGCAGAGCTCCATGATCCTGATGATTCTGGACCATTAGATCCACTGTGTTGTGTCTTCCTGCTTTCTCCAGATCAGCCTTTGGGATGCCTTTAAAGCCCTCCAGGATGTCATCCAGCTCCAGGAACCACTTGAACACCACAAACTCATCTTCTTTTAAGTTTCCTAGAGTATTCAAGAGCTCCTCTTTAAGTGTCACCATTGTGCTTCCTGCTGAAAATAAGAGACATTTTAAATATGAAGGACATGTATTCAGTTCTCATCTCATGACTCTTTACCAGTATGACTGTTGTACATGTTTCATGTTAAATGTAAATCATCTACTGTTTGAATAAACAGGTCACAACTTTGGTTATTTTCATAGTTTCAGTCTTTCAGCACTGCAGAACTCATGATAATCCACATTATCACATGAATTCTAGCTGAATACATTTACATCCTCTGAGGAAGCAAACAAGTTACAAGTGTGAAGCTTTTGCTGTCTGTATTTTATATTAAATGATTATATCTCATATTTCTTGTTGCACTTTGTTGCTTTTCATCTTGAAGCACATTGAGTTCACACCTGTCATATGAAATGTGTTTTATAATTAAACTTGACTACTGACTGGAGCCAAGCAATATGCTACAAAAAATATGTTTCAAGCTTGGGGACAATTTACAATTTGAATTGATTTTTGTGGGACTCATAAATGATCTGCAAATTACGAGCAAAGATTATTGGTGAAATGTGACTTTGCTGCCATGAAACTGTAACACAGGTGTTGGGGCCTACACATGGGGTCACACAGAGAGGGCCTACATGTAACGTGAAAAGCCTGACCACGATGTGCATTTGTCTCACTGAGACAAAGGAACAGCGCCAAATGCTGTTTAAGACAATGGGATTCCACTTCAGACTTCAGACAGATTTAGACAGGAAATGGGTTAAAAATCTTTTCCATCATTCAGTGGACCAAATATTTTTACATCCAGATGAAGAACACATCTTTTTACTTTCTTAAATAAAACCTCTCACAGTTCTGTAACATTGTCTGAAGGCTGCATCACAAATCCAGAAATGGATCTTTGATTCATTATTAAAGCAATAATGTCTTGTGGATTTTAGATTGTAACTGAGGTCTAAACTCTGACATGAAGTGAAGTGCTGCTGCAGCAGAGTGAAAGACTTACCTGTTAGATTCACAACACGTTTCCATACTGGTGTCCCCTCTTTGTCTTTGACCGTCAAAATCACTTTCTCCTGGTTTATGGGGAGGAAAACCTCAAATGTTGGGAAGAAATTTGGTCCATAATTTGGATGGAATTCTTCATTCTGAAAACCAGAAACAAATCATCATTTTCATACCTGTTGTAAAAAAATATGTATCTAGTACTTTAGTACTCTGATTGTGAATCTATTTTCCAAAATATAATAATTTAGTTTGTAACCATTAGAAGAGTTTTAGAACTGACTCACCTCAGGCTGTATTTTGAGGGCCTCATCACAGTGAACACTGTAACTTTCACCACTGATGAGATGGCAGTCAATGGAGATCCTGATGTACTCAGCTTCTCCTTGTTGGGCTTTAACCTTCAGTGATAAGACATTTTTAATAAAGTGTTTATTCTCAGATAAACAATGAGTTCTCTGTATGATTCATATTCTGTTCTTGTACATGATGGACATCTATAGATGAATCTAGATGAGTTGTAGGTGGAAGTAAACAAGCCAGAATATAACATTGTAATGTTTGTAAAGGATTTCCCTTTTTATCTGTCCAGGAGATCCTGTAGAAGCAGTTCTATGTTGAAAATATAGATCAATTTATATGTTGTTAATTATTTAAGTTTCTATTATTCTAAGAAAATATCTCAGAATAACATGAAAAATATCTGTTTATAACAAGAAAAGTTCATAACAAAGAACTGAGCAAATATTTATTTTGTCATGGTGGCAGCAACACGCTGCCATATAGAATACATAGATATTTAATTTTATATTAATCTAGCCCACTGTCCAATATTCACACCAGCTGGTACTACACTAGTGACACTGGAACAGACAATAATGCACTCCAGAGATAACCCAGAAAAAAACTAAAAATCTGAAGATTTCCAGTTCAGACTGAACAATCATATTATTCTTACCACAGCTTGAGAAGGTTTGATATCAGGTATAGAGGAGTGAGGTGTGGCTGACTGTTCAGCCTGTTGTGGAAACAGATTGACTTAAAACACAAGTTCAGGCTGATGGTAAGCACATACTGTATGACAGATAGACTTACCTCTGAAAGAGGAATGTCATCCTGCAGCAGAAATACACTGAGTTTTTTAGAACTTGTGTTCACAGGTCGGAGGAACAGCAGAACCTGGCCGCCAATTGTTCGTTTGCTGTTCAGAAATCTCTTATTCTGCTTCCAGACCAGGCCAAAGTCAGAGAGGTGAGGGACATTCACAACCACATGAGTGTCTGTAATCTTCAGCGGCTCCAGGAAGCTCATTCCATCATCAGCGATGTGGGCGACAGACAGCATACCTTCAGGGAGCGGAGCTGTGAAAACACAGATTTATTTTACTAACAACAACCTCATTATAATGTTAGTGCTCATTTTATTTGATTTCTAGGACACTCAGTCTGGTCAGTGAAGAATTAAACAGATCAGTCAAATCATCCAACATGACTGTTGGTGGGAAGTCTGTTAGTGTTGGTGCTCTAACAGGAGTCTTATTGTTGTTTTAATAAAACTCACTAACTAATAATCATCTTACCATCCATGGTTTCACAGTGTGGCAGATGGAGCTGACTGACAGCACCAGGACTCCCAGGACTCTCAATGTTGAACAGCGGCCCTGCAACCATCTTGCCAACTTGTTCTAGGAGGCTCTCATCCCATTGGACAGTCCTGTACAGCAGCTCTGCCTCCTGAGTCATAACAAACACCAGTCCAGTCAAAGTACACTGGAACACACCTGGACCAGAACACCTGAACCTGTAGGACACAGAGGAGCTGATTACACAAGATAAACACAAACTCATCCAGACTTTTTCCTGGGGCCTGTTCCATCGAGTTGGCTAACGGGATAACCTTCACTAATTTAAGTGAGAGTTCTGTTCCATCAAAGTGGCTTGAGTGAGTTGCAGCTCAGTAACCATGGTAACTTAGTCGGCAGAACTAGCTGCTCCGTGGCAGGCTAACGGTCAAGCTTAATTCAGCTGCTTGTCAAAGAAAGGAAAAAGACTCAAAAGACGGTTCCATCATGTCTATTTGTACTGGCAACAATTTAATTTAAAAGTTCAGCATTTATAATTTAAGAAATGAAAGTGTTCCATCATTATTTTGAAGTTATTAACTAATAATATAGTTATTTATTCACCCACTGATTTTATTCAAACTGTGAAGACGAAAAGAAAATTAAATAAAGTCCAATCTACAACTTTCTGCTGTGTTTAAATGAGTGGTAACTGTTTATATTGATCACAGTTACAGTGATCAGGTGTTTATCAAAAAGCTCTGAGACAAAATCATTCATATACAACATTTATGCTGTTTAAATAAGTCGCCTGTAGAAAACAAGCAGTCTGCCTACAGTATTCAACATGAGTCTCTTCATACATGACAACATATGGAAAAACATTTTAAACCACATAAATCTATGTTTGTACTTTACTGCTGACACTGAAATCATGATGGAGACAGAAAGTCTGCATGACAAATAAAGAAAATGTTCTAATAATCATCTGCCTAAAGTGATATTTGACCCAGACAGACGTGATCATTATAAGCTGCTTCCACTGTACTTATATCCTTCTCCAGTTTACAGTTAATGTTTAACTTTCACTGATGCTTGTAAATAGACATCAAAGAGGATGATGTTGGACAGTTCTCTTAAACTGCTTACACCATAATTTTAGTTTTTTTTATGACATAGTTTCATCTTTTCAACAATCGACTATTCGTGGCTGCTTATGTCCTGTGTGCATGCGCACACTTGAAGCTCATTGCAGTCTGGCTAGACTTAGCGTTGACTAGATGCAGCTAAACTTCATTAATGGAGCAACTTGAGCCTCAAGTGTTCAAGTTTAGTTAGTTTTAGTTTTTCTATTGTAAGTGCAAAATCACACCAGGGTGTCTCAATACACTTTACAGAAGCAAACAATGTTAAAACAATCGTCCAATAAGGAAGACAAAACAAAAACAAATAAACAAGAGAAAAGGAAAAAAAACACATATATACATATATATGTACACATACACATACATACATGAGCACCACTTCCAGGACATTTATTTGCTTTCAATTTACTGATTGCCTTGTCCAGCTCTGTCTTTTTGATCTAATGATACAAGTACTGTATAATGTTTTCTTCATCTACTATCTTGAGTGGCGAGTATAGATTTTCATCGTAGTTTTGGAAGATTTTATGGATTTCATTTGGCTCATAAGTTATTTTATTAGTTGTAGGGTCTCTACTTTTATGTAACGTATTTTTCATTTGTTGAGCCCTAAGGCATTTGACTAGAATTTTGGTTGCTTTGGAGCCTGACTCATAGAAACTTTGTTTGGTAAATCTCAGTTTCTTTTCCAATTCATCATTCAGAGCATCACTTATTTGGTCTTTTACTTCTTTAATCTGGTGTTTCAACCCTTGGTCCCCTTCTTTTGGTTGTAGCTTCTCTAATTTTGAAAGAATGCTTAGGAAGAAAAGAACCACCCACACAGTCTCGAATTCAAAGTTATCATACCAGGAAGTGCAATGTAAGCCTGTGTTCATGTTTCCTTGGTGTGTCCTCTCTGGAACTCCCGAAGCTTATCTCTCGCTCTCCGTGCCGCAACCGTCCCGTTCTCCTGTCCACCCCGCTGCCTGCTTCCATCCCAACTGTTCCAGAAGTCGTATCTCAGGGAGACTTTCTCCTTTGGTTGACTCCGGCTCTTCCACAGAGAGGCTGCGCTTCTTCAGCTCTCTCTGTGCCTCCTGTGTGGTGCAAAAAGTTGACGACAATGGGTCTCAGGAGCACATCAGGTTGGGATCTGAGTGTCAAGATCCAAAGGGCTTGTTGTATTTTCAGGTCCACGTCTTGAGATGCTGGCAACTGACTTTTGATGAATTTCTCTACATACTGTTGAAACTAATCTCCCTCTTCTCCCTCTGCCACCCCGAAGATGCGTATGTTGTTTCTTCTTGATCGAGATTCTAAGTCCGTTGCCCCCTCAGTCCATCCGCTCCACCCGGGTCTCTGCTTCATCGACGCAGTCTGACAGGCTCTGCAGTGCCGTTGCCAGATTGTAGAGTTTTGCGTTGACTTCTTGTCTCAGTTGGGTAATTTCCTGTTTTAGGCCATCATTCCCCTTCATATAACTTTGTTATATTATTAATTGCCCTAACGACTTCCCCAGAGTCTGTGTTTGTTGCAGGGTTTTTCTTGTTTGCCGCTGCTCCACTACGGGTGTTAGCTTGAGTTAGCCCGGTGTTACTAGCATTACACGTCAAGTTGATTTTTTCTTGTGCTTTTGACATTTTTCCTTTTTCCTTGGTGTTTGGTGGTTCTTCTGCCACTTCTTGTGCCCTTACCAAAGTAGGTGAGTAGTTATCGAGTTGCTAGGTGACATGATTAGCAAAACGGTGTAAAAGTTAGTAAGCCTGGGAGAGCAACTTCACAGTGTGTCTTGCTACGCCATCAGCCTACCAGAAATCTTTTTAATTTTGTTTAATTATGCAGTCCCCGAAAGTTAAGAGGAGGGAGTTAGAATTTTGGGCCAACAACACACATTTCTGTTTTATTTGCATTTAGTAGCAGAAGATTTTGTGACATCCAGTTTGTAACAGTGGCTAGACATAATTCAAGGTTTGCAATTCGTTTGAAAACGATTGTCAGGTGTAATTGGTATATAGATTTGGGTGTCATCTGCGTAGCAGTGGAATTTGATACCATGAGTGCTGAAAATTTCACCAAGAGGCAGCATATAGACTGAGAAAAGCAAAAAACGCCAGCACAGAGCTCTGTGGTTAACCTCTACTCAAGGTTAACCTTAGAGTAGCTTGCTGTAATGTTATTAAATGAGACACAGTGAGCTCTGTCAGACAGGTAGGAAGTTAGCGATGAAAGTGCAGAGCCACATCGCCAACATGGCTCGTTAAGCAATTTAAAAGAATGGTATGATCAACAGTATGAAATGCTGCACTTAGATCAAGTAGGATAAGAACAGAAGAGGAGTCCACATCTGAGACTAGAAGAAGGTCATTTACCACTTTTGTGAGAGTGGTCTCAGTACTATGGAACAATCTAAAGCCAGATTGAAAAGACCTAGATAGGGTGTCCAGGGAGACAACCTCAAATTGTGAGAGCACAGGGGTGGACTCCAGTGCACCACATATACGATTTGAAGGGGGAACTACAGCCCCAGTGGGTAGACAGTTGCTAATCTCATCTCTGATCTGAAGAAGTTAAGAAAATGAGTAGCAGTAAAAGGAGAGCTGATTGTAGGGGAGGGTTTGCATGTAAGTTTTGTGACTGTGTCAAAAAGAAACTTCAGGTTATCCTTGTTATTGTTAATGAGATCTGAGAAGTAGGCGGCCCTAGCAGCAGAGAGCATGCGTTTGTATATTTTTAATAGGCTCTCACTCTCCCTCTACAGACCAGTTTTTGTAACCAAGTTTCACCATTAAACCAGGGAGACGTTTTTTTAAGACAGCGGGTCCTAATGAGTAATGGTGCAACAGAGTTTAATGAGTCACAAAGAATAGATTTCAGATTATCTGTGAGGTCATGAAGAGATGCAAGTTGTTCTGGGAGAGAGGCAAGAGATTTGGGTACAATATAAGTGAGTTGTGAGGATGAAGAATCAATACGGCGCATGATGTAGGTATGAACTGAAGCTGAATGCGGACAGGGCGACTTGGAACTTAATAAGAAAATGGTCTGATAGGGTCAATGGATATGACAGTACTTCAAGCACTGAAATAATAACACACACAAGTACCAGATCAATAGTATTGCCATTCGAGTAAGTTTGTTTGTGAACAAGCTGAGTGAAGCCAAAGATGTCAACCAATAACATAAAATCTTTGCTGATTGGATCAGCTTTACAGTTTAACATTAAACATTAAAATCACCAATGATTAGGATGTTATCTGTACGAGTTACAAGGTCAGAGAGGAAGTTGGAAAATTCTTCTAAAAAGGATGAATAGGGCCCAGGAGGGCAATAAAAAACCAAGTTACCTGTATGAAATATTTGCAGACTTCATCAGCACTGCAGGTGTGAATTCCTAAAATGTAGAAAGTGACAACATTAGTTACAGAAACTGACCACCAGGAGAAGATCCTCACTGCTTCAGTTTCTACTCCACCTGAACTCTGTACTGTTTATTCATCACTTGATTATCACTACTTCACATGATTAAATGATCAGTTACTCTTTAACTTTACATTCCTCAGTAAATGATCCTGCAGGACTACATTGGACAGCAGCTGGTAGTTTCACAGATGAAGAGGTAGAAATGAATTAGGAGGAGTTTCTGATGAAGGAGGAAGGAGCAGAGAGTGAGAGGAGAGGAAACGAGGAGAGTTTAGATGTAAGGAGTATTAACCTCTGGAGGAATCTGAGTCTGATCAATAATATATTAATAAACATGTTAGAGTAGAAAATGGACATTTGTATTGACTCTACCTCTCTCAACAACCTCTCTGGATCATCAGGATCCAGCTGTTTTTCTTTGACGTCTTCAGACACATCGAGGGTTGTGTTGGATGTGAACGGACCTGAGAAGAAGACACACAGCAGATGTTAAAGTCACTTCTGGACATCCTTGTGGTCCAGTGGGTTAAACTCATACTGAAAGCTGCAACACAAAGTTCCAGTTTAAGGCTGGACAGAGACTTTTGCTACATGTCTGCTGTTAGTGTCTACTGGAAACCCTCCAGTAAGTCAAAATGGCAAAGAAATACTGTAAAAAGTTTCAGACGAAGACAAAGTTTGAACAGAAAAATGTATCCCAAAACCAAAGTTAAATTTGATTTACAAAGTGTCCATTAAGTGTTTTTACTGTATTATTTCAATCATTACAGTGAATCAAACTGTATTTTTTTGCACAAACTGTCAACAAACATATTAATTTATCACTCCATGTCTTTGGACATTCAAACTCAACACAGTAATGACTGAGAATCAAACTAAAGACCTTCTTGCAGTGAAGCAACACATCATCTTTCCCACAGTGAAATGAGATCAGAACAAAAAAGAAAATACCAGAAAATTCTAAAAAATCTATAGTTATCTTATAGTTTCTTAGAGTGCAAGATGATTTCTTCAAATTCTGTCTGACCAAAACACATAAATAAATATAAGTTCACAATGATATAAAACAGAAGAAAATGGCTCTGTCCAAAAGTAAAAAGATCCTCCTACTATCACCTCTAATGTTCAGTGATGAGTTCAGTCTCATAGTAATTTTTAAAATAGTCAAATAGACAAACTTAATCTATTAATTTGTGTACATGTATATACATTTTTAAATTTTTTTCTTGACACTCTGGGAGTGATTGGCTGAGAGAATCACAGGGAGGGCTGATAAAACTGAGATAGGACAGGTGAGGGGAAGACACAGATCAGAAATCTGATTCGTTTTTTATTATACTTACCATCAATTTGGTGTCATATTGTAAATTTGTAATGGTGCAAGAGGGCAGGGTTACTTGCGGGATAAGATTTTGTTACAACATGTAAAACTGTATTTCAAATAATAAAAAACAAAAAACTAATGAAGAAATACTTTGAACAAAAATAAAGTTGATTAGTTTATTGGTATTTATCACATATAATATTCAATCTATAATATTAATTTCACTTTGATTTGGCAAGAACCTGAAGTGATTTCCACTGATCCTAAGTGCACCTCTTGAGCATAATGTTTCAATCTACTGCATCATGTTTAAAGTTTAAGAGAGTGCTCTGGGTGGTTAAATAAGTATATAAACTTATTACATAATTAATAAGTTAATGAATTAGTGCTTTAATTAACGAATTTACACAATCAGTAATTTTCTGCCAGTATTCATCTCTCACCTTATTTGCTGCTTTTTGCTGTGATAATGTATTTATATTCTTCATAGTTCTCCGTTATAATGACCTGTTCCTCCTGACTGAAGCAGGCTGCTCACAATCGGTCCATTTTGTGCGGAAAAAGAGTCAAATGATGCCAAATGGCCCTTTTTATGGGGACGCGCACAGAGCTTGAAGCAGAAAGTTACAGGAGTTAACAAAGAAAGTTAATCAGAACCACCATCCTGATACCACTTATCTCTGACCCCAAGTTTAGGTTTTGTCGAGCAGCTCATACAAAGAAAGCCTGGAGATGCGGAACTTGCCTCATAGTAAAACCCCTCAGGTAGGGAAACCAGAAACCAAAAACACAATAAGCACCGTCCAACCCAAAGGCCAGAAAGTCCCTCACATGTCCAACACAAAACAGAAGAAGTCTGAGGGCATCTCTTAGATAATAACAACCAAAGAATTCAAAAGAACAAAAAACAACGAAAAGTCCATTCAGGATGTGACAGTTATACTGAATATAAGTTAAGTCTATTATGTTATGGCTTTAGTTGGCGACTTCACCACAGTAACAGTCACTGAGGAACATGAGTAGGTTTGAAACGGGAGGTTCTCTCTGCTGCTTTTGAATCTTTCTGCCACTTTCTTGCAACTTACTATGAATCCATCCACCCTCCAACCTGCCTCCTCCTCATGAGGAGGTCAGCTCATATAGACTTCGTCTGAACTAAGTCAGTTTCTCTATGATACATATTGTAGAAACATTGATATGAAACGTAGAGATTCAACGTATCTGTGGTCTGCAGAAACATACAATGCCAACATTTTATTCTGGTGACTGGGCTGCTGAAAAAACATGGACCTAAAACTTTTTAAGGCTACGTTCAGACCTTCAGATGTTTTGACTACATTTTTTCTTGTTATTTCTTATGTCTTCAGTGATCTTATAGCCGTACAAGTTCCAGTATTCAATGAGTCAAACGGCATACGCTTTCAGTTTTATGTGATTAATTTACAGAACAGAGTACAAGGTCGACCTCGAATTGAAACCTTTTTTTGTTAAATTATGCGCCAGAATAAAAAAAAAGAATGAAGAAAAAAAAATTTGAGCAAAGTAGAAGCAACTGGAGTTGATTAGGGGGTGAAAACAGACTCTGTGTGTCATTTTGTTTGTTTATTATTTGAATACCAGCTTTAATTCGAGCTGCTTTCACATTGATTCAAAAGTTCAGGCTATGAAACTTGATTTCATTACTCCGGTGCAGCACAGTGTTGTGAGAACTGAAGATGTTGGTGTGAGACTTTCTGCTACTGTACCTGATTCCAGCTCTGCTGAAAGAAATGGATCCATCTCACAGAGAGCAGTGATCAGAGCTGAACTGGCTTCTGTTCCTTTTTTTTGCACCATGTCGATCACCAGTCGTGCTTTCTCTGCTCTGTTCTTTGTACTGGCAAACTCCATTTCATCATCATTTATGACCTGACGCTCCAGGAGTTTATCCAGCAGCTGGTGTAGAACAGGTTCAGACACTCTGGAAATGAACTCTCTCTGAGCAGATGTCAATCTCATGTCGGGGACACACTCAGTCTCTGCTGGACCAGGACCTGGAAGATGAAGAAGTACCTGTGTTCAATAACCAGCTGAGAGCTCGTTGAGGAGAAAAGAACAGAACCAAAATAAATAAGTCACATAAAGTTCTCTGACCTCAGGAAGAAAAGTCTAAATGTTTTTAGTCATGTTAGCAGCTTTATGGGCGTCAGTCTGTCTGTCCAGACTGAAATATCATCAACTATTAGATGGATTGTTTTAGAAGATAACTCCTACTGTGTTGTGTTGTTAATATTTTTTCAGATATTTTATCATGTCAAAGCATCTTATTTGGTTCTTACTTCTACTTTTGAGTATTTATCTGTGTTTTCAGTGATCTTATAGCAGCATTATGTTATAGTATTCAATGAGTCAAACAGGATACGTTTTCAGTCTTATGTGATTAATTTACAGAACTGATCACAGAGTTGACCCTGAAATGAAACCTTTTAATTTTGATACATTATGTGGCTGAATAAACATGTTTTGAGCAAAGTGGAAGCAACTAGAGTTGATTAGGGGGTGAAAACAGACTTTATTTGTTTGTGCCATTATTTGAATATCAGGTTATGAAACTAGATTTCATAGCCTGAACTCGGGTGCAGCACAGTGTTGTGAGTTTTAAGATTCTTACAAAATGTTGTTTAACAAAAGAAACACTTGAGAACAGAAGATGTTGGTGTGAGACTTTCTGCTACTGTACCTGATTCCAGCTCTGCTGAAAGAAATGGATCCACCTCACAGAGAGCAGCGATCAGAGCTGAACTGGCTTCTGTTCCTTTTTTTCGCACCATGTCGATCACATGTCGTGCTTTCTTTGCTCTGGTCAGTGTTCTGGCAAACTCCATTTCATCATCAGTTATGATCCCACCCTCCAGGAGTTTATCCAGCAGCTGATGTAGAACACGTTCAGACACTTTTTTAATAAATTGTCCCCGAACGGTCTTCAGCTTCATGTCTGCGGGGACACTCTGAGTCTCTGCTGGACCAGGACCTGGAAGATGAAGAAGTATCTGTGTTCAACAAACAGCTGAGAGCTCGTAGAGGAGAAAAGAACAGGACGAAAATAAAATTCTGCCAGATTTAAACTGCACCTACAGAGCAGCAGCAGGAGCTCTGATTTAGAGCTGCAAATAACAATTATTTTCATTGCTGATTATTTTGTTTTCTCAATTAACTGATTGTTTGGTCTATAAATGGCAAATAGTGTCCATCCCAGTTTAAGGTGATATTCATTAATTGACGGGTGGTTTCATAAATTCATGTAAATCTGTGTCAGATGTTGAGAGCAGCTCTCAGCTCTGAAGAACATCAGCAGTCTGTTTGTTACTTTGTGATTTAGTCACATAAAGTTCTCTGACCTCAGGAAGAAAAGTCTAAATGTTTTTAGTCATGTTAGCAGCTTTATGGGCGTCAGTCTGTCTGTCCAGACTGAAATATCAACAACTATTAGATGGATTGTTTTTGCAGATAACTCCTACTGTGCTGTGTTGTTAATGTTTTTTCAGATATTTGATCACGTAAAAGCATCTTATTTGGTTCTTACTTCTACTTTTGAGCTCATGCAGCACACTGCTGGGCCGACTCATAATCAGGGTCAGACTCTTGATACTCTTGATATCTAAAGGTCTTCATAGAACTCCAAAGTGAACTCTAGATGTTGGGATTTCAAATCACTTCTGTATTTTTTCAGTATTGCTTAGATGCCCAAACATGTATCTGGTTTAAAATTTCTCAAAATACGCTCCATTTGTGCAGATACACGTGATCAGATCTAGATAAACTCAGGTTTATTGTTTATCTAGATCTAGATATACTCAAGAATAGATATACTAATTGTATTAGATGTACCTGGTCACATTGTGATTTTAATTTGCCTTCCTTGTCAATATGGTCAATAATTTTAACTTTTCAGTCACACAAATTATGGATGACATTGCATCCATTATGTTTATTTCTGGTAAAACAAAAGCACCTTGGAGGAATGTGGAAAGAGTGAAGGCACTAAAAAGAACCTGCTGCAAATCTGAACACAATAAGAGCAACTGTAACTTCAGGTATAATCTATTATCTATAATCTATAAGGACCTGCTCAGGAAACATAACAAAGAAATGAAAACAGAAATGTACCTGCTGCTAGTTTCTCTCTCTGTACTTCTACCACCTTGCTGGCAGAGATGTGTTGGATTTAGGGTCGAATAAAATAAAAATAAAATAAAAATCTATGGGCTGCAGCAACACCGAACCAATTTCTCTGATTTGCCTAAAGGCTGGTATTGGACTCTGGGGACTCAGACAGGTTAGGACCACCGTCCACGAGTTTTCTCAATTTGTTTCCCTTGATTGAGGATCATTAAAACATTCTCAGAACTTTCAGCAGACTCCTCTTTTGGTTTTTCTTCTTCAAACTGAAAACTGCTGGCATCAGCTCAGAAAATCCATAACATGCATTAATACTTTCTGATCCTTCACTTTTAGATCTGTGAATGTTTCTAGTGTTCAGCACTGATCTGTTCCTGTATCATCAGCTTTGTGCTACTTTATATATTTCTGTATACTAAGAAAATACACAGGAAACATGTGATATGTTGTCTGTTTCTGATGAGAACATAAATATGTTGTCACATGAGCATTTCTTTGTTTAGAAACAATATGTATATGCTAAATGTCTTTAAAGGGGCAGCCTTTACACCCCTCAGGGAATTTTGTTTTTCAATGTAAATTGATTTATTGGCATATGACATTGTCCCCCACCCCTCTGATTTCATCAGGTGGGGCATTCATATAGTTTGATGAAGTTTGTTCTAAGATTTCATGTTGGTTTTCCTCATGTCCACCCCAATTTTTTGAGACACCAGCTGCCACTGTTTTTAATTAAAGCAATAATGTCTTGTGGATTTTAGATTGTAACTGAGGTCTAAACTCTGACATGAGGTGAAGTGCTGCTGCAGCAGAGTGAAAGACTTACCTGTTAGATTCACAACATGTTTCCACACTGGTGACCCCTTTTGGTCTTTGACCACCAATTTCACTTTCTCCTGGTTCATCGGGAGGAAAACCTTAAATGTTGGGTGGAAATTTGGTCCATATGCTGGGCAAAATTCTTCATTCTGAAAACCAGAAACAAAGGATCATTTTCATACCTGTTGTAAAAATTGTTTATCTCGTACTCTGATTGTGAATCTGTTTTCCAAAATTGTAAATATAATAATTAAGATTGTACATTAGAAGTGTTTTAGAACAGACTCACCTCAGGCTGTATTTTGGAGGCCTCATCACAGTGAACACTGTAACTTTGACCATTGATGAAAATACAGTTGGAAGAGATCCTGATGTACTCAGCTTCTCCTTGTTGGGCTTTAACCTTCAGTGATAAGACATTTTTATTATGGTGTTTATTCTCAGATAGATGAACAACGACTTCTCTGTATTATTCATATTCTGTTCTTGAACATGATGGACATCTATAGATGAATCTAGATGAGTTGTGGGGAGAAGTAAACAAGCCAGAATATAACACTGTAATGTTTGTAATAGATTTCCCTTTTTATCTGTCCAGGAGATCCTGTAGAAGCAGTTCTATGTTGAAAATATAGATCAAGTTATATGTTGCTGATTATTTAGTTTCTTGTAAAAAGTATTATTCTAAGAAAATTTTCTAAGAATAACTTGAAAAATATCTGTTAAAACAAGAAAAATTTATAACAAAAAACCGAGCAAATATTTATTTTGTCATGGTGGCAGCAACACGCTGCCATATGGAATACCTAGACCAGGGGTCGGCAACCCGCAGCACTGGAGCCGCATATGGATCTTTCCATCCTCTGCCCTGACTCCACGTGGCTTTGAAACAAATTATCAATAAATAATGGCTATTTCATTTTAATTTACTTATACTTAGTTTATTTTAACATAATAGTTGTTATTTTGGAGAGTTAGGTGATCTTGTAATATAAATATAAATATTTTTATATAAATAAATATAAAAATATTTTGTTGATCGAAATATACATCACCTGCCAGGCCATTGCAAACGCATTTTTTGAGCAGACTACTCCCGGGGGTCTGGGGTGAAAACCTGGAGTTTTGAGTTGTCTTTCTTTAATGTTTGTGAAATTGGATTGAACTGAACTGATTAAGGGTTGTGGGAAAAACAAAACAGCCCCTTTACTAAGTGGATTGAACTATGAGACTGCGGGCATAGTAGCTAAATCTGTTCATAGAAAAATTATTTTCTTCAATGGATATCTTAGTTATAACGAGACTGAGCTAGCAAAGAAGTTTAGTGTTTATATGTGAGGAAGTTATTCCGTTTGGGAAATGCCACAAAGCATTAGCTGAAGTCAGCAGGGACTAGAAATAGAGGTAAGATCTTAAGCCCGAGCCCGAGACCGACCCAACCCGAATTTCGGGCCGGGTCGGGCCCAAAATGTCAATTATTAACTTTGGGTCGGGTCGGGCCGGGCTTCTCTCTCGCTAATTTTTGTTAATAAATATATATTTATATATTATGTATTGTATACTAAAACGATGTGTGTGTGTGTGTGTGTACATATATATATATATATATATATATATACACCACCTACCTCAGCAGGTCTGACTTCTGCAAACAGCAGGTGGTCCAGAAACATGTATGAATGGATTCATCCGTGCACGCATTCTCCAGCGGAGGATTTTTAAAGTCTGTTTGTTTCCGCCTTTGGTAACGAAGACTATAGTGAACCTGCTGCGCTCTGGAGGCTTTACCCCGTGTATCTCAGAATGCCCTTCCTTGTGATCTACAATGAAGCCCAGAGACCTGCTCCTGCTGCTGTTCCTCTCCTTGTCAGAGAGGCGCGTCCATGTGGGCACAATATCACGCACAGAAATATCTTTAACAAACTTTTCCAGCGTTATTTCATTGTGTAAATGCATTTATAATTATCATAAAAATATATAGATTATTTTAACGTTAAGAAAACTTGCAATATAAAATTTCGGGTTTGTTTCGGGCTCGGGCCTGCAAATCAAGTTAATTGAGGCCGGGTCGGGCTTTAATACCCGCGGGCCTGGGTCGGGTCGGGCTGGATTTTTTAGGCCCGATCTTACCTCTAACTAGAAAGCGTCTCTGTTGCTAGGTTGTTACTAAGGGCTGGTCTACTTGCTGGAGTAGTAAACTTGGCTTCATTACATTGGATTCAACTGACATGAGTGACTGTTTTTCCAGGTATTAGTTATAGCCCATGTATTTCCAGGGAAACGGACAAGCAATCTTATTTTTTAGAGCGAACTGCCTCACAATATGAATAAAAATGTAATTAAATCCTTTATTTTGTTGGCAAATGTTGTATAATTGCAATATTACATTTAGCTATTGACTTGTCTTGTTTTATTTATTCATTTATATGGGAAGGTGATCTGTAAGGCAGATTTATGATTAAAAATACTCCTGAACTTAATGACAGCGCTGATCATATCACTATTATATTTGCAAAATATTAAAGACATTTTAAGGGAAAAACTATGTTTTCCCTTAAAATGTCAAAAAAGTTGTTAATGCTGAACAAATAAACATTTTGACTTAAACCATGATTGTTTTATTGAGAAAACACAATACATTTGTATGTTATTGTTTATGTGAAATATATAATCCTAATTAGATATTCACTCATAAGTGGTGCACTAATCATTCTAGGGATCAAACAGATTTTGTGGCTCCAGGTGGGTTTTATTTGGTGGGAAATGGGCTCAAATGGCTCTTTGTACGCTGAGGGTTGCTGTCCCCTGACCTAGATATTTAATTTTATATTAATCAATATTCACACCAGCTGGTGCTGGTATCACTAGTGACACTGGAACAGACAATAATGCACTCCAGAGATAACCCAGAAAAAAACTAAAAATCTGAAGATTTCCAGTTCAGACTGAACAATCATATTATTCTTACCACAGCTTGAGAAGGTTTGATAACAGGTATAGAGGAGTGAGGTGTGGCTGACTGTTCAGCCTGTTGTGGAAACAGCTGTGGTTTAAAACATAAGTTCAGGCTGATGGTAAGCACATACTGTATGACAGATAGATTTACCTCTGAAAGAGGAATGTTGTCCTGCAGCAGAAATACACTGAGTTGTTGACGACCACAACGGTGGTTCGGAGGTTGGAGGAACAGCAGAACCCGGCCTCTAATTATTCGGTTGATGTCCAGGAACCTCTTAATAATATCCCAGACCAGGCCAAAGGCAGAGAGGTGAGGGACGTTCACAACCACATGAGTGTCTGTAATCTTCAGCGGCTCCAGGAAGCTCATTCCATCATCAGCGATGTGGACGACAGACAGCATACCTTCAGGGAGCGGAGCTGTGAAAACACAGATTTATTTTACTAACAACAACCTCATTATAATGTTATAATGTCTGTTCAGTGAAGAATTAAACAGATCAGTCCAATCATCCAACATGACTGTTGATGGGAACTCACTAACCACAATAATCAGCTTACCATCCATGATTCCACAGTGTGGTAGACGGAGCTGACTCACAGCACCAGGACTCCCAGGACTCTGGATGTTGAACAGCAGCCCTGCAGCCTTCTTGCTAACTGGTTGTAGGTGACTCTCATCCCATTGGACAGAACTGTACAGCAGCTCTGCCTCCTGAGTCATAACAAACACCAGTCCAGTCAAAGTACACCGGAACACACCTGGACCAGAACACCTGTACCTGTAGGACACAGAGGAGCTGATTAAACAAGATAAACACAAACTCATCCAGACTTTTTCCTGGTTTGAATGAATAAAAACTAAAGAATGAATTTGCTGAACAAAATGTGCTGTGACTGCTGCAGTGCTTAAAAAGCTGGAGAGCAAACTGAACTGCTGGACAAGATGTGAGTGAAGCAGCAGGTGCAGGAGTATTAAGAGTATGAAAAGTGTTAAAAGTGAAGTTTCATCATTGAAAGGAGTTGATGATGTTCAAAGATGAAATATTCTGCTTCTCATGTTGTAGTTACCTGTATGAAATGTTTGCAGACTCGGTCAGCACTTCAGGTGTGAATTCCTGAAATGTAGAAAGTGACAACATTAGTTACAGAAACTGACCACCAGGAGAAGATCCTCACTGCTTCAGTATCTACTCCACCTGAACTCTGTACTGTTTATTCATCACTTGATTATCACTAGTTCACATGATTAAATAATCAGTTGCTCTTTACATTTTTACTTTACATTCTTCAGTAAATGATCCTGCAGGACTACATTGGACAGCAGCTGGTAGTTTCACAGATGAAGAGGTAAAAATGAATTAGGAGGAGTTTCTGATGGAGGAGGAAGGAGCAGAGAGTGAGAGGAGAGGAAATGAGGAGAGTTTAGATGTAAGGAGTATTAACCTCTGGAGGAATCTGAGTCTGATCAATAATATATTAATAAACATGTTAGAGTAGAAAATGGACATTTGTATTGACTCTACCTCTCTCAACAACTTCTCTGGATCATCAGGATCCAGCTGTTTTTCTTTGACGTCTTCAGACACATCGAGGGTTGTGTTGGATGTGAACGGACCTGAGAAGAAGACACACAGCAGATGTTAAACTCACTTCTGGACATCCTTGTTGTCCAGTGGGTTAGACTCATACTGAAAGCTGCAACACAAAGTTCCAGTTTAAGGCTGGACAGAGACTTTTGCTACATGTCTGCTGTTAGTGTCTACTGGAAACCCTCCAGTAAGTCAAAATGGCAAAGAAATACTGTAAAAAGTTTCAGACGAAGACAAAATTTGAACAGAAAAATGTATCCCAAAACCAAAATTAAATTTGATTTACAAAGTGTCCATTAAGTGTTTTTACTGTATTATTTCAATCATTACAGTGAATCAAACTGTATTGTTTTGCACAAACTGTCAACAAACATCGAAACGTCTTCATAAAACAAATCCAAGTCCAGTTGCCTTAGAATCATTGTTGCCTAGAGACTTTGCTGCCATGAAACTAACACAGGTCTCAGTAATGACTATCATTAAATATAAAATCATGAAACATGTCACACTGTTACGATGTGATATAAAAACATTTCTCTGACTGATGTGATGTCATGTTTGTCTCTTCCTGTGACTGACCTTCTGCTCCTGAGCTGATGTTTGGCAGCTTCATCACCAGATCTCTCCTGCTGATCTTCTTTAAAATGCTCATCATCACCTTCACAGCTCCAGCAAATTCATATTTCTGCACCATCAGATCCACAATTTTCTGCCTGTCTGCCTTCAACAGCCAGTTCACTTTGATGGGTTCAATGTTGTCCACCTTTTCATTCTTCAGGTACGACTTGAAGTTCTTGAATTCATCATCTACTAAATCCTCCAGAAGGTTGATGAGGTCCATCTCCATCATTTTGGCTCTCTGGTAAAATCAGAACATTTAAGGACAGTTATACAACAGTTATGTTTCTGTCTGTTGGTGTTTCTACTGTTCTGGAGCTTTCTATCATGTCACACAGTCTTCTTCTGCAGATGGAGTTTGCACAGTTGTTATGGAAATGTAGATGTTCAAATATTTTACAGGCTTATAAATTAATTAAAGCTGCAAGCAGTGTTGGACGGGCCATTGCCCCTGCGTGTACGCTGAATGGCTTCTGTCAAAAGCATATAGACATCTCCAAACCTGGGCTGACAGATGTAAGTTCAGCCACCCCTCCCTTTCTGGCTCCTTCTCCCTGGCTGATAGGTCTGACTCTGCCCATCCCCTGCCTAACCTGCATGTCACTCTTAGGTGGAGAGCAAGGGAGAGGAAGTGAGATAAGTGAGATAAGATTTCTTGTGGAAATAGCAGCCCATGACTTCGGCCAAATCGCACTGAAAATATCCACTTTTTGTAGGAATTTTCGTCTGTGTATTCATTGATATAAGTTTAAACATGGTCAGACTTATAGTTTAGACGGCAGCCAGCTAAGTAGGCAACATAGTCCATGCTCAGAAATGGCCTCCCCATTGGATTGCATTGTAAGATGAAATGTCACACAGCAAGTTTAAGATAAATGTAAACCGTATGAGTTATTACAAAATTTTTAGTAACTTTTGTCCAGCATAGCCTCATGAGTCATGTATTAAAACCTGAAGCCAATAGCATGAACGCCCTCGGAGGAGATAGACTTTGGTTGGAGTCCAAAATAGGCAAAGAATCTGACTTTCGTGAGTGTATTCTGGATTTCCTGTTGGATTTAGGTCTGGGGTTTCAGCGGATGATTTGTAGATCTGTAGGAGATGAACAGCTGAGTGTTAATTCCATCCCTCTATGGAATTTTTGTGGGCGGCCGAAATAGACACCTAGGTGGTGTTATAGAGTACTGTCTGGTCAGTGGGGGGGGGGGTTACATACTATAAAATTTTCACCGGACCTGGTGTGCATGCCAAATTTTGTGAGTTTTTGAACATGTTTAGGGGGTCAGTATGAAGTTGAAGTTGCAGTATAAGAGAGAAATTAAAGTTGTAAACAGTGTTGGATGGGCCTTCACCCTGCATGCATGCCAGGGCGCCAGCCATGTAAAGTGCAGTGCAGATAGGAGCATGTGCACTAAAGTTTTAGCAATTCCCCTGTCACGGCAAAACATCAAATCTCAGCGGTGTGAGGGTGATAATTTTCTGCAGGGTGAGACGTGTGTGTGGCTCACACCTATTTGGACTCTTTACTTTAATTTCAATTAATATATAGAAAAGTTGTGATGAGTTTGTGTGTAAAAGAAATTAATTTCCTAATTTTCATCAAGTCCATTTTTAGAAAAGTAAAGACTTTTTACCCACATGACCTGATAAAAGTTTCACTGAAATGTGTACTATCAAGTGTGCAGGGACAATGAGAAACTGCAGGCAGACACGGAGAAATACTCTTGTATTTCAGTGGAGTCTATGAGAGTGTGACGGACGTCGTGCGCATGGGGTGAAGGCCCATCCGACGATGCTTGTAGCTTTAATTCACCTTTGTTTGTAACAGAGTGGATGAGTAGGGGGCCAATAATTTCTGTTGACCACTGTATCAATACATTTTTGTCCTTTAGTAACATCTCGGCAGAGCATTTTGGTTGTTACTGTGTTTTTTAGGGAAATGCAAGCTGGATGCTGCTGTTTAATGTCAACTTCTAAGACCATTTACCTCTGCTGGGACAATGTCTCCTGCTGGCAGATTTTTCCTTTGCCGACCTAGAAGATAACCAGAGAAAAGACTGTTGTTTAATAACCCAACAGTCACTTTTAAACAGAGACCTTTTAGAAATGATGAACACTTTAACAAAATCTCCACATGACAGGTGACGGGGAGGAGCTATCCAGGGATCTGACAATCAGAAACAACTCCTTTACAAAAACATTTCAAAGTAATATCCTCATTTAATCCATTAGATGTAAGAGTTTGCAATAAAAAAAACAATCTACAAAGCTTCTGTTGCTTCTGGAGCAACAGTCTGTTCCTCTTCCCTCCATGTTTGGGCATATTAACCACCTGTATGCTCATAAATCTGAGATGGCAACATCATGCTAACGTTCATTAAAATGCAGAGCAACACTGACACTTTTCACATAAACAGACAGAGATAACCATCAGTTTAACCATCAGATAATCCTCAAACACTCTTCCAAACATCTGGATGAAAACATTTAATTCACTGAATGATAAAAAAGATTTTTAACCATTTTCACAAATTTTCGACTCAGTTTCCCTTCCAGGTAAATGACAGGCTGCCATCTTTGTTTTGATTTAGACAGGAAATGGGTTAAAAATCTTTTCCATCATTCAGTGGACGAAATATTTTTACATCCAGATGAAGAACACATCTTTTTACTTTCTTAAATAAAACCTCTCAGAGTTCTGTAACATTGTCTGAAGGCTGCATCACAAATCCAGAAGTGGATCTTTGATTCTTTATTAGAGCAATAATGTCTTGTGGATTTTAGATTGTAACTGAGGTCTAAACTTTGACATGAGGTGAAGTGCTGCTGCAGCAGAGTGAAAGATTTACCTGTTAGATTCACAACATGTTTCCACACTGGTGTCCCCTCTTTGTCTTTAACCGTCAAAGTCACTTTCTCCTGGTTTATGGGGAGGAAAACCTCAAATGTTGGGAAGAAATTTGGTCCATAATTTAGATGGAATTCTTCATTCTGAAAACCAGAAACAGATCATCATTTTCATACATGTTGTACAAAAATATGTATCTAGTACTTTAGTAGTCTGATTGTGAATCTATTTTCCAAAATATAATAATTAAGATTGTATTAGAAGTGTTTTAGAACAGACTCACATCAGGCTGTATTTTGAGGGCCTCATCACAGTGAACACTGTAACTTTGACCATTGATGAGATTACAGTCAATGGAGATCCTGATGTACTCAGCTTCTCCTTGTTGGGCTTTAACCTTCAGTGATAAGACATTTTTAATAAAGTGTTTATTCTCAGATAGACAATGAGTTCTCTGTATGATTCATATTCTGTTCTTGTACATGATGGACATCTATAGATGAATCTAGATGAGTTGTAGGTGGAAGTAAACAAGCCAGAATATAACACTGTAATGTTTGTAGAGGATTTCCCTTTTTATCTGTCCAGGAGATCCTGTAGAAGCAGTTCTATGTTGAAAATATAGATTGATAGATTATGTGTTGCTGATTATTTAAGTTTCTATTATTCTAAGAAAACATCTCAGAATAACATGAAAAATATCTGTTTATAACTGAGCAAATATTTATTCAATATTCACACCAGCTGCTGCTGGTATCACTAGTGACACTGGAACAGACAATAATGCACTCCAGAGATAACCCAGAAAAAAACTAAAAATCTGAAGATTTCCAGTTCAGACTGAACAATCATATTATTCTTACCACAGCTTGAGAAGGTTTGATATCAGGTATAGAGGAGTGAGGTGTGGCTGACTGTTCAGCCTGTTGTGGAAACAGCTGTGGTTTAAAACACAAGTTGAGGCTGATGGTAAGCACATACTGTATAACAGATAGACTTACCTCTTGTACAGGAATGTTGCCCGACAGCAGAAATACATCAAGTATTTGATGATGTATGTCTGGAGGTCGGTGGAACAGCAGAACCTGGCAACTAATTGTTGGTTTGCTGTTCAGAATCCTTATAGCAAGATCCCAGACCTGGCTAATGGCTGCAAAAACACAGATTTATTTTACTAACAACCTGATTATAATGTTAGTGCTCATTTTATTTGATTTCTAGGACACTCAGTCTGGTCAGTAAAGAATTAAACAGCAATCAAATCATCCAACATGACTGTCAATGACAGTGGGTGGGAAGCCAGTGAGGGATTGTGACGACATCCACACTGATACATTTTCATTTCAAAACAGCATTTTAAAACAAAAACACAAGTGTCCACACAAGTGTTTCAGAAATAATGTGCGTTCATACACAGATTATTCTTTTTATTGTTCAGACACTTATCACTGGTGTAAATAGGAAGCAGATTGTCTACACTGCAATTGGTGCTTAGTTGCAGACAGTGCTATGGAGGAAGAACAGCAATGGTGAAAAGTAAGACCAGAAATTTCTTTCTTTGGTTGCTTCAACAACATGGAACAGTTACTGAAAGTGAAACAGGAGAAGATTGTTGTTTGTTTTCTCCCAGAAAAGGGTCACATGACAGGGGAAGGCTGCGTCATGATGATAAGACCTGATCTTGAAGCAAATGTGGGTGTCTTAGTCATCACTGTCAAAAGTCTCTGTTTCTGCTTGTCTGCATAAACATGCGTTTTAAAACAAAAACGTATCAGTGTGGATGTAGCCTGTGACTCCTTTTCATTAGTCAGAGCTTCTGTGAGGAGTGAGGTGAGATCTAGAGGTGATAAAATGTTTAAACTCACTATTAAGTATATTAAGTTGAGGAGAAGACTGACATCAG
Source organism: Euthynnus affinis (assembly GCA_029490765.1). NCBI lineage: Eukaryota > Metazoa > Chordata > Actinopteri > Scombriformes > Scombridae > Euthynnus > Euthynnus affinis. Next base: position 25,249,389 of record CM055859.1, read on the forward strand.
AATTTACAGGACAGTCAGGCCTGAACTGAACAGGAGAAAATGATATATGGATCGTTCTGTCTCTCTTTTACCATCACAAGTCTAAATCTGGACAAATATTGTGGAAGACAACCAATTATTTTAAGGTCTGTTTTCCTCTCTCTCTTTAAGTATGCTGATTTCTACATAAGTTACACACTACTGCTTTAAAATGTCTTTTCTTTCTTAAATTAAATACAATTATAATCTAAACTGTGTGACACAATACAAACATACACAGTGTCTGTACAAAGTTAAATGTTCTGTTCATGGTCCCGGAGGATCTCAGATCTTTTCTCTGGTGCCACCAGATGAGAGATTCCACTAATTTACATTATATATTATCATATTTCCCTGAAATTTACTGAACACATTCATGCTCCCCGCATGATCAATCCCTTTGATTTTCCTGTAGCGCCACCCTCAGGACAAGCTTTACATGTTTAGTTCTGGGACAACTCTAAAAACAGATAAATAATCAGAGTGTTTGTTCATCTTGTAGCTGTAATGAACTCTGCAGCATGTAGGAGGCGCTAACAGGACATTTATCATTCTTTTAATAAAACTTACCCGACATGGTTTCAGTGTTGAGCTGCAGCTGACTGAGCGTCAGGACTCTGGATGTTGAACAGCGGCCCTTTAGATGTGTATTTAGTCACAATCACACTTTGAACTGGTCTCAACACTTTATGTCTGTCAGGTGTAAAGCTGATTCGTCTGTCCTCCTCCCTGTAAGAATAAACACAAACACAGCAGTTATCTGCACTGTCTTATGAAGAGGGTTCAAATAATCAGACTCAATCTCTGGTGATTCCACACAAACACATAAATTTAATTTACACAAGTTAGTTTCAAAAGGTAGGGATGTGGTCTGGACTTGTCCTGTGTCCCAAAGTTAGTTGAATTTATGATTAAAAATGCTAATTGTTCCTGCTCACATTAAGGAAAATCACTGAACAGCATTTCTGCTTTCAGTATAAGATCTCTTATTTTAAGTCTCAGGGTCCAGCTTCATCACTGAAGTCTGGAGGATGATGTTTGGACACACAGGTTCATACTGGAGACTCTGATTTGTAGTCTTCCTCCACACAACCACTCATCCTCCGTTTCCAGTCAATGTGGCAGGTCAACCATCAGAATCAAAGAGCCCAGACACATAGGCTGCATCTCAAGTCTCTTAAATTGCATCCACGTTTCCCTCACTTGTGTCTTTTCCTTGCGTCTTAGTGCCTCCCACTGTGGATGCGAGGAGACACGCAAGGAAACCAAGCGAGGAGAGAGGAAACGAGGAAATTTGTTTTAAGAGACATGAGACGTGTTTTCCTCTGAAGCGTCACATGAAGCAACGTCTGTTTCTGATGACGGCGACAGCTGATCACAGCTGGATCAGCTGATCAGCTGTCAGTCGGCTTTAGCAGCTGTAGAAACTTCTGATGGAGTTTGTGTTTGCACACATGTGGACTGTGTTAATACTAATAAAGACTCACAGTTATCACCACTAGAACAGATGTTTGAAGGATGACATGAGATCCAGGAAGAAGACCTCCAGAGGACCACAGCTGAAGACAGCAACCCAGCAGAAGACAAGTAAGGAGCATTTATAAATGTGTCCATGTGGATGAGTTTAATTTGAGTTAATTCATGCTACCATAATGTTGTCTGTCTTACTGATTTCTTCGTTTTTGTGTATTTTCAGAGAACATGCAAGACGATCACCTTGCAGCCAAATTTCCCTCCTCTGTCTGTCCCATAAGAGACATCTCACTTCTGCTGCTCCTCCTAAAGTTTCTGTCATTTTGTCCATGTAAAAGGTTTTTATTGGGCAGTTTCTCTAATCACATTTGAGGGTGAAAGGGCAGATTGTCATATAAATAAACACATGAAAAACAACTGTTGGTCTAAGGTGTGTTCTGTTTCAATATTTGAAATGTATTAAGAAATGTATTCATAATGTACAGGTGTGCTCCTGATGATGTAGAAAATAAATTATATTTATTATGTACATGTTGTGACTCCACATCATGACTTAAAAGTCAATGTAATATATAGTATTATTAGAATTATATATATGTTTATATATATTTTCATGTTTCAAACACACTAAGTGTAATTATTGATCAGTACTAATAATTAACGGCCATACCACTGAAATCATAACAGAGCATCAATGACACAAATACCATCAGCTCCTCCCTGATAAGTGTTCCCCATCAGCTGCTGGAGCTCCTCACACATGACCCACCGGCACCGGCCCGTGTCACTCTCAAAATTTCTGCTGCAGGAATTTTCTAGTTATTATCATTATAATTATGACTACAATTTATTTACAACTACAAGTCTTTACTAACTCATAACTATCAGGTTCATTTTACCTGTTAAAACAGCCGCATCACAAATAACATACAAGAAATAATAACCTGTGTGTGTGTGTGTGTGTGTGTGTGTGTGTGTGTGTGTACGTGTGTGTGTATTATTGTTGTTGTTGTTGTTATTATTATTATTACTACTACTATTAATAGTTTACATGACTTAAACTACAACCATGTGTGTTTTCCAGCCATCACAAAGATAACCTTTGACTCTGGTTTAAATCCATCAAACAGACTTCAGATAAACATCTGTGTGGTTCTTAACTGTCACTTCTCTCCATTTTAACCGCAGCAGTGAGTCACGTTACTGTGAGGATGCAGAAACCAGAGGGGCGCTCCACCAAGCTGGATAACAGGATAGTCTGGCTTATTTTGATAAGACAGATAATTCAGCTGCATGTCAAAGAATGTCTGACGGGTAGAAACAGATTCTCAACAGACTGTTCCATCAAATGTCCTTTCACACTCGCATCACTTGTCTGTTAAATAAAATAAAATAGGAGAACTGTGAGGGACAAGAATACTTCAGTAAATCTGCATTTTACTCAAGCTTACTTCTGTGTTGGAGTGAACTCTTTCATTTAAAAGTTTAGCATTTATAATTTAAGAAATAAAAGTGTGACAGGGTTGTTTATTTATTCACTCACTCATTTTGCTCAAACTGTGAAAACAAAAAGAAACTTAAATAAAGTGCAAACCTTCCACAGAACCAAATGATGCTGCAGCTATTAACTCCATCACCGACTGTCTATTAGCAATAAATAAATGGATGAACAATGACTTTTTAAAATTAAATGAGGATAAAACTGACATCCTTGTCGTCTGTCCCAAAACAAAAAGAGAAATGTTTTTTAATAATCTGAGGAAATTAACTCTTATAACTTAATGGACATTTTGTGAAAGAGAAAATGTGTAAGGAGTAGATGATACTGTTGGTAAATTGGTTCTCTTAAATTGCCTACACCATAATTTTTTATTATACATCTGATATTATCTAGCCTAGTGATAATAAAACCACAGTCACTGATCTGAATGCTCATTTATTAATAAATAAAGATTAAACCATGAATGAGGAGAAATGTCGCTCTTCAATTTCCACAAATACTCATCAAGTATGAGATGCGGAGATTAAACTATCAACTTTCGCTTCTGCATTTAGTCTGTCATCAATTTAGTGCCAGATCATCACATTCACCTCAACTTGTTAATTGCAGCAGTTAATTGCAGTAAACTCCTTTATATTCTTCATATATTTTATCAGTATGTTCTGCTACTGAGATGAACACGGATCTAGTTTTCTCTTCTTATTGCGACACAGTATCGTCTTTTCAGTAATCGGCTGTTCTGGGCTGCTTATGTCCTCCATGCGCGCGCACATTTTAAGTTTACTCCAGTCTGGCTGGAGTTCACATTGACTGGATAAACTGCATTGGTGAAACGACTTCAAGAGAAAGTTGACGTTAATTCTAGCGCAGCTTTCTGTAGCTGCTTGATGGAAAATCCCTCAGCAAAAGAACAAAGGAAACAACGTTTGAGGACGTCAACAGTATGATTTCATATTTTTCTGACACAGTTTAATCAACTTAATAATTAATCAGTAAAAATAATCACAAGATTGATCAATAATGACAGTAATTATTATTTGAAACCCAAATATTAACACTTACCCTGCCTCAGACTGTTTTCCACCTTCTGCTCCGTTAACTGTAAAATGAGGTCTGACTGAATAGTTTCACTACTAGGCTCCTCCCTGTTTGCTGCTCCCGCCTTCTTCCATACTGGACGTATATATGATACTATAGTGTGTGTGTGTGTGTGTGTGTGTGTGTGTGTGTGTGTGTGTACAATATACTGTATACTATACTGTCAGAAAAAAAACTGTACAGTAAATACATTTAAATAACATAAAGGGGGATTTAAAGGTTAAATCAGGGTTTAAAAGGTCTTCAAGTCCTGCAGGTGATTTTTGCTGAATTTCTACACTGAATTTCACCTAAATGTGCACAATAGTGCAGTTTAATCTCACAATGGTGAATTTAGACATCTACCTTTAGTCTGACTACTTGTTGGATTTAAGTCACATTCAAAGTGTTATTATTCTCTATTATGAATCTGATCAGTTAAATGTGATAACTGCAAGGAAATAAATAGAAATTTACTTTAAATGATCTCATGATTTCAGCTGATATATCCACAGTAAAACCATCATCATCATCAGCAGCATCATGTAGAGTTAAAGGAGACATTTAATCACAAAACATCAATGATGGAGGAAGTACTAAGATCCTTTACTCAAGTAAAAGTACCAACAGAGCAAAGTGAAAATACACAATTACAAGTAAAAGTCCTGCATGAAAAAGTATTGCAGTAAAAGTACATAAGTATTATGAGCTTGATGTAGTTAACTAAAGTGTAAATGAAGTATTCAAATTAACAATACTCATAGAAACTATTTCTAGAAGTAGATTTAATAAACTGATATTTGATTGTTTGATCTTTTCTTCTTCTGTCCTGTGAAAGTGCCACAGCCACCAAGATGTATGTGTAAATATATATATATATATATATATATATATATATATGTGTGTGTGTGTGTGTGTATATATACATAGTGTAAGAGATTTGGTGCATTTTGCAAGAGAAGAAGGGGTGAGGGTTGCTGAGACTCTGTGAACATGTCACTCACTGAGAAACTCTTCAAACTTTCATCTGCTTCAGTTGTTGTATTAATATGAGAGAACCTGTAACTGAAATTAAAATGTTTTTGCTTTTTAAATAAACTAAAGTATCATCAATCTTCTCTTTTCTAAGTTCTGTTATGGAAATGTGTTTTTGACCCTTTTTGACTTTTATAATCTCTTTTTACAGTTTTTGATAATTTATTATAATGTTTTTAGATAACAAGCTTTTTCATAAATATTGTTTGTATTATTGAGTAGATCAGAGACTTTCCACTGTGATCACTGAGTGATAGTTTTCAGTTTTCAGTACCTGCTGACTGCAGCTCACATTATGTCTGGAACAGGAAGTAGGAGCCTCTGTTTGTCCCTAAAGACATATTGTGTCCTCTCACATGTAAACACTAATTTCCTTCATCTCTGCTCACACTGTCTGACTGTCTTGTTGCCTTATTTGCTCACTAAACTCTGAGAGTTTTAATACACATGAAGATACGAGATGACTGTTTACCACTAAGATGTTTAAAGTCTGTTCATTTGTGTTCTGTGTTGATATGATGAGATTAAAGACCTCCCATTATTTAGAGGTATAAAATCTCTTGTAAGAAAGGAAGAAGGTAGAAGATGTTCATGTTTGCTGTGACTTTGTATCACTGTTCACTGTTCTAATAGCTGTTGGCAGCAGATCAGGTGGTCAGTGAAAGAAAGGCGCCTTTTATAGCAGATTTAAACCAAAGTTTAAACCAAGTTTGAAGCCACATTTTCATGATAAATTTAGCTGGTTTTTAACTTGATCTTTTAGCCGCAAGAAGGATTTTAGTCATTGGACGTCTGGATCTTAAGTTATCAGAGAAATAAACTGGGCAAACGTTAGCAGCAGCTCGGCTAACAGCCCCTCCAGGAAGTCCGCTGCTCGCCCAACATGGTGGAGAAACACTGATTTTTTAGCTGAAACTATTCAGTGTTTTTACCTGTAATCAGCGGGTCCATTTGTTCTGGAGAGGAGGAGACCTCTGCGGGTAAAAACATCCTGAACCATCAACACTGGAGTAATCCTATCCCACTGAAGCTGCTGCTTTAACAACCAAGACAACAACTCCCATCATCCCATCATCTGTTATTTTCACATGTGGTGACCTTTGACCTCAGTGACAGTATTACAGCAGCAGGTTTTTAAAGTTTTGTCTTTGTGTCATTTCATCATCAATAAATCTTGAACACAGCCCTCGTGTCTCTGCACACGTCAGGGCATGGCGTGCAGCAAAAGTGATCCATGCACACTTCCTGTTCCCATCTGTACAGCAGTGTGTAGGGAGTCGTCGTCCCCCCACCCTGCCCTCGCCACCACCCACTCTCGCTTTCACTTCCCAATCCTATATACGCTACACACTGCTATACAGTTGGGAACAGGAAGTGTGCAATGAATCACTTTTGCTGCACATCACTTTCCAAGTAAATTAAAGCTGTGACAACAACAGGGGGAAGTGAAAGAGAGAGTGGGGGGGGGTTCGTTTTCAAAGAAAACCTTTCTCAGATGCTTATATTTGTCTCAGTATAATAGGGGAGCCTGTTCTAATAATAATAATAATAATAATGATAATGATAATAATAACAATAAATGAGATTTATATAGCACCTTTCAAAACACTCAAAGACTCAGCACAGTTTCCCCGTGTGTCTACACAGGAAGTGTTCAGGTACCGTGCTGGGTGCAGGTCACCCCAGTTTTAGAAGCACAACATAGAATTAAAGCTGCAAGCAGCGTTGGACGGGCATGAGCCCCCCCGCGCACGCCGGGACCCGGCGCCACCCCATGGCGTCCCTCACACTCACTGCCCACAAACCCAGTGCGAGGGGTGTGATTCTGCAGCCACGTGGAGTTTGGTGCAGACAGGAGCGTGTACAGTAAAGTCGTAGCAAGCTCCCTGTTATGGCATGACATGTCAACGGTGTGAGAATGAAAAAGTTCTGCTGAAGTGAGTGTGGCTCACAGCAGTGTCATCAACATTATGCATGTGTTGTGCCCCTGTACTGTCATTTACATTGAAATACATGGAAAGCTTCTGATAAGTCTGTGTGCAAAATAAATCAATTTCTACTTTTCATCAGGTGCATTTTTAAAAAAGTAAAGACTTGTAAGCCACATGACCTGATAAAAGTTAGATTTAAATGTGTACAACGTGACTTTTTTGCTCCTGTCAATATTACAGAATAATTATTTAGTTATGTATATAATCTCCACTTATAAACACATATAACACATCCAAACATCACTCATAACTACAGTACAGTGCATCATGACTGTCGTTCACATTTCTCACATGGCTGTCAAAAGAGATGAGAAACAACATTATAACTACTAAGAAAAATATTCAGCTTCTCTTATAAATGCACTGAACACACAGAGTTAAACTTCGGCTCATTAAAGCACATCATATAGCTGCACACAGCACGCTACTTTAGTTAGCATCGTCATATGAGTTAGCTCCTAGTCCACTGATGATCCCAATGTGACACTTAACCTTCTCAGACGATGCTGACCTGCTGTTTTCTGTCGGGATGCAAAAACAAACAGATGAACTGAATGACGAAAACAGCAGACTGACTCAGATCCAGGTGATTCCAAGTGTTTTCAGGAACATATTACCTCATTAGAGCCACATGTGTGCTAGGAACATGACAGTAGTCAGTGACCGCGGAGAAACTCGGGCTACATTATCGTTCAGGAGGTCTCGGGATGAGAAACACAGGGTCATTTCACATGCACAGATTAGAAACCAAAATCCTCAACGAATATTTTAAATGTAGTTTACATTAAAGTTTAAAAGGATACAGATGTTTGTCGCAGCGTGTGAGGGGAAACGTTTCTACATTCAGCATTTACAAATCAGAAATACAGATAGCACTGTTAGCACTCCACAGTGAAACCAGTGGAGTAACTGGGAAAAACAAAGAAGGGAGACCAGTCTGTTGAATGCTAACGATGCTAAAGTGCCGATTTTTTTTGACCAACCCAAGTGCCAAAACAGCCAATGTTTCCCCCTCACAATGTGACATTCAAACTGAAGCAGAATAAAACAATTCAGAATAATTCAACAACTCCAAAACATATTTTTCACCCCGTTAACTACAGTACGATTCTTTTAACTCATTTAACTTGTACTGTTAGCACTGAGTTGGCTAACATATCACACGTCTGTAGTGAACTCTCTAAAGAATATTTGATACCTTTCTCACAGTAATCTTCATTTTTTTTGAATGTGTGAAAAGAGGCTAAACTAGAGGCACCTCCGGGCTTCCACTTTGTAGAGGAAACGCTGTCGTCGTCCAAGTCCTCCCGCTCAACTTCACCGTTGTACAGTTGGCGTCGGAGGGTACAGTGATTTGTTAAATCATGCAACTAGACCAGAGGACATGTAACAAGAACCATAGTTCAGTTTATAATCTGCACAAAAGCTGTTGTAGATTATTTTCCACTTCAGAAATATCTCTGAAATTAAGTCCCAAAATGTGTGTCCCATCTCGTCCACACAAGACGAGAGGGTGTTTGATCATGTGACTCCAGAACGACACATAGGAGCCTTTTCTATCAGCAGTAATCAGCAGTACGATATGATTTGTCTGTGCTCTCCAAAACAGTCACACATCAACTACACTGTGGTTCAGGTCTGGTTAGGTTTAGGGAAAGATGATGGTTTGGGTTAAAATGATCATTTCGTTAAGCTCAGAGAAACATATGGTGGGTTAAAGTTACTATTCTTTAAAGTTAAGCCACCCTCGTTGTCATGGCTACAATAATATCACAGTTAGAGATGGGTACTGTTGGGTTAATGCCTCCATCCACCCCTCCTCTTCCAGATGAAGCTCTGGGTCATAATTATTATGACCACTAGATGGCATACGTCAGTTAAACTAACTATAAGTCATGTTTGGGCGACTGACATTATGGCAGGATTTGATGTCTTTCTTTATAATAATTTGTGTATTTTAGGCACAGAAGACAAAAAATATTCTCTTTGAGGCTCCGTAGTTCCATTTATGTCCACCTTATGCTGGTTTAGATATTTATTTTTCTTTTAAAATTTTTAAAAATTAAACTTAATGACACTATTTTTAGTTCACACACCCAAAAAAAGCCATGTAGTTGAATGCCATAAACATCACCTGTCTATACCAGACTTTATTTGTTGTTCTATCAAAGAAACTCCAGCAACAAAGATAACAAATGGATTCAGATATTTCAGAACTGATGTAGCATAGCAATAAAATAAGACGGCAAAGACAATGACAGCAATCGTACCATTTTGGCTGATAAATTAGACTAAAATATGTTGTATCCTCATAAACAAAGGCAGATTGTAAAGTGAAGAGAAAGACAAATGTGGTATTGGTAAGACATATCTACCCTTGAGCCAGCTGATGTTAGGATTATCACCAGGATGTAAAGGTGGAGTTGGAGTGGGAGGACACGGCGAGCAGCGTTTCCCAGGTTTCCGTTTTCACAGCATTTCGTCCCCAGGCCAAATTAAAAGTCACCATATTAGAAGACGTGTTTTTGCTTATTGTGCAAGTGATGCTTCCATTTTTGCGGCCAGTCAAGTGCCTGTAAGGAGATATCAAGAAGTTGCCACTTGATTTCTTTTGAACATTTAAAGATATTTTTAGTTTTAGTAAACATGGGCCTTAGTCAGTGACAGAAGGACATTTTAACAGATGTGTATCGTACGGTTCATATTAATGGAAACCTGTGGTAAGTGTTGCCTTCCACAGGTAATAATATTCACTATGAACACCTTGACTTTGTGAATCCTTCTTCCTCCTGCTGCAGAGTGTCCAACCTCTTTTTCTTTTCATTTGTCTTTTGACTGAAGAGAACACTTTGTGCATCATAAAATGGGACTAGTTCTGTGGTATTTACTTAATTTGTTAAAAAGTTTAAAGATGAACAATATACTTGATATCACTGTTACAAGGTTAATGCTTCCATATGGTAGTGGTGAGCTAGTGCAGATAAAATGCAAACTTGTTAGTTCAGTATTTACTTTCTAGTTTCCTTTTTCCAAAGAAGAGGTGGGAGACTCTCAGAGGAAGGAAAACACAAAATGTAAAATGTGTTTTCTCATCACAAAGTAGTTGGCAGAGTAAGGAATAAAATTAAGAGGTAACTGTATGCATGTTATGTACACAGATGTTTGTTTACCGATCCAAACGGACTTGTTAAAAATATGATTCAGGGATTTAATTGGCCCGAGGAGTCACAAGGGGTTTCCCAGGCATGTTGTCATGGGGTCATTGTGAACACTTTGCTTCTGTTTCTCAACCTGGGATGAATGGAGGAGGAGTCAGTGACACAGCAGGAGTCACATGACTCTTTCCTCCATTCTTGCCCTGAACAAACCCGGTGTGTAAAGATGGCAGCTTCCTATTTTGATACCATATCCTGTCCCAGATTGCTAAGCAGTGTCCATAATATTCGATATCAGTTAAAAAATGAATACTACACAAACTGAAGGTATAAACATAAGTCTTACCCTGATGTACTGTCTGAACTAACTGTACACTGTGGGTTCTACTGGCCTTTCAGCACAACTCTGTTTCATGTAGCTGCAACCGTACACCTTTCTTATAACATCCATCCACATTCGAGATTCTTTTCTCATAATTACGACTCAACATCTCATAATTACTTGAAACAATCTCAGAATTAAGGGAACTGAATCTCATGATTCTGAAATCTCATAATTTCGAGACCTGGATCTCTCACCTGTTGGTCAATGAAAGATAAAAAACTTGTAATTTTCTACAATATAGACAAATTTATTACATTCAACATTGAAATTAAGCTGTTAGGACCTAGTTAAACAGATTTGTGCTCTTGTCCTTAACTGACTCAACAAACACAACAGTTCCTACAACTGCATTCATTAGACAAGCTTCAGATCTCATAATAACAAGATCCATATCTTATAACTATAAGAAAAAGATCTTGGTTATTTACCCTTATTTAAAAAAGTAAAAAAGTATCAGTAGCTGACGAAGAGAGAAAATTGAGAAATGATGAGAAAACAGTCTCATTAATACCAGGTCTTGAGATTATGAAATACAGGTTTCTTAATTCTGAGATGCAAACTCACTCAAAGGTACAAAACTGAAAACAACAAGATAACGTACATATTAAGACAACATCTACCATTTACCTTTGGTAAATGTAATGCACATCTGTACAATCCAACCATTTTCTAGTTAAAATTTTACTCATGTTTAATCAGCCAAAAAATTAAACTACCTTAAGAGAATATATTTAATGTTTCTTATATTTTATTAACATATTTGCATTAACTTGCTCGCTCATTTACAGAGCTGCAGAAGTCCTGGAAGAAATTTGGCATCTATTTTGTGCAAACAAGATACAAATAAAAATTCACACAAAAAAGAAACATCATCATTTAGGACTTTAGTGACTCTTGGTCAATGAAAGTCCTCTTTCTAACATCTATAGAAACACCTACTGGATGAATGTTTACATTTTGAAACACTGTTAGGTTTGGTAAAGGTAAAAGTCAAACAGGAAGGCGGCCAATCTTTACAAGACCTAGTCCTTCTCCACCAGAATGATAATTATGATGATGATGAAAGTGGTGGTATGAAATGTAAATCTTGTATGTTTCACTGTTGTAGCTCATCTGTAGAACACAGAGACAAACTTGTACTACTGATTTAACAAATATGCTATAAAAAATGAAATGAGAATCTGTATGACTGTCAACAAACAGAACTGATTTTCATTACTGTAAAAAACAAAACAAAAAAGATTAAAAAAAAAACAAAACACCAATCCTCTCTTTTGGACTGAACAAGTGTGGGAAAAGCTGTTTCTGTTTGTCTTTTAAAGTATATAAATAAATGTATGTATACAGCAGATGGAAGAATATGCCCAGGCAGGAAGACATGAAATAAAAAAGTAAAATCTCCCTCCCCCAGGTCCTGTCCATCCTGTTGTAACACCGTTCAAAGCTTCGAGTGGGTATTTTTATTTTCTTATTTTACTTTTGAGAAGTGATGATCATTGTAACATAGATGTTTAATTTGCAGTCACAATGAAAGTCCCTTGTTAAGAATTACCTTCTTTTTTTAAATTGTGGTGGTTTGTAGAGAAAACTCAGCATCCCGACGAGGAGCTATTGCTAGATCTGCCTAAAAAAAGGAAATAATGTGTGTGTTTGTGTGTGTGTAAATGACATCTCCCTCTTTCTCTCTGTATCTTTTCTCATCTATTTTCATAAATCCATTGTGTATCTCTCTTTCTATCTTCCTCTCTCCACCCAGTGCCAGAATCATTATTGTATGAATGAATGTAGTTCTAGTCCTCAGCGCGACGACGCCCACACTCACACACACAAACACACACATAACATGTAACTGAAAAATAAAATAAAAATCACTGTAGAAAAAGAAGGTTTATTTCACTTTTATCTTTTTGTATATGGAAATAAACAATAAATACTGTCAAATAATTTTACACAGACTTCTGTTGTGTTTTTACTTGTTTTCAAATAAAAAATTATCAAAAAAAGAAATACATAATCATGACAGAAAGAACTAATTTATTTCATTACAAGATATGTTTAAGGCTACATTTAAGCATTAATTTACTATAATGTTTTATTCATCCCATTTATATCAATGTGTAATGGCCATTTTTATCATTTAAGTTTGAGCCACTTGGTTGCCTTTTTAGTTTGTTTGTTGTTTAGACACGTTTCTGTGTTTCTAACAAATCCAGACAGTCAGAGTTTTAGCTTTGACACTATTTGTCTCTCCAAGCAGGCATGAATAATCCCTCTTTTACACAGCAAGAATCCAAACAACTGTAATCCAAAGGAATGTAATTCAAGTGTTCCAAAGGTCCAAATTAATGATCAATAGATCAATAGACTTTACCGCTAATGTCCCAGTAACACCCACAGCAAACTTCAACCGTCAGCAACTTACAGCACAAGATTCACAAATAGTCAACAATTTACAGCAGTTTAAAATGTATTTATTCATACTAAAAACCAGAAACATACAAAAGGTAGGCAAGGAAACACTGACAACAACAACAGAGATTTTTGATATTTCACAGTTTGAGGAATCGTGTAATCTATTTGATTCCAGATGGAGAATTGCAGGGAGAAGAAATCTACTGTATTGGCCCAAATATTAGACAAGCTTTTGTCATTCTTCTTCAAGAAAGCTTACACAATAGTTTAGTTGGTAACATCAGTACATGCTATTTGTGATATTATTCATAAAAATCATAAATTAGTCAAAAGGATTTGGTTACCCATTTTAAGTGACAAGTGCAGTCAGTGCCCATTCAAAACATTGAAATACACCACAATTTTACATCACTCTACAGAGTGGAGCTTGGAATGGATTTACTGTTGATACATGTAAACTGTTATTTAAGTTTAAAAACTACAGAGTCTCTGTGGGATTTGAATATCTTTCCCGCTGTTAAATCATCACATGACTATCAGTCAGAACTCTCAGCTAAACACCTGCTGTGATTCCTCGATTTCAGCAGAGGTTCTGGTCTGTATAAAGACAGGATGGTGACTGAAGTCAGTGATTTGCAGGCTTCAATCAGACTGATCTAAGAGCTCTAATGAAGTGATCAATACTTTAGTGTTGAAATAAGAGCATATACTTTCAGATCAGATTTTAAGGTACAACAGTTTGATGATGAAGACCACTGTCTCTATACATCTTGTAAGTATGTCAGCTGCAATCCAACTTTATTTCCTGCAGACATGAACATGTATTCACATCAACTCACATGATCCCAAAAAGCTTCTGGCTGATCTGACTGGCTGACTGATCTCTCTCTGTCTGTCTTTCTGTCCAATGCTGAAGCCTGTCACTATTCTCCTATCACAGCTTGACTGAGGAAGGCAGGCACTGATAAGGCTGGAGGTTCACCAGGAAGCAACAGATCTTTGCTTTGATATTAACTGTGTTTCATACAATACTGTTGAAATAGCATGGACTGATTCCAACTGTCTACTGAAAGCAGTCTCCAGTCTACAGTGTGGACTCTCCTTAAGATCAGACAGCAGCTTCACAGGACTTCAGAGCTGAGGCCAGAGAAGCACAGCTGATCACTGACAAACTGCAGTCAGTCAATCTGAATAAAGAATAAATGACTTTAGAAGACAAAGCTCCTGCTTGTTTTTTCAGTTCCTCTATTTTCCCATCAAGTCTGTGACCTGAATGTGACTCAGAAGCAAGTGTGGAGTAAATTCTGCAGGCTCCACCAATCCAGAGCTGATCTTTGACAATGACCTGCTCACCTTTTATATAGTTTTTCATAAGAGTTGGTGAAGCCCAAAGAGCTGAAAGGAGAGTGAAGATTGAACTTATTTTCATCTGATGGACACAAACTCTACTCCAGTGGGATGATCATGTTGATGTGGAGTTTAAAAGCTGCATTAAAATGTCTAAGTTTCTACATAAATGCTGATACTGACAGATCTATGATGAGCCTTTATCAGCTGATAGCATCAGACATGTCACAGCTAAAGCATGTGTGGGTTTGGACTGCTCCAATGTGCTTGAAAGGAATTAAATGATTGACAAACAAATAAATAATGGCCATTTCATCTCAGCAGAAAACTTGAATTCATTGGATTTCTTTAAACTAACAAACTGCCAAAGTTTGACTGGATTTGTGTTTTCCAAATGATAAGAATGATGAAGTTATGAAAACACTGAAAAACCTTTGGAGTTTATCAGCTGGGCTGTTTTTGATTTATTTGTTAATTCTTTCTGCTTTTAAATCCTCTATTTTTTTTTTACTGTATATTTTCTTTAAAGGTCCTGTTTATTTTTCTGTTTTATATAAATAATAAATGATTTTATCAGCTGTTTTTAATGTACTCAGAGAAAGTTTATATATTTGTTAAACAGATGGTAAAACTGAGGGAATCAGGGTTGGTGGGATTTTAAAACCTCATCAATCCCCCAAATTCCTCCAGTTTAAACTCAACACTTTTTACACAGGTTGTTGAGAAAGATGACTAATCTGTAGGTGGAAACAGGTTGATGTTGGGAATGTGTGTCAAACTTTACAACACTGACCAGAAAACTAATATTATTTTCCAACTCAGTCTTAAAATGAAAGTGCTGAAAGGAGACTTGTAGGTTTTCTGCTCAGCAGCTGGATGCTGTTGATGGTTTTGTTATGAGGAGAGCTGTTAATAATGTACATGGAGCAGGAGGAAGAACATTTATTCCTTCAGATGTTCTCAGTATTGATGTTTCTTTGTATCTTGAGATTTTTTGATGCTGAGTGGATTAAAACCTGCACTGACTGCAATTAAAAGTTCTCATCACCTGAAAATAAGAAACAGTCACAGTGGTGATGATAAATGTCATTTATTAACAATCAAAGTTCAAACATTACACATATTCATTAATCTCACAGCCGCATGTTTCAGTATTCAATGAGTCAAACAGGAAACGTCTTCAATCTTATGTGATTCATTTACAGAACAGAGCACAGAGTCGACCTGGAAATGAAACCTTTTGTTCAAACATTCTGAAAACAAAGAATTTATTTGTTTGATTTCATATCCTGAACTCTGGTGCAGCACAGTGTTGTGAGTTTGAAGATTCTTACAAAATGTTGTTAAACAATAGTGAAACACCTGAGAACTGAAGATGTTGGTGTGAGACTTTCTGCTACTTCTTCTTCAGCTCTTCTGAAAGACATTGATCCACCTCACAGAGAGCAGCGATCAGAGCTGAACAGGCTTTTGGCCCTTTTTTTCGCACCATGTCGATCACCTCTCGTACTCTGTCTGCTCTGTTTCTCTGTGTTCTGACAAACTCCCCTTCACCATCATTTATGATCCCATCCTGCAGGAGTTTATCCAGCAGCTTGCACAGATTAGGTTCAGTCACAGCATCAATTAACCTTGCCCGAACAGACTTTAGCTTCTCGACACTCTGAGTCTCTGCTGGACCAGGACCTGGAAGAGGAAGAAGTATCTGTGTTCAATAACCAGCTGAGAGCGTGTAGAGGTGAAAAGAACAGGACGAAAATAAAATGCTGCCAGATTTAAACTGCACCCACAGAGCAGCAGCAGGAGCTCTGATTTAGAGCTGCAACTGATGATTATTTCATTAATAACTATTTTCTCAATGCTAAACAGCGCTCATCTCAGTCTAAGGCTACATCTTTAAAAGTCTTGTTTTGTCCAAACCCAAAGTTATTCAGTTTACAGTTAGTTTACATCAGAGAAGCAGCAACTAGGTTATGTTTGAGTTTTTGTTTGAAAAAATCAGTTCTGATTAACCCCTTCTTGTTCTCCCCCTCTGACATCAGAGCACATCATCTTCTGTCTGTATAAGTTCAGAATAAATTCATGTAAATGTGTGTCAGATGTTGAGAGCAGCTCTCAGCTCTGAAGAACATCAGCAGTCTGTTTGTTACTTTGTGATTTAGTCACATAAAGTTCTCTGACCTCAGGAAGAAAAGTCTAAATGTTTTAGTCATGTTAGCAGCTTTATGGGCGTCAGTCTGTCTGTCCAGACTGAAATATCAACAACTATTGGATGGATTGTTTTAGAAGATAACTCCTACTGTGTTGTGTTGTTAATGTTTTTTTCAGATATTTTATTGTGTAAGAGCATCTTATTTGGTTCTTACTTCTACTTTTGAGTATTTGTCTCTGGTCATCAGTCTAGTGCTCACAGTTTACAGCCAAAGCTTTAAAAAGGCTTTATATCTGAATTTGGGGAACTTTTATCTTAAATTAGTGTGACTCACATTGTATTCTACCTTCTATCACGACACATCAGCTCAACAGTAAGGCATAACATGGCTTTGTGATCAAGGGTTGATGTTGAATAACGTTGAAATTAAGAGTTTATTTAGAGAGACTGATTTAGCTATACCTTAGCATTCCCCAGTGCAATACTAATGTATCCTCGAGCCACTCTAATTTTCTTTATTATTTTTTTACAGACCTTATTTATTTTCATTTCTTTTTATTTATTATATTCCGTACATTATCTTATTCTTAATCATGTATCCTCAAGATGTTAAGCTATTAATAAATGTCTTCATTTATCCTAAAAGTATTTGGTTGTTTCTTTGTGCTGCAGTAAACAGAGGTCACTGTTTGGGACAAGAACTTATGATCATGAGACTGATTCATTGATTAACTGAACAAGGGTTAGTGCTTCCTCTTGGCGCTAACAAGTCCTAACCAAAAAGGAGGTGGTGCCCCAAATAACGAAGTAATTCAATAATAAAGTATAAATACTCCTACATCAGTTATGAGTTTGTCTTAAATACAGACTGTACCTTTTAAAATCCCTTAAACAGTGTCACAAAAGTAGTTATTTCATGCATATATTTAATTAATAATTATTCATTTAAATTTGGGTCCCTGCTCCTTCAACATTGTCTGCACATCCCTGAATACAAAATTTCCAATATTAGGGATAATATTGTGGCTTCCTCTGCTGGTGGGTGTGACCTCTCTTCTTCCACAGTTTTAACTCAGTGCCATGCTGCCCAAACTCTGTCCAACTTTGCTCTTGTCCAACGTAGTGAACTACAGGAAGTGGTGCAGAGGTAAAGTTGGGCAGCTATTATTGGTCCAATGTCTATTAAGTTGTTCAAAAAAGTTCTCAGCTGTTTGGTAGATGATGTCCTTGAGATTGTTAATGCCTCCATACTCCCTGGAATCTTCCCCATAAATCTCAAACATGCTATTATAACACCATTGTTGAAAAGGTTAAATCTTGATCCATGTGTACTACAGAGAACTACAGATCAATCTCAATCCTTCCATTCCTGGGGAAAAGTCTTGAAAAGGTTGAATACCAACAATACATAAGTAGGCTTTCTGTTATCTAACAATTTATTTGACATTCACCAGTCTGGTTTTAGAGTCACTCACAACACAGAAACTGGTCAGAGTTGTTAACGATCTTAAAATTAGCTTAGACAACCATAAAGTCTCTATTCTTGTACTTCTTGACCTTAGTGCAGCCTTCAACACTGTTGACCATATAATTCTTCTTCTTCAGCACCTAGAACTTAGAGGCAGAGTTCTTATTTGGCTTTCTTCCTCTCTTACTGGAAGATCTTTCTCTGTTTCTACTGGTAACTTTGAATCATTTGAAGTCGGCGTTCCTCAAGGTTCAGTTCTTGAGAAAAACAACAATCTCCCACTATAAGGGGAGTTATCAGATTATATGTTAAAATAATCTAAGCTTATTGGCTGTAGCTTCATGTTTACTGTACAGACATGAGAGACATACCTGTACCTATACCTGATACCATATCTGAATATCTAACTATCGACCGCATTCCTCTGACAGAATAAGCAGAATTTACAAAATGCACTCACAATGTTTCTTAATGAACACTGCTAATAAATGTTGCTGCATCAGACCTTTAGACATTAACTCTGTATGAAAAACTGCAGCCCTCTCCTTCATCTGAATGGAGGCAATGCAGTGAGCTCCAGAAACATAAAGTGTCATGTCTGTCTCACTTTTGCTCACTTCCTGTCTTTTATTTTGGTATCTTCACTTCCTGTCACTGTCCTGTCTCACCTGTGGTCTGATTGTTCTCCCCACCTGTTTCCCATCTGCCCTCGTTACCTTGTGTATTTAGCCTTGTGTCTCTCACTGTCCTGTTGCCAGTTCGTTGTACTTGTGTCCACATCCCAGCCTTCTGTATTCTGTCCTTTCATAGTATTTTTTGACCTTGCCTGTTTTTTTTTTTCCTGCCGGTTTTGTTACCGTGGCCTTAATAAACATTTGCCTTAGAATCTGTGCTCGAGCCTTTGTGTCCTCAGCCTATGTTCTTGACATAAAGACTCGTCCAGAAAGAAAGTTCAACCTGTCTCAACTTTTGCTGGAATGGCAAGTTGTCTAGCAAGAAGTTGTGAGGACAAATCACAAACATGCAAACATACGTTCCTGGTGGATTCCCTTGTAAAATAAACACTGTATCCAAATGTGATGAAAGTAAGGGGAAGTAAAGAGACTCACGTTGAGCAGCATGGCTTGATGCACCTTTTGGAGAAGTGTCAGACCCTGCAGAAGAAGAAAAACATCAGGAGAGCCCAAATCCAATTTCCATTCACTCACTTAATTCATATACCTACCTTGGGCAGGTGAGGTGACATTAATGATTACGTCGCGTACATTAGACCTGGTGATGGAAGGAACGAGCACGCTGCTTCCACCCTGAGCTGAGTAGTTGTGTTGGTGGGAAGCCGCTGAAAGAAACCACAAAAGTTATTTCAGCAGGGGTTTTTTTTTTATAAAAACACAGTTCATGAAAAAATTTACATAAGCAAGACATTTGTGGATTTTTAAGTAACTTATTTCTGAACTGAACCTCCAAACCTTTTATTTACAGTATTTTAACTGAACTGAACCTTTGTACCTTTGCACTCTTAATGATTGTGATACTGAGACACACCATCAATAAACTGACACTCTGAGTCTCTGCTTGACCAGAACCTGGAAGATGAAAAAGTGCTTGTGTTCAATAACCAGCTGAGAGCTTGCAGAGGTGACAAAATAAAATGCTGCAAGATTTAAACTGCACCCACAGAGCAGCAGCAGGAGCTCTGATTTAGAGCTGCAAATCAGAATTAATTTCATGACTGATTATTTTCTTAATGCCAAAAAGCGTCTATCACATATCAAGGTCTTGTTTTGTCCAAAATCCAAAGTTATTCAGTTTACAATTAGTTTATATTAGAGAAGCAGTCACTAGGTAATGTTTGGCCTTTACAGCTGAAAAATGTCTTAATTGTGATTAATTTTCTCTCCAGTAATTCTTTCATTCATTGACTGGTGGTTTCAGCTCTACGTTGTTATTTGATGTTTAAACTTGTGTGTTTGGTGTAAAAAACATGAATTAGCTGCATGAAGCCACTGTCACTGACAACTTTATGTTTTATTCAATATGAGTTTTTATTCTTTCAATAAATTGCTGATTTTTCTGCCTGATGCTGCAGCTTCTTGTCTCCATCTAGTGGCTGAAACAAAGAACAACACTCTGAGCTGCTGACAGTCTGTCCTGTGTTTTTAATCCTGTTGCACATTGTTTTATGTTTAACCCTTTCTCCTCTCCTCCTCTGACATCAGAGCACATCATCTTCTGTCTGTATAAGTTCAGAATAAATTCATGTAAATGTGTGTCAGATGTTGAGAGCAGCTCTCAGCTCTGAAGAACATCAGCAGTCTGTTTGTTACTTTGTGATTTAGTCACATAAAGTTCTCTGACCTCAGGAAGAAAAGTCTAAATGTTTTTAGTCATGTTAGCAGCTTTATGGGCGTCAGTCTGTCTGTCCAGACTGAAGTATCAACAACTATTAGATGGATTGTTTTAGAAGATAACTCCTACTGACTTTAGTGATCAAACCTTTCCTCTAATGTCACCATCAGGTTTTTGTAACAATATGCTTCAAAAATATTCCTGGAAGCCTGGTGATAAATAACCATTTTAATAGATTTTTATTTTTCCAGATAAACTCCGGCTTCCTGTCTCACTAAGTCACTCCAACCTCCAAAAGCTGCTTCAATGACAACAACATGCAAACTCAGTGAGACTCACAAATTATCTGCAACTCATGAGCAGAGATTATTGGTGAAATGTGACTTTGATGAGATGAAACTGTAAGACAGGTCTCAGTAATGACTCTCATTAAATCTAAAATCATGAAACATGTCACACTGTTATGATGTGATATAAAAGCTTTTCTCTGACTGATGTGACATCATGTCTGTCTCTTCCAGTGACGTGCGGTGAGGTTTGTGGTTGTCAAGTCAATTTTACAAACGTATGACGCTAATTGCAAAGCTTAAATTCACAATTCAGTTGGCAGGTTTTACATGCTGCTCGTTGTGTTTCAGAGCAGAAATCTTTACACACAAGTGGGGCTACATCTGGCAATTAAATTTATAGCAACTCAGAGGGAGCATATTTGCTCTTGCAATTTCATAAAACATTAAACACAAACAAAAGTAAAGATGTAAGCTCCTGTTTAGCTAAAAAGCAGGTTGCATTTATCAGGTCCTTCAAAATCTCACGGTTTTCCTTTATGGATGCTGATATCAAGTCTCATTTGTTCATTCAGAGCCAATTCATTCAATCCGTGAGTTTCCAAAGTTTTTAAAGAAATCTGACTCATTTCTCGTCTCTCTGTTGTATTTGAACAGGAAATACAGAATTACAGCGATTTTGACCATAAAAATGATCAAAACTTATAAGAACCACACTGGAATTGCACTGAAAGCACAGACCAATTGACAAATGTTAATAATGTTTTATTATTTCTTTTTCACTTCTCATGATGAGCCTCACTTGCCTCCCCTGACTACACGTCCATGCTCTCTTCCTGTGACTGACCTTCTGCTCACCTTTTTAATTCTTCAGGTAGACTTTAATTTCTTGAATTCCTTACCTGGAGTGTTGATGGGGTCCATCTTCGCCATCTTGGCTCTCTGGTAAAATCAGTGAACATTGAAGGACAGTTATACAACAGTTATGTTTCTGTCTGTTGGTGTTTCTACTGTTCTGGAGCTTTCTATCATGTCTTCCTCGGCAGATGGAGTTTACACAGTTGTCATGGAAATGTAGATGTTCAAATATTTTACAGGTTTATAAATAAATAAAATAATCTTCATGACAGGTCCAGTTAGTCATCTGCTTTCAGTCCAACCTGTTTGTTGTAGTTCAGTGAACTCTGGTGACTGAGAGCACCTGAAAATGAGGGACTTGTCTTCAAACTTTAAAAAGGAGAACATCTTATAAGTGTATCTGTCAGTCTAACAGTTCCCCAATAAAGAGTGAAAGTGAAACATGATGACTGTCCTCCTGTAATATCAACCTTTTCATCATTTTTCATCCTTCCTGTCTGTCTCTAGTTATAATAAATCACGTTCTAGTTCTGACTAATGATGCTGATTTATGATACTAGAGAAGATCAATGATCAATAAACTCTGCAGGTTCAGTCTGTGGTTTTGATGATTCTATGAAGAGTTTTGAGAACTCAAAATCTTTCAGAGCATTTTGTGTTCTGCAAGAAGAAACACAGTTCAGGTGTTTGTGTCAGAACTGGGCCTTTAGTTTCTAACAATGCATCAAAACAATGCAGAAAAACTGTAAGTAGCATAAAACAGAAATAGTTCAGTACAGAACAAATATCTCTGTTTTTTAGGGACTCAAGAACAATTTTAAATGTTCTTCCACTGCTGCCAAACCTTCACATCGTCTATCAGGGTAAACAGTCTGACTGCTCTGATGGTGAAAGAGTCAGTTCAAAAACAAAGGGGTAATATTGTGGAAAGACATCTAAAGATGCAAAATGCTTAACTACATGGTTCTACTTAATTTCATGTTATTAGATTAAACCACACTCACAGAGTGATTACCTGGAAAAACACCTGGTTGTTTGTGGGCCTTATTTTAACTGCACAAGTGCAACAACAAGAACAAAGTGGTAGTTCTTAGATGCACAGACTGTATGAGTGTCTCTATGCACACCTGCTATTTTGGTTCATATCTGTGTAGCAGCAACATGCAAAAGGGCTCAGTGAAGGTGAGTATAGATAAGAGAGTGTGGTGATTAATAAATACCAGCCAATCACATCACTGCTCTCAAAGCTCTGAAACAGCCAATCACAGTTAATGTGATAACAGAAAGCTTTGCTTCAGGAAACGTCTGGATGGTTCAGAGCACAATGACATGAACACACATCACCACAAATCTGCAGCCAAAGACAGACGGAGTCATTTTTCTCATCAGTTAGTTACTATAATAACAATAAATCAGAAATAAAGATATTGATCTGGTGAAGCTGTTTATATGATTCTAATGGACCAAAGCTATTTCAGCAATAATTATCATGCATCTCATACCTGGTTATATAATATTAATAATTAATGTTACTCAACAGCATTTAGGATATATCATACCAAATATAGAGCTGTGATCGGATCACTGGAGACGCATGTTAATGGCCTAAGAATCATCCACATTCATTTGTACATCAACGCAGACTGATTGAGTTTCCTGCTTTAACCACATTAAATGTTATTTTCTATGCCGACTTTGGTTGGAGTGTTTAATTGAAAGTTATTGAAGTTATTTATATTTTAATCATTACTAATCGTGGCAGCACGTCTTTATTTATTTATTTAGTTTGATCCTGTTGATAAAATCACCAAAGCAGCAGTGGATTGACGTTGTGCTGTAAACAGACATGGTTCTGAGACGTCCATTTTTAGTGCAACATCTAGCAGCAAATTTGAACCAAAATACAACGACTGTCTTTATGCTGCTTCATTGTTCAATCAGGTATCAGGTTCAATGTTTCCAGGTAATCACTCTGCCTCTTGGCGCTGGTATTAATCTGGTATTTTGTTGCTAATAACAAAAACTTTAGAGAGGCAACTTTATACATGAAGGCTGGATGCTGTTGTTTAATGTCAACTTGTAAGACCGTTTACCTCTGCTGAGACGATGTCTCCTGCTGGGAGATTCTTCCTTTGTTGACCTGGGAGATAACCAAAGAAAAGACTGTTGTTTAATAACCCGACAGTCACTTTTAAACAGAGCACTTTTAGAAATGATGAATATTTTAACAAAATCTCCACATGGCAGCAGACAGGAGGAGCTATCCAGGTATCTGAAAATTCAGAAACAACTTCTTTACAAAATAATTTCAGAGAAAAATCCTCATTTAATCCATTAGATGTAAGAGTTTGCAAAAGAAATCAATCCACAAAGCTTCTGTCTGGAGCAACAGTCTGTTCCTCTTCCCTCCATGTTTGGGCATATTAACCACCTGTATGCTCATAAATCTGAGATGGCTAACATCATGCTAACGTTCATTAAAATGCAGAACAACATTGACACTTTTCACATAAACAGACAGAGATAACCATCAGTTTAACCATCAGATAATCCTCAAACACTCTCCCAAACATCTGGATGAAAACATTTAATCCACTGAATGATACAAAAGATTTTTAACCATTTTAGTTTAACCAAGTTTCCTATCCAGGTAGCTGATGGGATGCCATCTTTGTTTTGATTCAGAAAGGAAATGGTCCACTGCATGATGCAAATAAAACATTTTAATCAGTGGACTAAATATTTTTTCATCCAGATTTATCTAAAACACATCTTTTTACTTTCTTAAATAAACCTCTCAGAGTTCTGTAACATTGTCTGAAGGCTGCATCACAAATCCAGAAGTGGATCTTTGATTCATTATTAAAGCAATAATGTCTTGTGGATTTTAGATTGTGACTGAGGTCTAAACTCTGACATGAAGTGAAGTGCTGCTGCAGCAGAGTGAAAGATTTACCTGGTAGATACACATCACGTTTCCACACTGGTGTCCCCTTTTTGTCTTTGACCATCAAAGCCAATGTCTTCTTTTTCTCTTTCACTTTCTCTTGGTTTATGGGGAGGAAAACTTCAAATGTTGGGTGGAAATTTGTACCATACTTTGAGCAAAATTCTTTATGCTGAAAACGAGAAACAAAGCATCATTTTCATACCTTTTGTAAAAAATATTTATCTAGTACTCTAGATCTAGTGATTGTGAATCTACTGCCCAAAACTATACATACAATAATTGAGCTTGTAACCATTAGAAGTGTTTTAGAACAGACTCACCTCAGGCTGTATTATGGAGGCCTCATCACAGTGAACACTGTAACTTTGACCATTGATAAGATGACAGTCAGAAGAGCTCTCGATGTACTCAGCTCCTTCTTGTTGGGCTTTAACCTTCAGTGATAAGACATTTTTATTATTATTTTTAGTATTCTCAGAATAACATGAAAAATAACTGTTAAAACAAGAAAAGTTCAGAACAAAGAACTGAGCAAATATTTATTTTGTCATGGTGGCAACAACACGCTGCCATATAGAATACATTTATTTATTATTTACATTTAATTTTATATTAATCTAGCCCACTGTTGAATATTCACACCAGCTGGTGCTGGTGTCACTAGTGACACTGGAACAGACAATAATGCACTCCAGAGATAACCCAGAAAAAAACTAAAAATCTGAAGATTTCCAGTTTAGACTGAACAATCATATTATTCTTAGCACAGCTTGAGAAGGTTTGATATCAGGTATAGAGGAGTGAGGTGTGGCTGACTGTTCAGCCTGTTGTGGAAACAGCTGTGGTTTAAAACACAAGTTCAGGTTGGTAAGCACATACTGTATGACAGATAGACTTACCATGTCATGAAGAATATTTCCTGGCAGCAGAAAAACATTAAGTTTTTGAAGACATTCGTCCAAAGGTCGGAGGAACAGCAGAACCTGGCAACTAATTGGTGATTTGGTGTTCAGTAAAGCAGCGAGATTCCAGTTCAAGCCAAAGGCAGAGAGGTGAGGGACGTTCACAACCACATGAGTGTCTGTAATCTTCAGCGGCTCCAGGAAGCTCGTTCCATCATCAGCGATGTGGGCGACAGACAGCATACCTTCAGGGAGCGGAGCTGTGAAAACACAGATTTATTTCACTAACAACAACCTCATTATAATGTTAGTGCTCATTTTATTTGATTTCTAGGACACTCAGTCTGGTCAGTGAAGAATTAAACAGATCAGTCAAATCATCCAACATGACTGTTGGTGGGAAGTCTGTTAGTGTTGGTGCTCTAACAGGAGTCTTATTGTTGTTTTAATGAAACTTACTAACTAATAATCAGCTTACCATCCATGGTTTCACAGTGTGGTAGATGGAGCTGACTGACAGCACCAGGACTCCCAGGACTCTGAATGTTGAACAGCAGCCCTGCAGCCGTCTTGCCAGCTGGTTGTAGGAGGCTCTCATCCCATTGGACAGAACTGTACAGCAGCTCTGTCTCTTTAACCATAACAAACACCAGTCTAGTCAAAGTACACTGGAACACACCTGGACCAGAACACCTGAACCTGTAGGACACAGAGGAGCTGATTAAACAACACAAACACAAACTTATTCAGACTTTTTCCTGGTTTGAATGAATAAAAACTAAAGAATGAATTTGCTGAACAAAATGTGCTGCGATTGCTGCAGTGCTTAAAAAGCTGGAGAGCAAACTGAACTGCTGGACAAGATGTGAATGAAGCAGCAGCTGCAGGAGTCTGAAGAGTATGAAGACTGTTAAAAGTGAAGTTTCATCACTGAAAGGAGTTGAAACAACAGTCGAGTCTGAGAACTAAAACAAGTTAAACTAGTGAACAGAGTGAAACTATCTGAAAGGAGGTGAAGTGTCATCACTGAAAGGTGTTGATAATGTTCAAGGATGAAATATTCTGCTTATTATGTTGTAGTTACCTGTATGAAATGTTTGCAGACTCGGTCAGCACTTCAGGTGTGAAGCCCTAAAATGTAGAAAGTGACAACATTAGTTACAGAAACTGACCACCAGGAGAAGATCCTCACTGCTTCAGTATCTACTCCACCTGAACTCTGTACTGTTTATTCATCACTTGATTATCACTAATTCACATGATTAAATGATCAGTTGCTCTTTAACTTTACATTCTTCAGTAAATGATCCTGCAGGACTACATTGGACAGCAGCTGGTAGTTTCACAGATGAAGAGGTAGAAATGAATTAGGAGGAGTTTCTGATGGAAGAGGAAGGAGCAGAGAGTGAGAGGAGAGGAAACGAGGAGAGTTTAGATGTAAGGAGTATTAACCTCTGGAGGAACCTGAGTCTGATCAATAACAAATTAATAAACATGTTAAAGTAGAAAATGGACATTTGTATTGACTCTACCTGCCAGTAAGTTGCCTCAGTCAGATTCTCCCTGCACACAAGTTGCTGCTGCTTCAACCTCTCTGGATCATCAGGATCCAGCTGTCTCTCTTTGACGTCTTCAGACACATCGAGGGTTGTGTTAGATGTGGATGGACCTGAGAAGAAGACACACAGCAGATGTTAAACTCACTTCTGGACATCCTTGTGGTCCAGTGGGTTAGACTCATACTGAAAGCTGCAACACAAAGTTCCAGTTTAAGGCTGGACAGAGACTTTCACTACATGTCTGCTGTTAGTGTCTACTGGAAAACACTCCAATAAAGTCAAAATGGCAAATCTATCTATCGTTCAGTATTTTGCTCCTGATTGTAACCACTAGTTGAACTTTCTGTCTATCCATCCACCCTCCAACACACCTCTTCCACATAAGGAAGTTAGCTCATATAGATGTCATCTGAACTAAGTCACTTTCCCAATGATACATATTGTAGAAACATTGATATGAAACATAGAGATTCAGCGTATCTGTGGTCTGCAGAAACATACAATGCCAACATTTTATTCTGGGAACTGGGCTGCTGACAAACATGGACCTAAAACTTTTTAAGGCTACGTTCAGACTTTCAGATGGTTTTTTGTTTTTTTTCTCAAATATATTTTTTATTAATTTTCTCACAATAGCACATGCATGTACAAAATATCCCATCCCTGCCCTTACCCTCCCACACAACTTAACAAGCCAATATGCAGTGACATTCAAATACAGTAATCAATTGGTCTCCATTCCTGGAGTGATAGAGGTAGTAGCTGGAAATATGCACACCATAATATTTCAGCAAATAGGCATATCGCCACACATATTTAAATTTGCATATACATACTAGAAAGACGGTAAATATTAACTAAAAAAGTATTAATTATAAAAATAGAGATAGTAATGATTTCACACATGTGGGGCTACTGACTTAGACTGGAGACACGCTGAAAGCCACTAGGTGGTCTGGAAATTATCAAAGTGTTTCAAAAATGGTCCCCACACCTTCTCAAAATTTTCTTTGGAGTTATGTATGGAGTAGTGTATTTTTTCAAGATTTAGGCACGACATAACATCCATCACCCACTGAGCATGGGTGGGCGGGGAAGCATCCTTCCATCTCAACAGTACTGCACGTCTAGCAAGTAGAGAGGCAAAAGACAGTGATCGGCGTTTGGCCAGGGTCAGACGTGCATGAGCGCCCCCCATGGTACCAAAGATAGCCACTAATGGATCAGGCTCTATATTCAGGCCAACAATGAGCGACAACGTTTGGAAGACTTCCCTCCAGAACTTTCCCTGACTAGGACACGTCCAGAACATGTGGATAAGAGAAGCCTCATCTGTCTTACATTTGTCACAGCATGGATCTACATTAGGGTAAAAACCTTCAGATGTTTAACTAGATTTTTTATTGTTCTTCAGTGATCTTATAGCCGCACATGTTCCAGTATTCATTGAGTCAAACGGGATATGTTTTCATATGTTGAATTTTTTTTTGTTGAATTAGCAGCAGAATTTTTTTTTTTTTTTTTAGCAAAGTAGAAGCAACTGGACTTAATTACTGGGTGAAAACAGACTTAATTTGTTTTTGCTATTATTTGAATACCAGCTTTAATAAGTGAATTTATGTTTCATATTGATTCAAACTCACCAAAAGTTCAGGTATGAAACTTGCAGCACAAAGTTGTGAGTTTTAAGATTCTTAAAAAATGTTGTTTAACATTAGAGAAACACCTGAAGATGTTGGTGTGAGACTTTCTGCTACTGTACCTGACTCCAACTCTGCTGAAAGACTTGGATCCATCTCATAAAGAGCAGTGATCAGAGCTGAACTGGCTTCTGTTCCTTTTTTTCGCACCATGTCGATCACCAGTCGTGCTTTCTCTGCTCTGTTCAGTGTTCTGGCAGACTCCATTTCACCATCAGTTATGATCCCACCCTCCAGGAGTTTATCCAGCAGCTGATATAGAACAGGTTCAGACACTTTGTTAATAAACTGTCTCCGAACAGACATCAGCCTCTCGTCTGCAGGGACACTCTGACCAGGACCTGGAAGATGAAGAAGTATCTGTGTTCAATAACCAGCTGAGAGCTCGTAGAGGAGAAAAGAACAGGACGAAAATAAAATGCTGCCAGATTTAAACTGCACCCACAGAGCAGCAGCAGGAGCTCTGATTTATTTTCTTTACTGATTATTTTCTGTATTAACTGATTGTTTGGTCTGTAAATGCCAAAAACCGTCCATCCCAGTCTAAGGTGACATTCATTCATTGACTGGTGGTTTCAGCTCTACGTTGTTATTTGATGTTTAAACTTGTGTGGCTGGTGTAAAAAAAAAACATGAATTAGCTGCATGAAGCCACTGTCACTGACAACTTCATGTTTTATTTAATATGAGTTTTTATTCTTTCAATGAATTAATATAAATAGTTTTTTTCTGATTTTTCTGCCTGATGCTGCAGCTTCTTGTCTCCATCTAGTGGCTGAAACAAAGAACAACACTCTGACCTGCCGACAGTCTGTCCTGTGTTTTTAATCCTGTTGCACATTGTTTTATGTTTAACCCTTTCTCCTCTCCTCCTCTGACATCAGAGCACATCATCTTCTGTCTGTATAAGTTCAGAATAAATTCATGTAAATGTGTGTCAGATGTTGAGAGCAGCTCTCAGCTCTGAAGAACATCAGCAGTCTGTTTGTTACTTTGTGATTTAGTCACATTAAGTTCTCTGACCTCAGGAAGAAAAGTCTAAATGTTTTTAGTCATGTTAGCAGCTTTATGGGCGTCAGTCTGTCTGTCCAGACTGAAATATCAACAACTATTAGATGGATTGTTTTAGAAGATAACTCCTACTGTGTTGTGTTGTTAATGTTTTTTTCAGATATTTTATCATATAAAAGCGTCTTATTTGGTTCTTACTTCTACTTCTGAGTATTTATCTCTGGTCATCAGTCTAGTGCGCAGTTTACAGCCAAAACTTTAAAAAGTCTTTATATCTGAATTTGGTGAACTTTTATCTTAAATTATTGGCTGACTGAATTCTAACTCTGATGATTTTAACATCATATTGATAACCAATTTACTGACATGTTAACATCTTTTGAATACAGCACACTGCCGGGTCGACTCATAATCAGGGTCACACTCTCGACCTGGTTATTTCTAAAGGTCTTCATAGAACTACAAAGTGAACTCTAGATGTTGGGATTTTAGATTTCTGTATTTATTTCAGTGTTGCTTATATGCCCAAACATGTATCTGGTTTAAAATTTCTCAAAAGAAACTCCATTTCTACAGATACACCTGATCTAGATCTAGATAAACTCAGATTTATCTCACCCTATAAACCTGATTTTATTGCTAGGACCTATATATATATATTTGATGTATATCCCTGCTCAGGATATACAATAAAGAAATGAAAACAGGGAGCAGACAGTTTCAGCGGAGCTCCGATCACATATAATGTTTTTAAACAAGATTTTACCAGCTGACAAACATCAGTAGAGCCCAAATCCAATTTCCATTCACTCATTTAATTCATATTTTTACCTCGGACAGGTGAGGTGATAGTAATGTTTATGTTGCCAATGTTAGACCCGGTGATGGAAGGAACGACCACGCTGCTTCCACCTTGAGCTGAGTAGATGGGTTGGTGGGAAGTCGCTACAAAAGAAACCACAAAAGTTATTTCAGTAGTTTTCGAACAAAAACACAGAACATGAAAAAATGACAAATCGATCTCAAACATTATTTGATAAGCGGCTGCTGCTGTGTGAACACTGAAATCATGACAGAGACAGAAAGTCATTTTCAATTAGATTAGATTATTAGTCAATTAGACGGTATTCTGCATGACAATTAAAGAAAATATTATGCTGAGCAGGATTTTAGAGTACACTTCTTGTGTAATATCCTCATAAATCCCATGGCTTTGACCACATCTTACATTGAAAATCATATTTTTGTAGGGAATTTCGTTGTGATGTGATGTTGTTTTCATGTTTTCAGCCATTTAACCAAATTTATTTTAGCTTGTGAATCATTAAAGAAATATTCTTTATCCTGCTACTTTATCTATTTGATGGAGGTGGTACCATAAATCAATCTCTAACATTATTTTACATGTTTTTATAAACACATTACTATTAATAGAACACTGTAACTCATAACTCATGTAATAATGTATGAAATGTATGTGACTCTGCTTTTCAGATTCCTTCCACTAACTTACCTTTTGGTCCTGACTGAAGCTTTTGTAAACGCTGCATCAGATCATTCCTGGCGATCTTTTGTAAAACCTTCATAGTGACATGCAGAGCTCCATGATCCTGATGTTTCTGTATCATTAGATCCACTGTGTCTCTCCTTCCTGCTTTCTCAAGCTGAGACACTGGGATGCCTTTAAAGCCCCTCAGGATGTCATCCTGCAGCAGGAACCACTTGAACTTCTTAAACTCATTGTCTTCTAAGTCTTCCAGAGTATTAAAGAGCTCCTCTTTAAGTGCCAACGGTGTGCCTCCAGCTGAAAAAAAGAGACATTTTAAATATGAAGGACATGTATTCAGTTCTCATCTCATGACTCTTTACCAGTCTGACTGTTGTACATGTTTCATGTTAAATGTAAATCATCTACTGTTTGAACAAACAGGTCACAACTTTGGTTATTTTCATAGTTTCAGACTTTCAGCACTGCAGAACTCATGATAATCCACATTATCACATGAATTCTAGCTGAATACATTTACATCCTCTGAGGAAACAAACAACAAATGTTTTACAGCCACGTGTGAGGCTTTTGCTGTCTGTATTTCATATTTAATGATTATATCTCATATTTATTGTTGCACTTTGTTGCTTTTCATCTTGAAGCATCTGTCTGTGTGTGTTTCAGGTCTGCCTCGCCCTTCCGTGTGATTGGATTGCCTGCACCTGACCTTTGTTTGATCGTCAGTGAAGGTGTATATTAACCCCGCTGGACCAGTGTTTCAGCCATTGTGCTGCTGAGCTGCTGGTTGGGCTGGTGCTGTTGAATTTTCTGTTTGTACTGTACTGTACTTTTTTTCCTGTTTTGTGGGTAGTCAGGGAGTATTAGCATTGTCCTTTTCTTTTCATTCTGTTGCTCAAGTAAGACGTTTCTTTTCTAGTGAGAATGGGGTTTTAATGTTTGTTGTTTTGGCCTTGGAGACCCTGACGCCTAAGTTGGTTCCTTTTTTTTACTATAATTGCCAGTTTATATGTTAATCATCTTTTTTTATGAATAAATACTACATCTTGCCATTCTGCCATTGTTTTAGCAGTAGATTATTGGTGAAATGTGACTTTGATGAGATGAAAGTGTAACACAGGTCTCAGTAATGACTCTCATTAAATCTAAATCATGACACACAGAGTCCTCTGTCAGACAGATCTGCTGTCTGCATGCTGACACACTGAAACACATCAAACTGATAAGATGTGATAGAAAAACATTTCTCAGACTGGTGTGACATCATGTTTGTCTCTTCCTGTGACTGACCTTCTGCTCCTGAGCTGATGTTTGGCAACTCCCTCACCAGATCATTCCTGTTGATCTTCTTTAAAATGCTCCTCATCACCTTCACAGCTCCATCAAATCCATATTTCTGCACCATCAGATCCACAGTGTGCATCCTATCTGCCTCTAACAGCCGGCTCACTCTGATGGGTTTAATGTTGCCCACCTTTTCATTCTCCAGGTAAAACTTGAAGCTCATGAATTCATCCTCTCTTAAATCCTCCAGAAGGTAGATGAGGTCCATCTTCGTCATCTTGTCTCTCTGGTAAAATCAGAACATTGAAGGACAGTTATACAACAGTTATGTTTCTGTCTGTTGGTGTTTCTACTGTTCTGGAGCTTTCTATCATGTCACACTGTCTTCCTCTACAGACGGAGTTTACTAAGGCCAGTACATACTGGCTGTAAGTCTAGAAGAGCCTAAGTGACCATCATGGGAATGTCGACCTGACATGAGATTTAATGTTTAATGTTTATCTCAGTGGGATGACCTGCTTCCATTAGAACTCCAACCATCATTACTCAACTGATTCTTCTACTTTATCAGTCCCTGTTACAGTAGGACACCCCGAGGCTAAACTCTGCTAATCAGCCCTGTGTGGGTGCAGGCTGCTGTTTCTTCAGAGCTTAATTGAAGAAAGA
This sequence comes from Euthynnus affinis, assembly GCA_029490765.1. NCBI lineage: Eukaryota > Metazoa > Chordata > Actinopteri > Scombriformes > Scombridae > Euthynnus > Euthynnus affinis. The sequence goes on from CM055859.1 coordinate 25,282,476, forward strand.
TGATAGTAAATGTTTCCTCTTATCAAAGTAAGTAGTCTGACTGCTCTGATGGAAGTTCCAGAGGAATCAGAGTTCACTGTGAGTCTACCATGGTTTGATATTTACTGCAAATCGACCATTTACAATAAAGTGAGAAGCAGCCATCCTGCTCTGATCCAAACATGTTGTAAACAGAGCGGTGATTGATTTTAAGAGAACAAGAATACAGTGAAACACGAGGAGCTAAATTAATATAAAAAACTGTCATCTTAGATTCTCTCCTAATAATCCGGCTGAAAGTTAAACCTGAACTAAAGAGTTGAAACCAACTAGTTTGTCCGACATCTAAAGTCCAAATTGTTTATAGTCGTCCTGAATGTTCACACAGTCTCTCAGTTCTTCACATTAAATGTGACAGATTTGTGTGAATAATGAAAACAAGAGTTTGAGAGAGAAGTTCAACCCTCCACACAGCCGACCAATCACTGCGTACAGTGGGTATGATGTCAGATTGTTTCAGAAAAGTCACACAGCTTCACCAACTCTGGAGTTTGAAAGGCCTGGAGGGAGTTTCTGCTGCTGTTAAAGGATTCAACACTTTGTTTTAAGCATATTGAAGCCTTTAGTGTCTGATCAGAGCAGAAAGTGCTACAATACACAAAGCAGGTTTATCCAAAACTCAGAGTTTGTTAAGCCTGAAATGAGGGAAACTCCAAGTTTTCCGTTTTACAAAGCAATGTAACTCAAACCAGAAAAAGAGGGGTAACTTTAGCCTGTTTCACAAAGAGGGGTAACTTAATCTCTCGGTCAGTTACGGTAGTAACAGACTCTGTGAAACTAACCTCATGGCCACAAGATACATAATGCATGGGCACGAGTTGATATCTAGTGGCCACGCATTTTTTCTTTTTTCCCAACATGTCACCGGAGGGGCTCCGTATGTGTGTGTATATAATCACAAACTTATCTGTGATAAATACCAATAGACTAATCAATTTTATTTTTGTTCAAAGTATTTCTTCATTAGTTTTTTTGTTTTTTTGTATTTTACTTTTTTCTATTATCTGTAATAAAGCTTGATATGTTGTAACAAAATCCCGCAGTAACCCAAACCTCTCCATTTCAAATTTACAATATAACATCAAATCAATGTTCAGTCTGATAAAAGATTGATCAGTTTTCTAATCAGTGTTCTAATAGCAACAGTGTTAAAAGGACTTGGCGGCAAATCCGGTAGTTAGTTGAAAGTTCAGCTTTTTATTGCTAATTTAAGCCGAAACTCGGAACATAAACTGCTCCGGACCAGGTTAAGTTTGTCGCATCAGTTACCATGGTGATCTAGCCAGATTAAAAGAGAGCCACCTTCATGACATCGAAAACCCTGTTTTAGTCTCAACATACCTCGCTAACCCACTAATCTCGCTTCGTAGTAAAACCCCTCTGGTGTTTTGTTGCCAATAACAAAAACATTAGAGAGGTAACTTTATACATGAAGGCTGGATGCTGTTGTTTAATGTCAGCTTTTAAGACTGATTACCTCTGCTGAGACGATGTCTCCTGCTGGGAGATTCTTCCTTTTTTGACCTGGGAGATAACCAAAGAAAAGACTGTTGTTTAATAACCCAACAGTCATTTTTAAACAGAGATCTTTTAGAAATGATGCATATTTTATTCCACATGGCAGCAGACAGGAGGAGCTATCCAGGTATCTGACAATTCAGAAACAACTTCTTTATAAAAATATTTCAGAGAAAAATCCTCATTTAATCCATTAGATGTAAGAGTTTGCAAAAGAAATCAATCCACAAAGCTTCTGTCTGGAGCAACAGTCTGTTCCTCTTCCCTCCATGTTTGGGCATATTAACCACCTGTATGCTCATAAATCTGAGATGGCTAACATCATGCTAACGTTCATTAAAATGCAGAACAACATTGACACTTTTCACATAAACAGACAGAGATAACCATCAGTTTAACCATCAGATAATCCTCAAACACTCTTCCAAACATCTGGATGAAAACATTTAATCCACTGAATGATACAAAAGATTTTTAACAAATTTTCACAAATTTCAACTCTTCATTCAGTGGACCAAATATTTTTACATCCAGATGCATCTAAAACATCTTTTTTTCTCTCTTAAATAAAACCTCTCAGAGTTCTGTAACATTGTCTGAAGGCTGCATCACAAATCCAGAAGTGGATATTTGATTCATTATTAGAGCAATAATGTCTTGTTGATTTTAGATTGTAACTGAGGTCTAAACTCTGACATGAGGTGAAGTGCTGCTGCAGCAGAGTGAAAGATTTACCTGGTAGATTCACAACACGTTCCCACACTTGTTTCCCCTCTTTGTCTTTGACCATCAAAACCACTTTCTCTTGGTTTGCAGGGAGGAAAACTTCAAATGTTGGGTAGAAATTTGCTCCATGATTAATGGCAAATGGTGCACACTGAAAACCAGAAACAAAGTGTCTAGTACTCTGATTGTGAATCTATTCTTCAAAATTGTAAATATAATAATTAAGATTGTAACCATTAGAAGAGTTTTATGACTGACTCACCTCAGGCTGTATTTTGGAGGCCTCATCACAGTGAACACTGTAACTTTCACCAATCATGAGTTGACACTCAGAAAAGATCCTGATGTACTTAGCGTCTCCTTGTTGGGCTTTAACCTTCAGTGATAAGACATTTTTATTATGACGTTTATTGTCAGATAGACAATGACTTCTCTGCATTATTCATATTCTGTTCTTGTACATGATGGACATCTATAGATGAATCTAGATGAGTTGTAGGTGGAAGTAAACAAGCCTCCAGGGAGGAAGCAGCTTAGAGGTTTAGGTGTTATTTATAATGCCAGACGTGGCGTAATTGAGATGTGGTCCTGCTCTTAAAACTTCACTTGTAGCTTAAATAAAATTACATGTTGTTAATTATTTAAGTTTCTATTATTCTAACAAAACATCTCAGAATAACATGAAAAATATCTGTTAAAAGAAGAAAAGAAAAAATATTTATTTTGTCATGGTGGCAGCAACACGCTGTCATATAGAATACATAGATATTTAATTTTATATTAATCTAGTCCACTGTTGAATATTCACACCAGCTGGTGCTGGTATCACTAGTGACACTGGAACAGACAATAATGCACTCCAGAGATAACCCAGAAAAAAACTAAAAATCTGAAGATTTCCAGTTTAGACTGAACAATCATATTATTCTTAGCACAGCTTGAGAAGGTTTGGTATCAGGTATAGAGGAGTGAGGTGTGGCTGACTGTTCAGCCTGTTGTGGAAACAGCTGTGGTTTAAAACACAAGTTCAGGCTGATGGTAAGCACATACTGTATGACAGATAGACTTACCTCTTCCAGATCAATGTTGCCTGGTAGAAGAAATACATTGAGTATTTGAAGATATTCGTCCAGAGGTCGGAGGAACAGCAGAACCTGGCTTCCATTTTGTATTGTGATGTTTAGAAACTTAATGAGATCCCAGACCAGACCAACATCTGTGAAAACACAGATTTATTTTACTAACAACAACCTCATTATAATGTTAGTGCTCATTTTATTCAATTTTCACAGATCGGTCAAATCATCCAACATCCATACATAACTTTAAAACAAAAACGTATCAGTGTGGATGTAGCCTGTGACTCCTTTTCATTAGTCAGAGCTTCTGTGAGGAGTGAGGTGAGATCTAGAGGTGATAAAATGTTTAAACTCACTATTAAGTATATTAAGTTGAGGAGAAAAAGAAATTATAAGAAATAAAGATTAATAAATCATGTGACCTCCTGAACTTTCCTCTTAGAAAAAAAACACACTTGTATCAATAAACATCAGAATTTACAGGACAGTCAGGCCTGAACTGAACAGGAGAAAATGACTTATGGATCGTTCTGTTTCTCTTTTACCATCACAAGTCTAAACCTGGACAAATACTGTGGAAGACAACCAATTCTTTTAATCCCAGTCTCTGCATTTCCCTTTAAGTATGTTGATTTCTAGATAAGTTACACACTACTGCTTTAAAATGTCTTTTCTTTCTGAAATTAAACACAATTATAATCTAAACTGTGTGACACAATACAAACATACACAGTGTCTGTACAAAGTTAAATGTTCTGTTCATGGTCCCGGAGGATCTCAGATCTTTTCTCTGGTGCCACCATCACATGAAAGATTCCCCTAATATACTATATATTATATATTATATATTATCATATTTCCCTGAAATTTACTGAACACATTCATGCTCCCCACATGATAAATGCTTTTGATTTTCCTGTAGCGCCACCCTCAGGACAAGCTTTACATGTTTAGTTCCGCTGTTGGTACATCTCTGAAAACAGATAAATAATCAGAGTGTTTGTTCATCTTGTAGCTGTAATGAACTCTGCAGCATGTAGGGGGCACTAACAGGAGTTTTATCATTCTTTTAATAAAACTTACCCGACATGGTTTCAGTGTTGAGCTGCAGCTGACTGACCGTCAGGACTCTAGATGTTGAACAGCGGCCCTTTAGATGTGTATTTAGTCACAATCACTTTGTTCTGGTCTCAACACTCACAACCTTTATGTCTGTAGCGCTATTCCTTCTGTCCACCACCCTGCAGGAATAAACACAAAAACAGCGGTTATGTGGACTGTCTTATGAAGAGAGTTCAAATAATCAGACTCTATCTCTTCTAGGTCTGCAGTCTACTGGTTGATTAGTTGGTCGATATGCTCTCATCCGACTAAATTCTGATTGGTCGAATAATCTCCGTGTTACTTTCATAAGGAGAAAAGTGCTACATCAACAGCTTTCCAGGATGAATCCATTATTTCCTGCAGCGGGAGGGACAGACTAACAAACTACCTGTTAAAACTTTTCACAACTTTGAACTCGTCCAGCCTGATGGAGACTGTATTATAAGGCTGTATTCAGACCAAATCAGGCAGTGCAGCGTTCTGCCACAGGGTTGAGTGGAGGTATGTGTGTGTTTATTTGTGCTTTAAAACCTAACCACTCTGAAGAGAATAATGTTTTATTGATCTGCTTCTTTCTCACTACCAGCGCTCCTTCTCTTCATTCACTATCTAGCTCGTTTGACTGCAGCTGCTCTCTCTCTTTTTCTCTAGTCTTTGGTGGCCAATCACAACTGGAGATCAGGCTTCCCGAATCACTTTCAAAAAGACAAGAGAAAAAGAAAGAGAGAGAGCTAGAGAGTGAATGAAGAGAAGGAGCACTGGTAGCAAGAAAGCCGGTGAATCAGATCAATAAAACATTATTAATTAAGTAATTCATTAACAACATTTACTGAGTGTTTACTGACTCTGTGTTTATCCTGTGATTATAACAAGGAGAACCTTGCCAGGCCAAAGATAATTATAATTATAATTAATAATTGTTTAATTTTCTTCCTCCACACAACCACTGTTTCCAGTCAGTGTGGCAGGTGACCCATCAGAATCAAACACATTCACTTACCAGCCACTTAATTAGCTACACATACACACTGGAGACACACACAAATACACAGTATAATAAACCCAGTATAACTTCTCAACTTAGTAGCTTCTTAATGTTTCAATGATGTTCGCTAATGTGTCAGTACCTGAATCTCTAACCATCACTGTGTCAAGATAACCTCAACTAGAACTAAAAAGGAACTTAAAGTTCAAAAGAGGCTTTTAGATGATAAAGCTGAAGCTAAATGTTCTGATCCTCTGAGGTCATTTGAGCCACACAGTCATTACTGCTCTCTAAATGGTATGGCAGAAAATCTCAATGGTGCATTTTCATCTGTGTTAAATACTGTTGCTGCACTAAAAGACAAAGAAGGTCAACCGACAGAATCTCCATATGGTTAAATAAGAATAATGTTAATGAGATCAAGAGAAACTGACAAGCAGCTGAGAGAAAATGGAGGAAAACTAAGCTCGGAGTGTAGAGGAGTGTTTCTCTAAAATTATTACAGAGAATGCTGGAAACTCCACTATTGACCAGATGCTCAACACTACGTCCACCCCTCCACAGGCTTCACCAGTGTGAGGAGCTCACACTGTTATACAACAACAAAATTCGGTTCAATTCAATTCAGTTTTATTTATAAAGCACCAAATCACAACACAAAGTCATCTCAGGGCACTTTTACATGGAGCAGGTCTAGACCACGCTCTTTAATTTACAGAAAGAGAAACCCAACAGTTCCCCCCATGAGCAGCACTTGGTGACAGCGGGAAGGAAAAACTCCCCTTTAACGGGAAGAAACCTAAAGCAGACCCCGACTCTGGGTGGGCGGCCATCTGCCTCGACCGGTTGGGTTCAGAGAGAGAGAGAGAGAGAGAAAGGGGCTTTGCAAAACTGTCACTGACTCCTCCACCTCCTGCACTGATCCTGTACCTACAAGCGGGTGTTTAATAGTGTCTCAAGTCACGTGCTGAACATTATAAATACATCTCTCAGAAAAGGATGCCTTCAAAATATCTGTTGGAAAACCTTTATTAGAGAAACCAAACCTAGATAGTAATGTTCTGACTAACTATAGGTCGATATCCAACCTTCAGTTCATTGGTAAATTATTTGAAAAGATAGTTACAGTCTAAATAAATATCCTGAAGGAGTTTCAGTCAGGTTTTAGAACAAACATCAAAACAACATCAGAGACCTCAGACTGAACTATGATGAGAATAAGGTGTCAGTTCTGATCCTCATAGACCTGAGATTGACCATGACATCCTAATCAATCATGATGAAAGGTGGGTTGGTCTTTCTGACTGTGTGTTAAACTGGTTCAAAACAAAAAAAGGGAGAAAGTTTTACGTCAGTCTTGGAGACCATGTGTCTGAGGAACATGACAGCTGCCTTGGTCCATGACATCATCAGAGAGCAGCATGTGTGTTTCCGTAGTTACCAATGATGAACAACTGTACATCTCCACAGAACCAAATGATGCTGCAGCTATTAACTCCATCACCAACTGTCTATTAGGAATAAATAAATGGATGAACAATGACTTTTTAAAATTAAATGAGGATGAAACTGAAATCCTTCTAGTCTGTCCCAAAACAAAAAGAGAATTGCTATTTAATTATGTGGGGAAATTAACTCCCTGGATTAAATCTGAGGTCACAAGTCTTGGTGTTATTTTAGATTCAGATCTAAGCTTCAGTTCAAACATCAACCAGGTGATGAAAACACAATATTTTCACCTCAGAAACAGCAAAAGCACAAACATTTATACAACAAAAAGATGCTAAAAAAACCCAACTCATGCCTTCATTTCATCGATTACTGTAATTCACATTTTACTGACCTCCTGAAAAAAAACACTTTGAGACATCAGCTCATCCAAAACCCTGCAGCTCGACTATTAACCAGAACAAGAGGAGAAAACACATTAGTCCAGTTTAGCTGCTCTGCGCTGGCTTCCTGGAACATTTAGAGTTGACTTTAAGATTCCCCTCCTTACATACAACACTCTTCATGGGCAAAAACCAAACTATATCACCAAATCCCTTCTTAACTACTTGGCCTTAAGAACACTGTGATCATCTGCTGCTGGTTTATTGGAGATTCCAGCAACAGCTGAAAGAATATCGGTGATGCAGCCTTTGTCAATTACGCCCCAAACTATTGAACACACTACCGATAGAAATCAAGGAAGCAGCTCACTAGATACTCTTTACCAAAACATCTAAATGCCTTTGCACTTCCTCTCTGCTGCACTTTGAAATGTTTTTTTTTCTTTTTTTTCTACATGCTGCTTTTATGTTCTTTTATGTCCTTGTCATGTCATTTTTGTTTTAAAGCCCTTTCAGCTGGGTTTCTTGTATGAAAGGTGCTATATGAATAAAGTTATTATTATTATTATTACTACTACTATTAATAGTTTACATGACTTTAACTACAACCATGTGTGTTTTCCAGCATCACATAGATAAACTTTGACTCTGGTTTAAACCCAACAAACAGACTTCAGATAAACATCTGTGGTTCTTAACTGTCACTTCTCTCCATTTTAACCGCAGCAGTGAGTCACGTTACTGTGAGGATGCAGAAACCAGAGGGGCGCTCCACCAAGCTGGATAACAGGATAGTCTGGCTTATTTTGATAAGACAGATAATTCAGCTGCATGTCAAAGAATGTCTGACGGATAGAAACAGATTCTCAACAGACTGTTCCATCAAATGTCCTTTCACACTCGCATCACTTGTCTGTTAAATAAAATAAAATAGGAGAACTGTGAGGGACAAGAATACTTCAGTAAATCTGCATTTTACTCAAGCTTACTTCTGTGTTGGAGTGAACTCTTTCATTTAAAAGTTTAGCATTTATAATTTAAGAAATAAAAGTGTGACAGGGTTGTTTATTTATTCACTCACTCATTTTGCTCAAACTGTGAAAACAAAAAGAAACTTAAATAAAGTGCAAACCTTCCACAGAACCAAATGATGCTGCAGCTATTAACTCCATCACCGACTGTCTATTAGCAATAAATAAATGGATGAACAATGACTTTTTAAAATTAAATGAGGATAAAACTGACATCCTTGTCATCTGTCCCAAAACAAAAAGAGAAATGTTTTTTAATAATCTGAGGAAATTAACTCTTATAACTTAATGGACATTTTGTGAAAGAGAAAATGTGTAAGGAGTAGATGATACTGTTGGTAAACTGGTTCTCTTAAATTGCCTACACCATAATTTTTTATTATACATCTGATATTATCTAGCCTAGTGATAATAAAACCACAGTCACTGATCTGAATGCTCATTTATTAATAAATAAAGATTAAACCATGAATGAGGAGAAATGTCGCTCTTCAATTTCCACAAATACTCATCAAGTATGAGATGCGGAGATTAAACTATCAACTTTCGCTTCTGCATTTAGTCTGTCATCAATTTAGTGCCAGATCATCACATTCACCTCAACTTGTTAATTGCAGCAGTTAATTGCAGTAAACTCCTTTATATTCTTCATATATTTTATCAGTATGTTCTGCTACTGAGATGAACACGGATCTAGTTTTCAGTAATCGGCTGTTCTGGGCTGCTTATGTCCTCCATGCACGCGCACATTTTAAGTTTACTCCAGTCTGGCTGGAGTTCACATTGACTGGATAAACTGCATTAGTGAAACGACTTCAAGAGAAAGTTGACGTTAATTCTAGCGCAGCTTTCTGTAGCTGCGCTCATGGAAAATCCCTCAGGAAAAGAACAAAGGAAACAACGTTTGAGGACGTCAACACTATGATTTCATATTTTTCTGACACAGTTTAATCAACTTAATAATTAATCAGTAAAGATTATAACAAGGTTGATCAATAATGACAGTAATTATTATTTGAAACCCAAATACTAACACTCACCCTCAGACTGTTTTCCTCCTTCTGCTCCGTTAACTGTAAAATGACTGAATAGTTTCACTTTCAGGGCTCCTCCCTGTTTGCTGCTCCCGCCTTCTTCCATACTGGACGTATATATGATACTATAGTGTGTGTGTGTGTGTGTGTGTGTGTGTGTGTGTGTGTGTGTGTGTGTGTGTGTGTGTGTGTGTACAATATACTGTATACTATACTGTCAGAAAAAAAACTGTACAGTAAATACATTTAAATAACATAAAGGGGGATTTAAAGGTTAAATCAGGGTTTAAAAGGTCTTCAAGTCCTGCAGGTGATTTTTGCTGGATTTCTACACTGAATTTCACCTAAATGTGCACAATAGTGCAGTTTAATCTCACAATGTGACACTGGTGAATTTAGACATCTACCTTTAGTCTGACTACTTGTTAGATTTAAGTCACATTCAAAATCTGTTTTTGAGAAAATGAGCCGAGATCTCTGCAATTAATCTGATCAGTTAAATGTGATGACTGCAAGGAAATGAATAGAAATTTACTTTAAATGATCTGAGGACTGCCCACACGCCCATATATGAGGGAGGTAAAGCTCAAAGTACACAAGAAGTCAGCTGATGTGTAGAGTTAGTTTTAAAGACAACAGAGCAGAACAGCTGGAGGAAAACCAGAAGACTGAGACAGGGTGAGTGTTCACAAAACTTTACTATTATACTACTCATGTCTCTTTCTCAATACAGAATACACTAAGTTCAAACTCACCTTTTCAGCAGTTTGAGTTATTAAACACATGAGTGTTTCCTGGATATCATATTTTATGCTGCTTCACTGCAGTAAAAACATGTCGCTCTCCTGTCAGTATGACAAGCTAACCTGACGTTTTCCACAGCAGCAGGCCTTTAAACTTTCTGGAGACACAACAAGTACGGACACAGACATCTTTCATCCTAAAGTGCAGACAGATGAACCAGGATCTTTGAGTAAATTATATATATACTGTGTTACTGTAGTTTTTAATGCGTTTTGATGTAACTGAGTTGTTCTGTTTCTAACTGATGTGGGATTTCGCTGCTTCTGTGTCAGAGTAGTAGAGCAGTTGGATTAGTGGTTTGTGGTGTTGTTGTTGTTTTACTCACTCTCTGAATCCCCTGTGAGACAAATGACTGCTGTAGTTCGTGTAACAGAAATCTTTTCCTGGTTGGTGTTGTTAGAATCTCTTTTCTTTCTAACTCTACACTCCCAGATTGTTTTACTTCTCTGACTTGTAGTCTTGACCAAATAACCAAACCAAGGCTGTGACATCATTAGTGACATCATCAACTACCCCTGGAAACACAAAAGGCTTTATAATACTTATTACACAGAAAACACCTGGAAACACAGGCTGAGGTGGAAAATCACTGGAGTTCATCTTATAGTGTTTTTCATCGTGGAAGAGGGGCCTCTGTGTTCCTGGATCAAACTGTTCAGTTAAAGTTAATGCTAAATGTTATATGCTATGTGTTGAGTTATGTGCTAATAATAGTCATGGCAGGGGAGTGTCAGTCAATACACACACACACACACACACACTCAGGTGATTTCAGCTGATTTAGGTCATCTAGGTACATACTGACGTGGAGAGAACTATAAAGCAATAAAACTGAGTTGGCAGTCATTTAGTTAAGATTCAAGTCAACAGAGCAGAAGGAGGAAAACAGGGTGAGTGTTAATTTGGCTATTATTTTACTGTCTGAGCATAAGAGGACTGCAGAGGGAAGAAGAGTAAGAATGAACTTAACAGTCAAATTTATCTGTGGATACAACCTAATTTGTTGGATAATTTACGTTGCTTTTTAAGAAAACAATCAGATACTATCTGACCTAGTGGAAGTTCATTATGCTGTCATTTTACTGTTCATTTTACTGTCAGTGTGACTCGTGTACTTTGTTCTCTTGAACAGGAGTGGAGGAGGTACTCAGGTCATTTACTTTAGTAAATGTACCAATACAGCAATGTAAAAATACTCCATTATACATAAAAGTCCTGCATGAAAAACCTTAAATAAACATGGATTTAAAGTTGATGTGAAGCTAATATGAAGCTTCAGCGTCCAAATGAGTCAAATCCAGTAGCTATCTTTCAACGTTACAGTCCTTTTAGTGGCAAAGTCCCTCTTTTTGTTTCTATACTTCCACCTGCAGCTCAACAGGGAAACACAAAGAGGAGAATTTGATGCTAAAAAGACTGTAAATGTGTCAGATATCCACTTGATATGACTAACTCAGACTGCTGAAGCTGAATAGAAGCTTCACACACACTTTAAATGTCTATCTGGACACACTGTGGATGAAGGAGATCTTTTAATATCCAGTATGAACAGGAGGAATGATTACAGCCAGGAAAACCTCTTTACTGCTCATATGGACACCTGACTGCTGGTTTATAGACACACTTGTAAAAATGTTGCCTTCTAAAGTTATCTGGAACTTTCTGAACACTGATTTTTTTTTTACACAACACTGACATCTAGTGTTGATCAGGAGGAATTACAGCCACAGTAAAACCACCATCACTACAATGAAGAGACATTTAATCACAACACATCAGCAATGGAGGAAGTACTAAGATCCTTTACTGCCGTAAAAGTGCTAATACAGCAGTTGTAAACAGTCCTGCATGATGTAGTTAAAGTATTGCAGTAAAAGTAGTGGTTTGGTCCCTCTGACTGATATATTATTATATATGATGATATCATTAGATTATTAATACTGAAGCATCAGTGTTAGAGCAGCATGTTACTGTTGTAGCTGCTGGAGGTGGAGCTAGTTTACACTACTTTATATACAGTTAGCTAGTTTAGTCCACTGGTTCCCAACCTAGGGGTCGGGGCCCTCCAAGGTCAGCAGATAAATCTGAGGGGTCGTGAGATGATTAATGGGAGAGGGAAAAAAAGTATCTGAAAACTAACTAAAACTGTCAAATAAATATAGTGGAGTAGAAAGTAGAATATTTCTCTCTGAAACATGGTGGAGTGGACGTATAAAGTTCAAATCACCTCAAAATTGTACTTAAGTACTGTACTTGAGTAAATGTTACTTTCCACAGTTGGTTTTGAATCTTGTACTCAGTGCTCACAGTTTGTTTCTGGTTTCCCTCTCAGGCTGACTGAAGATGAATGATTGTGTGGAAGAAGAGGAGCACAGAACAGAGTCTTCAGTATCTATGAAGAATGCCTCTTCCAAAGATGATACACCAGACATCAGTAACAAACCTAAACCTTCAGACAGAAGGTAAGAGGATCATTGACCCTGATAACGTGCACCAACACATCACACAACACAACAAATGGGCGTGGACCAGCTGAGACATCTCTCATCTCTCAATCTCCTCAGTCTAATCTGTGGAAGTCAACAACTTGACATAAATCAAGACATTTACACAAAGATCAGCTGGTTCTTCAACACTGTGGCAGTATGTTATTTCTCCACTGTTTCCACAAATGTTATCATTTCTCAAATAGTGGCCATTATTTACCTCGACTCCAGAGAGAGACAGGTCTTTATTTGAAACAGGCTCATTATGTCATATACAGGAAATCTTAGTTTCATTGATTTTAACTCAGATAACAAGTAGAAGCATTTGGAATTAATCAGTGAATGAAAACAGTATTTGAGAAACTGAGAGAAACACACTTGTGAGTATAGCATGATGCTGGTGTTGTACTGATGGAATAAGTGCTGTGGAAATGAACATACTGAATTTATCATGCAAGACATAGGAAGGAAGCAGATCGATAACATCAATCAGCACATTGTTGTTTGTCTTGAAGCAATTATATGTTTAAAACATAGTGCGGTTAGTCCATGTGGCAAATGGTTACACACAGGAGCTCCTTGCAAGAGTGCTGACCAGGCAGTAAGAAAATTAGACTTATTTCACCCACTGTATATATATTTGCAGAGCCTACACCCAGTCCTCTTACTTGATGCCCCAAGGCATCAAGTAAGAGGACTGATTATGCAGTAAAATGACCTGATGGAAGATGAAGAAAAAGAGACAATACTGTTCTGTCTTGACTTACACTTCTACACTTCACACTGAGGTCTGAATGCACTGCTTAAGGTGTTGTCACGTCCAGGTGTGTGGGGGGATGCCCAAAGCATAGCAGCACAAATACCATTCACAGACATGCCCCTGAACAGAGCCCATGAAGTAGCAGTACACGGGTGGAATGGTTTGATGGGCAAACATAAGGAAGTCTCAGTTTAAAACTTTTTTACTCAAAGATTTGTAATTATGTGCGACTGAACTAATACATGAAGATAATCTGGACATTTCTGGAATGGACTGGAATTTCTGTGCTTATATTGCTACATTTTTCCTGCTCCAGATCAGCACCCTAAAACATGAATAAGTTTATAGTTGTGCACAGGGCCATCTATTGACAAACTGGGAGTGTGTAACAAGTGCAGCAACAGCAGAGTCCTGCTGTTCCACATTATTAACTGTGGGCCAGTCTGTGTTACTGATCATGACGAAAAGTGACTTTTGTGATAGAGAGATACCAAGGTCTGTTCTTAATTGCATATGAATACCTGCACTGGAAATATGTTATATGAAAAAAATGTCCACGTGTTGAACACTTATTTCACCCATTGTATATATATTTGCAGAGCCTACACCCAGAGCCAGAGAGCAGAGTCTTCAGTATCCAGCTGTCTGTCTATGAAGAGTGACCTGTCCAGAGAGATTCCTTTAAACTTCAGCAAAGACCCTGGGCCCCAAGGCATCAAGTAAGAGGACTGATTATACTGTAAAATGACTGATGGAAGATGAAGCAAAACGGACAATGCTGCTCTGTCTTGATTTACACTTTCTTCTTGACTTACTGTAACTGTTAACTTTACTTTACTTTTCATGAAAAAACACTAGTAGGGAAGATGGAAGGGCCACAGTGGCAGAAGGGCGGTGTAGTGAGATATCTCACTCAGTTCTCAGACCACAAATGTTAACCTAGTAACCAAACATTTTCTTTTTAAGCTTGCTCAGTATCTCAATATAGGAGATAAGTCCTATTCCTGAATTGCTCCAAAGTAAATAACAACACCAGCCTGAGATTAGACAGCACAAACCCTCTCTAATGGTTTATACATGCATATAAAGAACCCACACTGAGGACTGAATGCACTGTTTAAGGTGCTGTCATGTCCAAGTGTGTGTGGGGATGCCCAAATTACAGCAGCACAAATGGAGTTGTTGGAGCTGGTTTAGTTAAAGAGCCTCTGCATTGGCACACCAATTGAAGTATGAGGACGAGAGAGGAGAGCTGTCTCTTTAACGGAAATCCACTTCAGTTTACTTGTTGACTATTACAGATGATTTTATATCTAGAAGTCAAATGAAAACACTAATTAATTTTAAAAAAGGTACTCTAATAAATCTTAATCAAATAGCAATAAATCATCAAACAAAGGAAGTGACTGAGCAGGGCCTCTTATCAGTTCAGGTGTGGCCTGTTCGGTTGAGGCTAGGTCCCACCTGCCCTTCTATGACTGGGCCAGAAGGAGGATTTACAACAGAGTGGGTGCCCCCTGTCAGTTTTTATGCCACTGTTATTGTATTCTCTGTTACAGAGCCAGGAAAACTGCTCCTTAGGGTTAAATGTACTACATGTCACAACCTCTTGACTTTGTCCTACATTATTGATTTCTCATAGAACTCAAGACTCAAACACAAAGTCAAGAGATTGTGAAATGTAGTGCAAAAAACTAGTGACGCTGAGAATGGAACCGCACTCCCCTGCATGCTCAGTGGTGGGTTACTATCACATTGCTATTTTTACTCTTTAAAGCCGTTTCCACACAAGCTACAGTAAGCATAGTCAACACTATGGATGTAATCCCGCCTCTGACCACAGTGTGGGATGCAATGACAGAGTGGCACCGTCTGTATTTCCACTAGATAAATCCACAGGCAGAAGAAGAAGCAAATCAACATTGTATAAGCAATGTTGTTTATGAGGTATTTTATGAATTTCTGAATGTGCCTGAGACATTGAGCACTAAGTCTTGCATGTACATGCCTAGTTTCATTCACACAGTTCAATAGTAGAGCTTAAGTATCTTACAGCATCTTTTCAAATCAACAGGACAAATGTAATCACACTGTTAAAAAAGTGCCTGTTCAGAATGGGCCAATTTCTAAATACCTAGATAGAGTTGTACCCCTCCCCTATACACCTCACATTGGTGGACTACAACTTATCAATGTTCTGTAAGCAGCTGACATGCAGGCTATCAGTCAACACTATAATTTACCCATGTTCCATAAATGCCTCACATGCGATATATCTGGAGATTACAATTTTGAGTTGAGCTGAAATTGACCAGATGAACTGTAGCACCCGTTCAAAACATGCCTGATACTTCCTGCACTATGTCTTGAACATACATACGAAGTTCCTATATGTGAGGAACAGGAATAGAGCTTAACTCCATGAACTTTTTCAATTCATTCTCTATGATAGTCCTCATCATAACTGATGTAATGCCATTTCCGACCACAGTGTGGATTGCAATGGCAGTAGCACTGTCCGGATATCTGCTACTTGAAACCATGTGTAGAAGAGGAAGTAGAAAAAACATTGTTTATGAGGTATTTTAATATATTTCTGAATGTGCCAGAGACATCACTAAGTCTTGTACGTAAATGCCAAGTTTTTCTTAAACCTTTAAACCTTTCTAAGTCAATATTAAGATGGATGTAATCCCACATCTGACCACAGTGTGGGTTGTATTCTTTTAATATATTTCTCTAGAATGGCTCATCCAAACAGCTTCACACATCAACACAGCACTTCCTTGTTTCCCCAGTAATCCACCCACCAGGTTAGGAAGTAGATCAGATGAACGGTTCTCGGAATAACTTCACATATCTCAATATTTGTTGGACAGACCAAAAAAAAAATCACCTGCTAAATCCTATATGAAGAAAACACTATAAAAGAATGAGTTAATGATGAAATTTCTCCACTTGAGCTTGTGTCAGAAAGACTCAAAAAGAAAGAATGCCCTTGGCATGATAAATATTGAATTCTAAGAGGTGAGTCTCTCAGGTTCCCCATTGTTGGGAATGCATAGAGATAATGGAGATACCTATATCCCACCACAATACCATGGCTGAGGAGCACCATTCTTCAAAAGGATATTACCTCATTTTGTGTTTTGATGATGGTGGTGGAGAGTGCTGCCTAGCATGTCAGTTACGGTTACAAGACTGATCCATGGGCACACCCTTAGATACAGTAACTGAGCAAGAAGCGATAACTGCCAGCATGCACTGATATCTGCCTGATATATAATTTTCAAACAGACAGTTTGTTATGACAATCCTCTCCTGATAAGTCTTTGCTTCAATATTGTGTAATCTATGGTGTCAACAGCCTTAGATAAGTCAATGAAGTAGATAAGAATTCTTTCAGTTGTTCACTCACAAGGGATTCTGGAACCTTCCATAACCAGAACAGACAATTTGGTGATGGACCTATAATTGTTTAAGACTGTAGGGTCTCCTCCTTTCAACAGTGGAAGAACAACGGCAGATTTCCATATAAGAGTTATGATTTCATCAGCATCCAGAGAGATATGAAAAAGATGTGTCAAAGTTGGTGTGATAAAAATCAGCCATGCATATTATGGCAGTATAATGCTACCTTTCCATCTAGATATAACTGGCAAATCTTGACATTGTTTGTTTAGTTCATTGGAAAGTTACATATTTTTTTAATGACAATAGGCATAATTAATTATTTTCCACTATACAGAAAGAGAAAGAGGAGTGGTGTTTCGGAGGAGGAGCAGCTGTCCTGCTGTTCTTTGTGTCAGGATGTCCTGAATGATCCAGTCTCTACTAGCTGTGGACTCTCCTCCTGTCCCCAGTGCAGAAAAAGATCCAGAACAAGACCTAGACTCCAGACAGTCAGTCAGACCAGCACTGTACAAAGTAAAACTTTAAATCCTTCTATTTCTATTTTTTAAAAGTAGGATACAATTGCATGTTTTTAACATGAGTTTCTGGTCTCTCTCAGACAGTGTTGGTCTGCAGGAAACTTTAGAGGAACATAAGTTCAGTCTGAGGAAGAGATGTGAATGTGTGATTGAAGGAACTGATGAGGCAGGAAGTGAAACCCTCCTCAACAGGATCTACACTGAGCTCTACATCACAGAGGGACAGAGTGAAGATGTTAATAGCCAACATGAGGTGAGGCAGCTTGAGACAGCTTCC
Source organism: Euthynnus affinis (assembly GCA_029490765.1). Lineage (NCBI taxonomy): Eukaryota > Metazoa > Chordata > Actinopteri > Scombriformes > Scombridae > Euthynnus > Euthynnus affinis. Next base: position 25,300,083 of record CM055859.1, read on the forward strand.
AAGATGAAGACTCTCTATGACACTCCAATAAAGTGCCATGACATCTTTAAAGCCTTAAATGACCAAAAGAAACGCATCAGAGTCGTGCTGACAAACGGCGTTGCTGGTGTTGGAAAAACCTTAAAAGTGCAGAAATTCACTCTGGACTGGGCAGAGGACTTAGAAAACCAAGATGTCAGTCTGGTGATTCTGCTTTCATTCAGGGAGCTGAATTTGATCAAGGATGAGCAGTACAGTCTCCTCATGCTGATCCATTGTTTCCATCCAACATTACAGAAGGTCACAGCAGAGAAGCTTGCTTTCTGTAAAGTTTTGTTCATCTTTGATGGCCTGGATGAAAGCAGACTCTCATTAGATTTCCACAAAAATGAGGTTGTATCTGATGTCGCACAGACATCATCAGTCAATGTGCTGTTGACAAGCCTCATCAAGGGGAATCTGCTTCCCTCGGCTCTCGTCTGGATAACTTCCAGACCTGCAGCAGCCAATCAGATCCCTCCTGCATTTGTTGACAGGGTAACAGAAGTACGAGGCTTCACTGACACCAAGACAGAAGAGTACTTCAAGAGGAGATTCAGTGATAAAGAGCTGTCCAGCAGAATCATTTCACACATCAAGACATCCAGGAGCCTCCACATCATGTCTTGCATCCCAGTCTTCTGCTGGATCATTGCTACAGTTCTGAAACACATGCTTACTACAGACCAGAGAGGAGAGCTGCCCAAGACCCTGACTGACCTGTACTCACACTTCCTGCTGGTTCAGACAAAGAGGAAGAAGCACAAGTATGAAGGACATGAGACGAGTCCACAGGAGTTGACGGAGGCTGACAGCAAAGTCCTTCTGAATCTGGGGAAGCTGGCATTTGAGCAACTGGAGAAAGGAAACATCATGTTCTATCAAGACGACCTGGAGCAGTGTGGTCTTGATGTCACAGATGCTTCAGTGTGCTCAGGAGTTTGTACAGAGATCTTCAGAAGAGAGAGTGTGATCTTCCAGAAAACAGTCTACTGCTTTGTTCATCTGAGCGTTCAGGAGTTTCTGGCTGCAGTCTACATGTACCACTGTTACACCAGCAGGAACAAAGAGACACTGGAGGCCTTCCTGGGAAAACAGTGGGAGTATGAATACAATAACTGTTTCCCGAAGGATAACAATGACCACGATTACCCATCTCTGGATGTTTTCCTGATGGGAGCCATGAGCAAATCTCTCAAAAGTAAAAATGGCCACCTGGACCTGTTTGTTCGATTCCTTCACGGCCTCTCTCTGGAGTCCAACCGCAGACTCCTAGAAGGCCTACTTGGTCAGACAGAGAACAGTCCAGAAATCATCCAGAGAGTCATCAACAACCTGAAGGAGATGAGCACTGAGGATATCTCTCCTGACAGAAGCATCAACATTTTCCACTGTCTAATGGAGATGAACAACCGCTCAGTAAATCAGGAGATCCAAGAGTTCCTGAAGTCAGAGAACAGATCAGAGAAGGAACTCTCTGATATTCACTGCTCAGCTCTGGCCTACATGCTGCAAATGTCAGAGGAGGTTCTGGATGAGTTGGATCTGAAGAAGTACAAAACATCAGAGGAAGGACGACGGAGATTGATCCCAGCTGTGAGGAACTGCAGAAAGGCTCTGTAAGTCCAGATGTGATTATCAAATTTTAACAGTATATAAAAGGTGGTGCCATTAGTATGGGTGCAGTGTATTGTGAATTTTTAATTTTGCAGACTTTCTGGGTGTGGACTCACAGAGATTCAATGTCAAGTCCTGAGTTCATCTCTGCAGTCCAATCCTTCGCATCTGAAAGAATTGGACCTGAGTTATAACACTCATCTGAAGGATTTAGGGGTGAAGCTCCTGTCAGCTGGACTGGAGAGTCCACATTGTGGACTGGAGGCCCTGAGGTGCAGAATCTTATTCCCTGTCTTTGAAATTCTACATGATTGAGACATGTACTTTGGTAAAGTCATCTTTTCTCTGCAGGCTGACAGGCTGTCAGGTCACAGTTGAAGCCTGTACTTCTTTGGCCCAGGCTCTAATGTCCAACCCCTTCCATCTGAGAGAGCTGGACCTGAGTAAAAATTTCCTGCAGGATTTAGGATTGAACGAACTGTGTGGTTTTCTAAAGAGTCCAAACTGCAGCCTGGAGACTCTGAGGTAAGACATCCTAACCCCTAATTGAATCATTCTAAATGTGTAGATAAATAAAAATAACACATAAGTATGAATTGGCTAATTTATTTGCCAGAGGGTTAGACATCTTCATTTCACAAGTGATTGACAATCAACAACAGTGGAACTTATTTTGATTAAACTTACAGGTTATGACACCGCCTTGTTATCTCTTTAGATTAAAATTCTGCAGTTTGTCAGAGATCAGCTGTGCTTCTCTGGCCTCGGTTCTGAATTCCAACCCCTCCAATCTGAGAGAGCTGGATCTGAGCTACAATGTTTTGCAGGATTCAGGTGTGAAGCTGTTGTATGCTGGACTGGAGAATCCAAACGGTGGACTCAAGATTCTGAGGTCAGGGCATGACTTTACCTTGGTAACCTTTGGTATCATTAGCATTTAGCATAGATAAGCTGAAGGAATTAAGGACTTAAAGTAGCAGTTTGTTTTCCTGAGGGGCACATTATAACATCATCCTGAGGTCATTACAGTGAATTCACTGGACAAATCGTGGTCAGATTGGCGGATAATTCCTTTTACTTTCTTGGCCACACATCAGTTATTAGTTATCTCTGCCCTTTGTGTTATGGAGATTGAATTTACATTTACTGGGAGCACCCTGGTTAGCTGAATGGTTGCTGCACTTGCCATACTAACTAACCACTGGTAACTGCAATGTCCCTGGTTTGATTCCAGCCAGGGACCTTTGTTGCATGTCATACTCTACCCACCTCTCTCTTTCTGTGTTAACTGTCTGGCACTTCACTGCCCTGTATCCAATGAAGGCAATAAGATGCTAGAAATATTTAAGAATAATACATGTAGTGTTTCCTCTCTTCTATTTATTAGTAAGAAAGCAAATGCACAATTTCCCCAAATGTATGGGTGTTTCTTTAATAGTGCATGTGTTGTGATTACAGACTTATCTGCTGCAGTTTGTCAGAGAACAGCTGTCTTTTTCTGGCCTCAGCTCTGAAGTCAAACTCTTCACATCTGAGAGAGCTGGACCTATGGAAAAACAACCTGCAGGATTCAGGAGTGAATATGCTGTCTGGTGGACTAGAGAGTCCACACTGTAAACTGGAGACTCTGAGGTCAGGCAGTATGTTTTGATTACTATACAGTTCCATGAGGACTAAAATGTAAACTAATACCAAACCCAAAGTAAACCCAGCTCAGGTCTGGGATATTTTAGAGCCCACAACCAATGAGAGCAAATAAATAAATGATAAAAAATGGATTGTTAAATTTTAAAGCTTGACACCAGCACCTTAAGTTCTTCTCTACACACTAACCAGCAAAATTCCAAATCCCATTTTGTATTTATTTACTGATAAGGACTGTCTAAAGATGTTTCAGTTTTTTGTTGGTTCTGTTATGCTTATATTTCCGTAGGTTCTGCATTATAGATTGAGGTGGGCATATGTACCTGGTATAAAATGCTGCAAGTTTTGGTTTTATTTGTCCATCTGTTTGTCTCCACCACCTCCAAAATTTGTCTCCACCCCAATACAAAGATGGTGAACGGAATTTCAGTATATTGTGTTCTATGGGTTACCATTTAATTACATTGTATTGGAAACTGTTTCTGCTTTTTCAAAGCCAGAAACAGCCACAAACCAAACTCCATCCATCTCCATTTTACTGGGGTGGAGGAAATATCTCACTATCTCTGACAAAAATCTACAAATCTGGTCAGATAGAACTAAAACTATCCCCTGCTATGAATGTATTCAGCATCTCTTCTATATTGTGCTGGTTATCATCCTGCTGATGGTCACCAAAATTGAATAAACTTTTTCAGAAAAAGTCCCTTTTATGTAAAAGTAAATTTTATCCATTATTTTATTATCCAATGCGGTCCTCTTTATTCAGATTGAGGTCCTGCAGTTTGTCAGAGATCAGCTGTGCTTCTCTGGCCTCAGCTCTGAAGTCCAACCCCTCCCATCTGAGAGAGCTGGATCTGAGTGAAAACAACCTGCAGGATTCAGGAGTGAAGCTGCTGTCTGATGGATTGGCAAGTCCACACTGCAGACTGGAGATTCTGGGGTAAGCTCACATACTGTAATTTACACTTGCAAGTCCCCTATTATGAATAAGATACAACTTATTATACATGAACAGGTGGCAGCTGGAAGATGGTGCATTGTGAGGGCTTTAAGTACATTGTGTCTGATTCTATAATTATTGTATAATTACAGACTTGTTTGCTGTGAGCTGACACAGATCAGCTGTGCTTCTCTGGTCTCAGCTCTGAAGTCCAACCCATCCCATTTGAGAGAGCTGGATCTGAGTGAAAACAAGCTTCAGGATTCAGGAGTGAAGCTGCTGTCTGTTGGACTAGAGAGTCCAAACTGTAAACTGCAGAATCTGAGGTAGATTCTTTTTTCCCCTGTATCTTCTACTATTCAACTTGATGAGCGATATTATATTTTTCAATTAATTTTTCTGTAGGTTGAAACACTGTCAGGTTACAGATGAGGGATATGCTTATTTGGCCTCAGCTTTGAAGTCCAACCCATCCCATCTGATAGAGCTCGATCTGAGAATGAACTACAGGCTGCATGACTCTGGAGTGAAGCTACTGTCTGATAGACTGAAGAGTCCATACTGCAGATTGGAGATTCTGAGGTCAGCACTCAACACAGTTGAAGTTGTCATCTTTTTACTGTTAGCAACAGTTGTAAATTACAGCAAACTCTGGGTGAGCAGCTACTTTGTCAGAAAACCAACAGAAGAGCAGCTAGCGTGCTCATTTATAGAATAGCAGAACAGTTTGACAGAGTTGATTTAATGAAGATTATAAGGATTATAACTTTTATATTAAAACAAGTAATTACTGTGAGGAGGGTTGCGATCATGTGTATAAGTGGACTAAGTGACTGTTGTGTTCACTCCTACAGGGTGACATAAACCTGGATTAAAACACTCAACAAAATGTGAGTATTGATATGACAAGATAACGGTTCTTACATATCTGCTTTCCATACCATCCAGCTTATTCTTTTTTTTCTTGCTTAAATTTCTATCATTCTTACATAATGGATGCATGGTGTTGCATCACTGATTGAAAACTGAAGGAATCTTACACCATGTCTTCACAGAATGGATTTTTCAGTTGTCCACCTGGTATCTAAAAGATGGAACTGATATGCTTCTATTTTAATCAGTGCAGCTTCCTACATCAACTGCATTATGGCGATTTCAGGCCAAGAATGAAGAGCAGCACAAAGCAGATAAGAAGGATGGTACGGACTACGACAATCACACTGTTAATTTTCAAGACCTGGTATCACCAATCTCTGATAATTTCTAATATGCTTAAGATGTTTTACTGGTGGCATTGAAGAGTAGATTCACATCATTCCAGGAACTGAGAGATACTTTATTTTAAAAAACTGTCCATTTTTCTCTACAGTAAAATTACCATAACTTTCTCCTCCAATCAATAATCATTGTATGCTTGTTGAGAAGGTCAACATATTTGCAATGCAAGGCAAGGCAAATTGATTATATGTATAGCACATTTCAACACAATTCAAAGTGCTTTACATAGAACAGAAAAGGCATCAAGACAGAAAATAAAAGCAACACAACGCAATATAAAAAGACATTTAAATACAAAAAAAAGTGTTAAATTGGAATCAGAAAGAAGCCTAAATGGATGACCACAATGATGTTCATTTTTAATCATAGCACTGTAATATATACAGTATAATGTATTAGGTATATAAATCAATCAGTTGGATACACAGTAAATGAGTGAATTACACAAGCTCAACTACATTTACTTATATGATATTATATTATATTATATCATATTTTACTGTAAATAATGTGTTGTCTGATTCTCAGTTTGACTCTCATGTTAAAACATAAAACACAATATAAAATAATAAAATTTTCTGTTTTGAATTGACATAACTGACACATTTCTCAACAAATCAACATCTACAAATATGTATTGGTGGAACGGTTGGACAATTCAGTTTTCAAGTGGAATAGTAAGCTTTATGTACAACGATACACGATGAACTTGTTACATGAGATGTAATCAACCTGCCTACATGATAAAATAAAGTTGGCTGCTGAAATACTTTTTGAAATAACAAAAACCTTTGATCTAAATGCACTTTAAAAATGCAGTCTTATTTTATTGGTGTAAATATATCTTTGTTTATTTTATGGAGTGAAAATCAATTTCAGGTATACACAGAGAAAATAATGCACCAATCATAGTCCATAATGAATATTGTGTCCTTTTTTATGTGGTTGTATAAACATTTTTTGTAATTGTATATTATTGTGAAGCAAACTGTATTACCATCAAGTCTAATTCTCTTGAGATGTGACAGAATGTTTAAAGCATAAAGAATTCCTTTGTTTCTTATTGTTGCCTCTTCCTTTTTCTGATTATTAATGCTCAATTTAACTCAAATCTTATGAAACAATTATCTTTAAGGGAACCGTTCAACATTAATCATAACATTCTGCATCAGAATCATTCTTTTTAAGAGCCAGATGGAATCAATTGCATATCTTTGTGTTCAGTACAGAGCTGGAGTCAAAGACTGATTAACTTAGTTTTGCATAAACTGGAAGCAGTGAGAAACAGCTGGCCGGACCAAAATTTTGAAATACACCTATCAACACCTCTAAAGACCACTGATTTAGATGTTATTTCTAGTGTGTTTGTATACAAACATAAATGTAAAAACCAGTTTGTGGAAAAGTAAAAAATCTGAATTGATTATGGTGCAGATGATCGCCAACGTCATCAGGATTCATCTTCTGGGTAACAAAGTTTCATAGCGATCCATCCATTAGTTGTTGAGATAGTTGTTGAGATAGTTGAATAGTTGTTTCTTTTGAATGATTGTTTAATGAACAGGATTGGATTGGTGTGAAGCTAGAGTGCTGCTGATTGGCTGGTACTTATCAAGGTATGTGAGCTTCACCTGAATAAGATTTCTGACATTGCTGAAACACACAGACATCTTCCAAGGTCATAAAAACTTGAATTAATTCCCCTAAGAGACAAATTAGATTAATACTAGAGGCTACAAATATGTTTAATCTTTCACCCTCAACAGCAACATGACAGTTTTCTTCATTAGCACACGGCTCGTTCTAAGTCACATCATCCGATTTATTTAACTTACACTTCAGTGACTGCTCATAAGTCAACTGTTGAGTTGTGAACATAAAACATGAGGTATAAAAAGAAGGTTCATCAAGATGTTTTATTGATTGTTTTAACAACAGCAACATATACAGAACATTTATAAAAACAGGCGCAGTAAGGTGAAGAGTCAGATCAGTTTGACCTCACACCTTTACATTTTAGTTAAAACAGACAACCAAAAGATGATTTCAAAGTTCACACCGTTCAGTTTGACGGACATGTCGGGTTTTGAATGCTGCAACAGAATCAAACAGCTTAAAGTTAAAGGAGCAGTTTCACATTTTAGGGAATCTCTCTGTCTGAGAGTCAGATGCTCAGATTGATTCCTCTCTCATGTTTGTACAGTAAGTATGAAGCTGCCACCTGCACCTCAAAGACTGACCAACACGTCACATCTCGTTTGTTTAAAGTGTAAAAGCAGCTGGTCGTGGTGTTAATACTGAGTTGTCAGACTATTTCATGGCTCTAGGAGGGGTGAAGTCGAGAAATAGTCCAACATATAACTCGCCTTAAAACGCTCAATCGTCATTTTCTACAGATTAAACAGACGAGGTCTAACTTGTTATTTAGTGTCTCTGTGTGAAGAGCGTTTGTGCTTTTTGTTGTCTGCTCCTCTCACATCAACACAAACTGTTGAGTCTGTTTTCACTCAATGAAGCAGCTGTTTGTTTGTTTGCTTTTAATTTTTCCCAGTTTTGTTTTATCAGGCAGGAGACGTTGAAACACTTTAATATTTCTACAGTAAAATGTTTCAGGGAGAAGTTTTGATTTTTTCAGCGGCTGCTGGTGTTTAATCATTCTGCTTGTGTTTTATCAGTTTTACTGTCTCCACCTGATCGTTACATTAAAACTGAAAAGAAGAAAAGGTTCAGGAGGTGACCAGGTTCAGTCTTACAGTGACACTAATTCTGACTTTTCATTGAAATAAATCAGTTTCTCTGTACAGGCCGTCATACAGCGCCACCTACAGTCTCACTGAGTATCACAACATCTGTGATACATGTGAACGCAGCTATAAACTATAAATAAATTAACAATAAAATCTTTTTTTTACAGATTAATTCAAAATTTTACATCAAAGTAACAAAACTGATATTTGATTTTATATATCTATAAAACAATATAAATACAATCTTTACATATAAAGTGATTAATATTTCTTATATCAGAATCATGATAATCTCAGCAGATAAATAGTGATAATCAGTGATATCTGGAATTAAAACTTCTATAATAATAATTTATATCAGAAACTAAAATAAAAGGCACCATGACAACATGATGGACCCGCCCATTCGTGACATCACACATGACATCACTGTTGGGACAATAATCGATGCAGAATAATTCAAATATTCAAAGAGAAAATGTCTGTAATTAATCATGTTTATACAGGAGTTTGTTCTTCTTTCTGTTGATCATATTTCTGATTGAGTTTCATGGTTCTTTGTTCAGTAATGAAGTATTTATCTGTAGTTTTTTATCTTTACGTCATAATCCTTCAGCTTTCAGTCCCTGGCTCATTTGGTGACACCTGCTGGTCAGCCAGTAAACACAATCACACAACAAATCTGTAGAAACTCCAAAAATATCCAAATATCACAAGTAAGGCTGTAAAATAAGTGTATGAATTATTATTTATGTGTATTTAAATTTGCTCAGGATTTTCAACATTGCAGTTAGTAGAGTGAGTATGGAGAATAAATGGGCTGTCCATTGATATCCACTTATTTTCCACAGTCACATGTTGGTGCTTTTTTATGACATAATGAACAAACTGCTGTGAGAATAAATAATAAAAGCTGTTAATAGTCACGTACGGTCCAAAGCAGAGAAATGAAAGAAATGTTGAGGTCTACTGAGATGAATAAAAGAGTGACCCTTTTACTGATAAAAGTTGTAGTAGTGAGTATATTTTATACTTTAAATTTACAATTTACAAAGAAACATAATTGGCAGCTGGAATAGTCATTATTTAGTCTTTTCTGTTTGTGAGAGCGGATCTCTCATCTCAGCAACAAAAGTGAAGGAAGGAATTTACCAGAATTTTACCTGATCATTTACATTTTTACCAAAATCTGAGGATTATATTTATTTACTTAAACCTGCATCAACTGATGTTTTGTCCACTACTTTTCACAAGAAACAAGTAGTGAACACAACACTGACACATCATCATCTTATAAATTGATATGTTGAATTTGTTAGCAAACAGCTGCTTTTATTTCTACATCCAGCAGTTATGGAGCGCCATTATCGTTCATTTAAAGTCGTGTTTCTGTCTTTTAGCTTCTGTTTCTGCTCTCTACCAACTCCTGAGGGAAATATCTGGCTCTTTAGCTGCTAAATGCGGCTTTTTCTCTGTAAACAGCTGCCTGCTGAGACCTAAAATGACACTATAAGAGTACTGAGAATGAACCAAAACAGTAAAAGTTGCAGCCGGACAGATAAACAATGAGCTGAAACTCACTATAAAGGTCCGTCAAGCCGAGAGGAGCTGCTGATAATTCTCTGTTCATCAGTACGAGCCAACACATCACACACTGTCAGATCAGACTGTGGAGGTATGCAGATATAGATTATAGCTGCTTTCATGTTTATTTTTATAGGAACTAATTCATGCTGGGGATACAGCATGCTGCTTTTACCTCCACACTCCTGCAGTATTGGCGTCACTTAGATTTATGTTGCTATGGTGATTTTAGAGACATGAAACCCCTTCAGAAGCTTGAAACAAACTGATAGTTATTTTCCTCTGAACTCCTCGGAAAGTTTGAACGGTGATCAACAATCAATGATCCTCAGAGAGACATGGCTCGAAGCACATGTCAGTCACCTGTCTGCCCCTCCCACCTCCAGAGCAGCTGTCCAATCACAGCCCTGCAGGGACTCTGGCCAATCACACGCCAGCCTGTCGTTAGTATTCCTGACCCTGTCCCTCCTCCTTCTTCTTCTTCTTCTTCTTCTTCTTCTGTGGTGAGCAGCTCGACTCGAGAGCAGCGAGTCGCAACAAAGTCCAGAGAAACAGCTGATGGTGATGTCACGCTGCCTCCTCCTCCTCCCTCTCTCCTTCACCTGCCTCCCCTTCTTCCTGTCTCTCTGTCTCCTCCCCCTCTCCTTCACCTGTCTCCCCTTCCTCTTGTCCCTCTGTCTCCTCCTCTCCCTCCTTCTCTCCTTCACCTGTCTCCCCCTCCTCCCTTTGTCCTTCACTTGCCTCCCCCTCTTCCTGTCTCTCTGTCTCCTCCCTCTCTCCTTCACCTGCCTCCCCCTCTTCCTGTCTCTCTGTCTCCTCCCTCTCTCCTTCACCTGTCTCCCCTTCCTCTTGTCCCTCTGTCTCCTCCTCTCCCTCCTTCTCTCCTTCACCTGTCTCCCCCTCCTCCCTCTGTCCTTCACTTGCCTCCCCCTCCTCCTGTCTCTCTGCCTCCCCCTCTTCCTGTCTCTCTGCCTCCTCCCTCTCTCCTTCACCTGCCTCCCCCTCTTCCTGTCTCTCTGTCTCCTCGCCCTCTCCTTCACCTGTCTTCTCTTCCTCTTGTCCCTCTGTCTCCTCCTCTCCCTCCTTCTCTCTTTCACCTGCCTCCCCCTCCTCCTGTCTCTCTGCCTCCCCCTCCTCCTGTCTCTCTGTCTCCTCGCCCTCTCCTTTGCCTGTCTTCTCTTCCTCTTGTCCCTCTGTCTCCTCCTCTCCCTCCTTCTCTCCTTCACCTGCCTCCTCCTCCGCCTGTCTCTCTGCCTCCTCCTCCTCCCTCTCTCCCTCACCCGTCACGTCCTCCTCCTCCCTCTCTCCCTCACCCGTCACCTCCTTCTCCTCCCTCTCTCCCTCACCTGCCTCCCCCTGCTGGCTGGTCTCTGCAGTATCAGCATCCCCCGTCTCTCTATCAGGCTCCAAGGGTGTCGGCTGAGAGGGGAGAGACTCCTTCCTACCCAGACCTGCAGAGAGACAGAGGAGTGTCGTCACAACTATAGAAAGACGTGTGTGTGTGTGTGTGTGTGTGTGTGTGTACCTGCGGGGGTGAGGACCAGCGCCTGCAGGATGTCAGACAGAGAGACGATGCCGACGATGCGAGACTCCTCATCTACAACAACCAACCTGTGAACCTGCACACACACACACACCTCAGCTGTCAGCAGCAGAAGAAACAAATAGAAATCATTTATTTATGTGTGTGTGTGTGTGTGTGTGTGTGTGTGTGTGTGTGTTACCTCAGCCTTCACGATGCGGTCCACGATGGTTTCCAGTGTTTCCAGTTTGTTGCACTTCATGACTCCTTCAAAGTACTGCGATCTGTGTCTGAGAGCCTGAGTGACCGTCACGTCCAGGTTGTTGTACGTCTTCTCTGCCGCCAGGTTCTGCAGACACACACACACACACACACACACACACACACACACACACTGAAGTGCTCCTTCAGGTGCTTCCTCACACAAACACCTCTGATCATGAAGACGTCAGAAACCAGATTTACTCACAATGACGTCGAACTTGGAGTAGATATCCACCACTCTACCTGCAAACAGAAACACTCTCTTAACTCCCATCATCCCTGCAGCCTTCAGTCAGTCTGATATTTGTGTTACCGTTACCGTTGTGGTCGACGACGGGCAGGGCGGAGACGCGGCGGTGTGTGAAGACGGACAGCGCGGTGATGAGCGGCGTGTCGGGGTGGATGTAGGCGATGTTGGTGTACGTCCCCACACACAGCTCCTCCAGAGTCTGCTTCATGAAGGCCGGCATGGGCATCTCACACACCTGACACACACACACACATTTACGGCTTTATTTGGTGACTTGACATTAAACAGTGCCACTAAACCAGACTGGCTTGTAACCAGTTCATTACAGATGAATGCAGGTTTGTTGGTGGAAGTAAATAAATCGTATTACTGTGATATTTATAAAGCATTTCCATCCTGTCGCAGCAGCTCTGTGTTTAACATATCAGATATTTGTTCTCATCTACAACCTAAATGTTCCTGTTTGAACTTTTTATCAGCTGCTCCATCAAATCTATGAGTTTCAGAAATCTGCACTAAATCGTCATGTTTCATTCTGAGCAACAGACGACCGACCGCGATCTACGAAGCTCTGTTAGTCTGGTGCTGCTGTTGTGTTTCTTCATTAGAGCTGAAACATTTAGAAGATTCATAATCAGCAACTATTTTTGTTATAAAAATTAGGTTTAACCTGGGCGTGAGCCCCCTATTTCCTTTGATGTTTTAAGATGACAGTTTCTCTTTGATTCAGTGACCTGTATAGTAAATAACCTAAGGGTGATGGGTTAGGATAAATATTTAGGAGAAGGTCATAAAGGGTCTAAGGGAGGCCATGAGGTGTTAAGTTAGATTGGGGGTGGCCATAAACTGAGATAATATCTTAACTGTGGAATGTGTCTGAAAACATCAAGAGAAAGCCCAGGTATATAAGCAGACTGTGAACGCTCCTCAGGGAGCCTTTTCTCTGTAACCCCACTTGTGTGTTGCATTATAAAACGTTCCTTCTTGTACAAGAAATTAAATTCAACCTAAACTCTGATTCTTCGGATCCGGTCTCCATCATTTTTAAGGTCTTTAAGAAGAAATTCTTATGACAATTTTAATAATTGATTAATTGTTAATAGCAAAAAAAAATACCGAAGCATTCTCCTGTTCAAGCTTCTCAATTTCATAAATTTGCTATTTTTCTATTTTAAACTTTCAGGTTTTGAAGCGTTGTTCAGGAGAACAAATGAGTTGTTTGCGTCACCTTGAAGCAAACTGACAGCTGCTTTTAATTGACTTTATTCATGTAGCACAATAATAATGAAATACCTTTAAAATAAAGGTTATAATTAGCAAAATGTAACTTTTAGAGCTCCATTAAATCCTTTTGTTTCTTTCAGCCGCCGTTGAAGACAGAACTGGAGTCTCGTTCCTCCGTCTGATACATCATCATGTGTTTGAGGTTTGTATTAAATGATGCATTTCTTTAAATTACAGTGTCAGAAATCAGGAGTTGGATGATTGAAAGTAATTCCTGCTGGTTTAAAAGCAGGTTCACATCCAGACTGTCAGACAGAAGCTACCATCATGTGTCACACTCACGTTTTAAGACCCACCCCACCCACCGCCCTCAATGTGTCACATGTAAACCTGCTGAAGACTCACAAACAGCTGCAGGAACTTGAGGATCCTCTTGTGTGTCAGGATGTAGAGCGCGTTCCCACTGACCGGATCAATGACAGGAAGACGATGGATCTTATTCTTTATCAGCGAGTACACAGCTTCAAATATACTGAGAGAGAAAGAAAAAGAAAGCTTCATCAGGTTTGACAGCAGATTATTCAGCAGTTCTAACTATAGAGCCTGAAAGCATCTCTGTATAAAAACACCAACACACACGTACCTGGCATCAGGAGAGATGTGGACCAGAGGTTTGAAGGTCTCCTGCAGGTAAAGCTCTGTCAACACGGACACATGAATCATTATTAAATGTACAAAAGACCAACACTTACAACTTGATACACGTCAACAAACAAAGAGAAATCAAACCTCTCCACGTCTCGATCTTATGTTCCTCCAGCTCGTAGATCTGAACCTGAAGAAAGAAACAGTTCAAAAGACGAATAACAGCGTCACGTTTTCAGTCTCTGGAGAGTAGTTCTGTGTAAGGCAGACGCTACTGAGCATGTGCAGGAACACGGTTCTGTTTACACATGTATGTGCATCTACTGCAGCACTTCTGGACAACAGTATTATAAAAAGAGTGTTGTGGTTCTTCAGGTCTCCACAAACCAGCAGGTGTCACTGGAGCTTTTTAAGGCTTTAAGCCAATCAGAGGAGGGCAACTATAAATCATCATGATTGAAGCGATGCAGTGCAGACATGTCATCTTATCTTGTCTCTGTTTGTTATGACTTGATGTCACTGTGTGTGTGTGTGTGTGTGTGTGTGTTTGTTACCATGGGTGATTTGTAGTATCTGGTCAGGATGTTGATGAAGTCTGTGATGGTCAACATTCCTGAAACAGAGAGAGAGATTCATGACCTCCACAGCAAACCAAGGCTGAAATACAGAGTGAGGATGAAGTGTGTGTGTGTGTGTGTGTGTGTGTGTGTGTGTGTGTGTGTCTGTTTGTTACTGCTAAATATAGATGTGCGCTCAAGGTCTTTGTGAATATTATAACAGCCTGAGAAGAAGATCAGTCTTACCTACAAAGCTCTGTTTCTTGCTCTCCCACAGTGGAGCAGCTCTCACTCCGTTTGCCACCAGAGCAAAGAACGCTTTCTTTACCTGAAACATCACAAAACATACAATAAAATAAATAATAATAATAATAATAATAATAATGGTGACATCTGACACGTGTGTATCTGTTAATTCGTCACCAGGTTGCTGGAAAGCACTCTGTACTATTTACAGAGTAAATTAACACTTTACAGTTAATTAATTTTAGTGAGTGTGCTACAATTCAATAAATATAGACAATAAAGTTTCCTGTAATGAATCAGTTTTCATTCTGGTTTAAATCAGGGTTTTAAATTCATCAAAATACTGAACTAAACTCTTACTAATAGTTGTCTGTTTCTTTTAAATTAATTACTAAGTGTACTGCTGTTTGTATTTTTCCTTTAAAAGCATAGCAAAGCAAAAGTTCTTTACAAATTACTGGGCCTGTCAGTTGGTCTGTCTGTACTGTATCTGTACTGTCTGTACTGTATCTGTACTGACACACTGAATGATTCATGAACTGCATTAAAACCTTTTGTGAGCAAAAACTAAGCTGGACATCATTAAATATGGATGATGAGTGTTTTCTGATAGGAGCCTTCAAACTGTCTGTCTGACTGTCTGTCTGTCTGACTGTCTCTCTGTCTGTCTCTCTGTCTGTCTGTCTGTCTGTCTGTCTCTCTGTCTCTCTGTCTCTCTGTCTGTCTGTCTGACTGTCTCTCTGTCTGTCTGTCTGTCTGTCTGTCTGTCTCACCTGCAGCGTGGTGTCAAACACCACCAGTTTGGAGCTGGTTGGGATGATGTCGTAACACTTGTGACACTTCATGAAGCGCATGTAGATGTCTCTCTCTGACTCCTCTGAGGCTGCAAACACACAGAAAACCTGACATCATCATCATCATCACCATCATCATCATCATCATCATCATCATCATCATTGTCCTGATCTAAAACAATAATCTTAGCACACCGTCATTGTTTCAGAAAGATATCACTAGTATCCCTTATGCTGTATCTTACTGGTCTAGATTTGTCGATAACCTGAATTGGAAATTTGGAAGCTTCCATATAAATATCTTCTTACTAATAAGATGAGGGAAATTTCTTTTAAAATCATACACAGATATTATCCTGCAAGTCTTTATCTAAAAAACTGGATGATATATCATTGATAATATTGACGATGACTTTGTTTGGTTTCTTCCATAACAACAGTAATAAAATTAATGAATTAAATTAACAAATTAATTTTTTTTTAAAAGAACATTATCAATTTGACCATTATCTATTCATAAATCCAAATTTAGCAATTCTAAACCTTTAATGATAATATTTAAAAATGAAACCAAACAATACATTAAAACCATATTTAACTGTTGATTTATGTACTTTGTTTAATATCTTTATTTTGAAAATCCCCCCACTGGCTCTTTTGTTCTTTTATATGTTTCAATGACCTCTTTGTCTGTTTTTGAGTGTTTTATCTGTATAATATAATTTCCCTGTTTATATGCGACCTTTAATATCAATAAAACTGTTGGAGGGAAATAAAGTCTCTAATCATGACGTCACAGACCCAAAACCTGCTGAATCACGGCTCGCTCTCCTTCCAGATGATCATAACAGTATTAACAAGAATGTGTGTGTGTTTCGGTCAGCGGCTAATCTCTGCAGGCCGGTTGCCACGGTGATCAGCTGAGCTTGTCTCTAAGCTGTTTGTTGCCACGACAACGGAACAGCTGATGGCCGGTTGCTCAACTTTCTTTACAAAGTAATAATTAACACAGAACAACAAACTGCAGCGACAGTAAAGCTTCTCGTGACCGTTTTAAAGACTGTTTGCAGCTTCGGCTCTTTTAAACAAAACTTCAAGTTTAAACATTTAGAAACGTTTCACTGACTGACAGCTTCTGTTCAGAACAACAGCAAAAAGCATCCAGTGCAGGACTTTGAACTGGTCAGACTGGAATTACTCCAGATGAACATAAAACTAGCAGCCAGCATTAGACAGGAAATATCAGGTGCTAAAATTCACTTTAATCTAAATTAAAAGGGGAATTTCAGTATAAAATATGCCAGGTTGTCTCCTGCGTCCTCGGTCTGTTCAGTCTGGATGCAGAAACCAACAAACTCCTTCACTCACAGTGACGCGGGACACGACTGATTCAAAACGCAGCTACTAAGAATCCAAAAATAAAACCAGCTGAATGATTCCTGGGCCGGGGCGTCAGCGGCTCTGTTCTTTGGGCTTAACTCAGGTTTTCAGGTGTCACGAAGCTGGCTCACTTTTAACGGGGGTACGTTGCCATGGTAACTGATACTGAATACTGAACAGCTAACCTGCTGTCAGAAGAAACATTTTATTGTTCCAGACTGTGGTTTTAAAACAGACAAAGGGATAATTTACAACACTAATGGTTATTTTAGCTGCATAAGATGTTAAACTCTGATTCCATCACTGCAGCTCAGAATAACATCAGACAGCTGTGTGATGATATCTGGAAATAAAAACAAAACTCTCCGTCTTCTCTCTTTTATTAGAAAATCAATCCACCCTTTTAATTAGTTTCATTATTATAAATGTAACAGTTCAGTCAGATGGACTCTTTGCTTTGGCAGCAGAAACAATCTGTGACATATGTGA
This sequence comes from Euthynnus affinis, assembly GCA_029490765.1. Classification (NCBI taxonomy): domain Eukaryota; kingdom Metazoa; phylum Chordata; class Actinopteri; order Scombriformes; family Scombridae; genus Euthynnus; species Euthynnus affinis. Next base: position 25,317,285 of record CM055859.1, read on the forward strand.
CATATTCAGTTGTTTATTATATGGTTGCTAGGTAACATTACTGAATATTTAATTTTGTGTTACTTACTTCACCTATATAACATACAGCTACATCTACTTTACTCTATTTTTACAACCCATAAGTCAGGTTATGTATATAGCCTATAGTATTTTGATGTTTATAATCTATATATATGAACTGCATTTACTTGACTTTTTTATTTGTTTGTATTTATCACTTCCAGTTTTTATCTGTTTACTTGTCTCCTGCATTGCTGTAACATATAAATTTCCCGTCTGGAGATTAGTGTTCAGTTACTCTTTACCTAATTAAATTAATACTATTTTTGTTTGTTAGTTAATAAAAAATGATTTTCATGTCTTCCAAATATTAATCCATGAGAGTGTTTGAAAATAACTTAAATATTAGCAGAAATGTTTCTTCTGCTGGAGGCATCATGACAGACATGAGATCTGGTCCCTCCTCCCCTCAGCAGTGCAGAGTCTTACCGGCATCATCAGGATCCGGCTGCTCCGACATGCCGTCAGCAACCTCCACCTGCCGACAACAGAGCGCCAACACTGTCAGTCAGGACCTTCATGAGTCTTTCATTCATTCAAAAAGCTGTTAAAATGTCATCAAAACTGCTGCACATTATCTTCAGATCTTAACAAGTAACCCAAAGTTTCAGCCTGTAACAATCCACAAATGTCTCAAACAAACATTTTCCTGCATATGTTACTTTAAGGAAACAGTGATCAACATGTTTCATCATTTTCTGAGCTGAATATTCTGTCTGTATGTCAGGAAACAGGACGTTAATCCACAGGAGGTGTTTTCTCTCCAACACACACAGATTCACTTTATAATGAGGTCAAACAGAGAGAAACGTACATTTACTCAAGTACTGTACTTTAGTATTTCCATGTGATGCTACTTTCTACATTTCAGAGGGAAATATTGTACTTTCTACTCCACTACATTTATTTGACAGCTTTAGTTACTTTTCACATGAAGATTTGACACAATGGATAATATAACAAGCTTTTAAAATACAACACATTGTTAAAGATGAAACCAGTGGTTTCCAACCTTTTTGACTTTTGACGTCTTACAAAAAGCAGTGTGTAGTCGGGGTCACATTTCACATGTCTATGAGTTGTTAACAGCTCCACCAAATAGTGATTTTTCCCTCTAAACTTCTCACATGCTTTCATTTCAATAAATGTTCAAATGATCCAATATTTCAGCAAAAATCAAAGATTAGAGAAAAAGTCCAGAAACTGAAAACAGATTTGTGTATCAGAACTTTGTTTTTTCTTCTTTCCTCTCCCATTAATCATCTCACGACCCCTCAGATTTATCTGCTGACCCTTTGGAGGGCCCCGACCCCTAGGTTGGGAACCAGTGGACTAAACTAGCTAACTGTATATAAAGTAGTGTAAACTAGCTCCACCTCCAGCAGCTACAACAGTAACATGCTGCTCTAACACTGATGCTTCACTATTAATAATCTAATGATGTCATATATAATAATATATCAGTCAGAGGGACCAAACCACTACTTTTACTGCAATACTTTAACTACATCAAGCTCAGAATACTGATGGACTGTTACAGTAGGAGGATTTTTCATGCAGGATTTTTACTTTTACTGGAGTATTTGTACATGGCTGTATTGGTATTTTTACTACAGTAAATCTGGGTATTTCTTCCACCTCTCATAATAGCGCGTATGGATAATTAAAGATCTGTATTTAACGGATGCAAAGCGGCCTGGCTGGATGTTAACGGGGGTGTGGACACACGTTAACCGGTCTGGAGTCATTTTGAGGCGTTTTTAGGAGCGCGGTGTTACGGATCGTCTAGTAATCAGGTAATCATGTGATCCATTAACGGTGATGGAGACAGCAGCCGATGATGAGGTTGACATGTTATTATTAACATGATGGAGTGACCGCGTCCTGAACGGTATTACCGTGAAGTGAGAGCGGTTTTGGTGAGAAACACGCAGATTTTTTAAGATTATTTATCCGTGCGTGACGTCAGCTGGCACCTACTCGACAGTCGCCGTTCATTAAGCGCTCCGTTTCTCTCCTCTCCTGCCGTTTCTCTCCGTTTCTCTCCGCTGGAAGCTTTAACCGGTGATGATGAACTCCTCACGGCTCCATCTTGTGTCTCTGTGCGGTTGAAGGGACCTGCTGTCTGCCGGTAAACGGTCGTCTTCTGTCGGTAAAGATCGCCGCTGTCCGTCAGGTTAAAAAAAAACAGCAATTGCGACCGTCGGAGGCCAAATTTGTTTTCCTAGGAAGGTGAAGTCGTGACCCGCCCTCCTCTGCCTCTGGTTGGCTAGTACTCGCTGTCTTCGTTGGTTAGGTTCAGGTATGAGGAGTGGGATTGGTTAGGGTTGGGGTAGGAATATCAGGGTCAGCCAATCAGAGGCAGAGGTGGGCGGGTTATGTCTTCGCCATCCTAGGAAAATATGAACCACTTCTAGAGCCGCAGCAGCTACCAAGTTGGCAAAGGCAACACACCGAAATTCCGGTACAGGATTTCACAACAAATCCACACCTGCCCCTAAAATGAAGTTCCACTAAAATGTAATAAAAAGTGAAGATCAGAGCTCTCTAAAGTCTGTGCAGTGGCAGGAAGACCTGAGCACATTTACTCAAGTACTAATGGACTTTTACTTGTCATTGACCAAAGTACTTCTACTTTTACAGGTGTTTGACTTTTACTCAAAAAATATTTTAATCTTCTGTTCTGTCTGTTAACATGAATCTTTTCTTCTGCTCACAGATCTGTCTGTCATAATGTTATTGTTCAGTCTTCACTGGTTTATTGAAATTTGTCCAGTGAGCAGCCGCAATGCAGCGCCCAAAGACCAACTCCAGTTCTTCTTCATTAGGGGCACTGACATTATGAACCCTGATATACATGTCTTTGATGGCAGGAGGAAACCAGAGTGTCCAGTTGCCCACAGCTGGGTTGCTCTAAGACAGCAGTGCTGACCACTGAGCCACCGTGCTGCATGCATGCATGCATGAATACATGTTTGCCTAAGAATTTCCTTTGATTAAAACTTGCAAAAAAAATCAGTTTCAAAAAATCACTTTTTCCACATGAATTCCGCATTTTCATAGGAAACTTTCTATTTTCAGAACTCCACTCTCTTTCACGACCAGCTTTAGACTAATAACATTCTTTACATGCTTAATAACATTAATGCTTTTATGAATAACATTCAAACTGCTTCCTTCTGTAATCTTTTTTTTAATGTTTCCTCTGCATTTTCGTGATCTAGTTTCGTATTTTGAAAGCATAGCTTCCGGTAACATTCTTTCAACTCTGTCAGCATCACGGTGCCGAGCCCGACCGGAAACAACCGAAAGCAGCCGAACGCAGTTGAGGAGGTGTGTGTGTGTGTGTGTGTGTGTGTGTGCGCGCGCGCGCGCGCGTGTGTGTCCAGCCGACTAGAACATTAAATTACTGCTGAGTCGACATGTTAATGCATCTATAATTAAAGGACTGACAGCATTTCCTTGTATTAATGCAACTTTTGTCCATTTGCTGATTTGCACTTGCTTTGTCATTTCAATCATTTTGGTCAACTAGCATATTACTCTCTATTATTCTACTTGTTTTATGTACTTGTCATGATAATTATTTCTTCATTTGATAATTTATGAGATTCATGCTTTAGTGAATCATATCAGTGAATTTTGAATTTATAGTACCAGTCAAAAAACTCACACCCCCTCATTCAAGGGTTTTTCTCATTCAGACTTGTTTAAATGTGTCAGACTGATGGACCTTCATGTCTTAATGTAATAATGGACTGATTCTCTTTACTTAACTGGAGCAGTTCTTGTCATACTATGGGTTATTACAGCAGTGAAAAAGAACTGATGGTCTCAAACTCATTATGAAGGCAAGAAATTCCACCAGTTAACTAACGACAAAAAGCTGATTATGTGTCTGAATGTTGTGATGACATGATGATGATCCAAAATCACTCTGCTCGTTTTAGAGAAAAGGTTATTGATGATTGAACTTCAGATTTCAAATCTGAACACATCTGATTGGATTATAAATGGATTTTTATCTACATCATTTATTCTTAATTCAGATTGATTAACTGCAGTTTGTCAGAGATCAGCTGTGATCTCTGGCCTCAGCTCTGAAGTCCAACCCCTCTCTGGCCTCAGCTCTGAAGTCCAACCCCTCATCCCACCTGAGAGAGCTGGATCTGATCAATAGTTTCTGTTGGCAGCAGGTCAGAGAATTCACCACTTTAAAGTTTTTTGTCCAGATTAAACAAACATTAATCCGTGCTGGTGTTTGGTCAGAGCCAGGCTAGCTGTTTCTCTCTGTTTCCAGTCTTTATGCTAAGCTAAGCTAACTGGCTGCTGTCTGTGAGTGAAGAACCAATCTGAACAACAAGAAGATTTCACAACATGTTGAACTATTATTTTAATTCTTATTGATTAATTATTATAATCTGTAATTATTCCTCATTAAAATGTGTAAAAACAACTAGACCTATGTTCTATATGTTGTTGAGTTGTGTTCTTACATTAATGTTCAAATCCAGAGAAATCTGTCATTTTAATCAAAGTAACGGACCGTTTCATTTGGTGGCCTGTCAATGGCGTCATACCTCCTCTACCAAAGAGTATAGTGCACAAGATGCATGCGTCGGCGCCGTGTTTGTCCGCTACAATGGCGTCTAGCAAAGAGTAACTTACACACATACAAGATAATACATGGGCTTTGTTGTGCTTGTTCCACACAAACTGTTAGAAATGGACTTTTACTAACTTTATCTTTTAGCCAGAAGAAGGATTTTAGTCATTGAACATCTGGATCTTAAGTTATCAGAGAAATAAACTGGGCAAACGTTAGCAGCAACTCAGCTAACAGCCCCTCCAGGAAGTCCGCTGCCCGCCCAACATGGTGGAGAAACACTGATTTTTTAGCTGAAACTGCTTTATTCAGTGTTTTTACCTGTAATCAGCGGGTCCGTTTGTTCTGGAGAGGAGGAGACATCTGGTTGTTTAACAACCAAGACAACAACTCCCATCATCCCTTGCTATGTCACACTGTCATCTTACTCCGTTTTTTGTTATTGTTTTGAATGAGATGCCATGTGGCTGAAATTACAAATTGTGTGTTTAAATAAGGTCTCGCCAGGAAAAGATAACATCTTTTTTTACGTTGCAGCAGAAAGAATATTTTCTGGAAATACCTTCAGGATAGCAGGTACTGTTGTTCCACGTATTTATTCATCTTTGAGAATAAATGGACGCTTTGATCTTTGACACGACTATAACACCGATACATGGACAACAAGCTGCCAACAAACATGAAGGATCATTAGACGCTCCTCACTTACCAGTCTCCTGGCAGGAAGAGGCGGAGCCAGAAGAGGAAGAGGCGGCTGGCAGCTGGAAGAGGAAGAGGAGCGTTGTCCGGTGTCAGGGGGTGAAGAGAAGGAGCGCAGCCTCCTGGTCTCTGGACGCCTTGGCTCCGTCAGGTACGTCTCCAGACGGAAAACGCTCACCTCCTCCTGACGAGGAGGAGGAGGAGGAGGAGGAGGAGGGGAGGAGAGGCTGTAGGCTAGGAGGAGAAAGGGAGGAAGAGCAGGAGAGAGAGAAAAACGGGATAGAGAAGAAAAAGGATCGGAGAGAAAGAAGTGATGAAGGATAGAAACAGAGAAAGAAAAGAAGAAGGTTTTAATGGACTTATTGATCCACTTCAGTAAATATTCAGATATGAGTCTGTGAGGAGACATTGCCCTCTGCTGGAGTCACTGCACTGACACGAAAACACACACATGCATGCACACACATACTGACACACATACACACACACACACAGCAGTGATAACCGGCTATATTTAGCAGCGATGGTGGACGCCGGTCCTCTGTGACAGCTGACAGGTGATATTATAAAGACTAATAATAAATATAAACAGAGACTCTCAAACACACGTGTCTCATATTTTGGAGTAATATTGAGCGGGCCACTCTCTAGTCCCTCCAGGGAACTGAGAGATTGTAAGAGCTGCAGTTTTACTAAATTACAGCAACTTTTCTGCATGAAATGTCCAAAGCAGCAGTTGCCTGTGGTTTGGACCAATCGTGGCGTTTGGTGTGGCAGTAACTGACGTCATTCAGGTGGAAGAATCTCACCTGCCAACAAACACAACGCCATAGACGAGCAACACAATTCCCAAATGTTCCCAAATGATGTTGTTCAGACATAATCTGCCTCAAACATCAAGATCAAACTAGATTTTTATGTTGTATTTATTTTAATGGCATTATTGATTATTTTATTTGCTGCTAATGTTGAGCTGAGAGTTTATTTAATGAAGGTTTTAAATGGGACTCAAGTACAGTATTCTCTTTTTTTATAGAACTTTGAGTCCTCGTGGTTCATCAGAGCTGAAATATAATATAGTTGTGTCTGTGATCTACAGGAAGTCATTACACATAACTCTTCATTGGTAGACAAAAGAATGGCCCAGCACAGAAGGGCAACCTCTTCAGGTCCAGTTTCAGCTGTCTATTTACATCTAAAAGAAAAGGATCACTCCTTGGAAGACAGTAATGTCAGAATTTTGGACAGAGAGGACAGGTGGTTTGAGAGAAGCAATTTATGTAAAAGTAGAAAAACCATCTCTAAACAGAGGAGGGGGTTTGAGACAGCATCTTTCACCCATTTACAACGCTGCACTTTCCACCATTCCCAGGAAACTTAAGAACAAAAGCTGCCCGAAACCAACAACAAGTGACTCTAACGAACAGAACGACTGTCGTTCACAGGCAAACACACATCATGCCTAACGACTGTAATCTGCCAGCAGCCCCATTCACTCCTAACGACTGTCGTTAACGGGGAGGACTCACTGACCAAAACAACGGTCAGGTGAAACTCCACTAACGAACTATTGTCTTAGGAGATAGTTTGGGCGGTCGCTTTCACAGAGACAAATACCTGGGTCTATCTCCACTGTGTTGTCAGACTAGTGAGGACTAGTCAGACCGATGCGTTACGAACTGATGAAGCCGCTTGGATAAGAGGCGAAACGTCTTCATAAGACAAATCTAAGTCCAGCTGCCTTTGAACCATTGTTGCCTAGAGATAAATATGACCTGGACAAATGAGAGTATACACAGACTTCACTGGTAGCAGTTTTTGAAAAATCACATTATTTTCCTTTGTTTGCAGTTTTTCCCAGTTTCTGCAATTTTACCACAAAAAGAGACATAAAACATCACAAACTGCATTTCAATTTCTGCGAATCGCTGCTGCAGAATCAAAAATTTTTGGCAGAAAAAACTGTGAAATCCTGGACTGTCCTGTGAAGTCTATCAGCAAACTCATAGATCTTAGTGTTTCCATTCAAGTTGATTGTTAATATAAAAATATTGATCAGCGCAGCTTTAAGTTTCATTTCGAGCTGACTGAGGACAAACTGACCTGCTTTACAAACCCAAACCTCTCTCTCTGTTGCCAGATCACCTTGTGTTTGTGGACAAAGTTTGAAATATGTGAATAATGTCGGCAACACAAACTCAGACACAACAACAGAGAACAGTGAGTTCAGGCTACGTGTGTGTGTGTGTGTGTGTGTGTTAAATAATGTCGGTTACCTTGTACCTCTTTCTAATACACAAACACACACTTAACTGTAATCACACGCACAGAATAATTAGTACTCTATGAGGACCCTCTTTCTTAGACTTTTAACTCTCAACAGTCTGAACTCAGCTTCACACATCTTTAAACCAAGGACGAAACTAAAACAAGAAATCCTTAAAGGACTCATATTCTTTACATCTCCAGCTTCTATATTTATATTCTGGGGCTCTACTGGAATATCTTTGTATGATTTCCAGTTAAAAACTCCTTATTTATCTTCTACTGGTTCTTTATGCAGCCCCTCAGTTCAGCCTCTGTCTGAAACAGGAAGTTTTAGCTCCTGTCTCTTTAAGGCCCCGCCTCCTGATTAGCCCGCTCTGTTCTGATTGGTCAGCTTCAGGAAGCTTCCTCCGACTCCAAAAGGCTATGTAGACAAACTATAGTAGCAGGATTTCACTTCTTTTTCTCCTTCTTTACTCAACTTCTTAAATCCATCCGTACATGTTGGAGAAACCTCAGCAACAACTTTAGAAACAACCAAAGCTACAGAACGGACGGCTGTTTATGGGCATGTGCAGCATGCTGACATCAGCTCGTCAGGAACGTAGAAGAAAAACATTGCAAGTGTTTTCAGCTTCCTGATCAACCCGAGTGGTGAGCTTTAGTTTCTGAGTTGTGTTAGGTGTTTGGACTTCAGCAAACCTGCTTTCAAGCTGCAGGATTTGTTGACATTATATCATCATCATATTATGCTTGAAACACCAAGAGGATTATCTAAAAAAAATGCAAATCTACCACCAAGGTTAAAACAAATCAGTTTTTCTTCATTCATAACAGACTGACATTTAGGAGACATTTTGACCTTCATAGCATCATAAAGAGAGAGGGAGGAAAAAGTTTTACCCCTTTAGAGGAGCTGTGATGTCACTAAACATAATCAGAATTCCTAGAGTTTAATTATTTGTCAGATCTGTAACATAACTGTTCCTCCAACTGAGTGTTTTCAGTCTGAACTGTGGTTATGGAACAATAACAGCTCAGTGAAATGATACAGAGTAATAATAATCAGACAGCCACAGACACAAACAGTGATTACTGGTTTAGTTTTACTGGGAGGAACATGTCTGCTGTGGTGGAATGACGCACGCTGACACTGAGTCTAACTGCATGGGTCAACCTGTGCAGTGATAACAGGATTAGATTTGTTATGCTTTTCTCTGTGTTCCTGAACTCATAAAGATTCTGTGAAGAGAACTGAAAACAGACATTTTGATCATATCACATGGTCTTAATCAGCAGATTGCGTCCAGTTGTTATTGGACTGTATCTGTTCAATGTTTATTGACTTCTTTATGTTGACTTAAGAGCTAAAACCTGTGATACGACTGAAAGCTCCAGAGCTGCTACTAAATGGACCTTTTCCTCAGCTGTTGTTTCCAAGTTCAACAATAAACTTTTAACTTCAGCTTTGAAGCCAGCGTGGACCACAAATGCTCAGGAAAATGGAAACTTGAACATCTTCAGGGACTGAAAGCTCCTACTGGTTGGATTTTTTAAGTGCTACCATGTTGCTAGTTGGTTGCGGAGGTGATCCTGGATGGTGGGTTGTGTGTTGCTATGTGGTTGCCAGGGTATTTTGAGTGGTTACAAGGTGATTTTCTAGGTGGTTGCTATGGATATAGAGGGGAGTAACTAGTTTGTGGAATGTTTAAGGAAATTATCAAGGACTCAACCAAGTGAAATGGTTTTTAGAGTTGCACTGATTCATCAATTAATTGATTAATCAATGAACAGAAAATTAATCATCAACTATTTGATAATTTTCTGGTGTCTTAAGTCTCTATGACAGACAAGGAAACATTCAACAAACAAATCAACATTTTTCACCATTTTGGTTTGTAGTGATTACAGATGATTGGTAATGTGTTGCTAGGTGGTTGCTATGGTATTCATTGGGGTTTCTAGGTGGTTTCCAAGGTGTTTTAGGTGGTTGTTATGAAAACACTAGGCAGGTTTCTAGGGTGTTCTCAGGCAGTAGTAACGACAATAGTAAGTGGATACTGAGTGTTTGTTTGCTTGTCTAGGTTGCAAAGTTGTTGCTGCTGTATGTGAGGCAGTTGCTATGACGATTCTACATAACTACAAGGTATACAGTGTGTTTATATTAGTCAAGAGAAGATCAGACACCAACAGGACTGCCTGATTATAAATGTATGTCCTGTAAAACACTACAACTATGTCCATGTTCTCTTTCTGCTTACTATTTCCCAGAGGGCCGGTGGGCTCAGATCTCCCCCTGGTCATCTGTCCAAACTCATCCCTTGGTCCATCCTCCTCCTCACTACAGGACATCCTACGTCCTGTCCGTCTCTGCAGCATCTCCCGCTTCTTCTTGTTGGACAGAGGAAGCAGCTGGACGTACAGAATCCCGCAAGGCTCTGACCGCCGCCGTGACGTCCGTCTGTCCGCCTCCCGCTGGCTCCTGTCTGTCTGTCCTCCAGCTCTGTCCTCCACCATCATCCATGATGCAGACTTTCTCCTTTCTTTCCCTCTGCCTGTCTCTGTCCTCCCCCTATCTTTCCTGTCCTCCTCCTCCATGTTGGGTTCAGACTTCCGCCGCTCTTTCTTCCTGCCACGCTCATTCTTCTTCTCCTCCATCTTTTCGACTCCCTCCATTGGTCCACAGGGATCAGACTTTCTCCTCAGCATCCATCTGTCTCTCCTGTATGTCTGCCTCTCCTCCTCCTCTTCTTCCTCCTCTTCCTCATCTTCTCCTCCGAAAGGTTCACTCCTCCTCCTCCCCGTCCATCTTTCCTTCGCCTTCCACTTTTTCAGCATCAGGTTGCTCAGACGCTTCATCGCCATGAAATCAGTTTATTCAAAACTAAATGAAACCAAAGACGAATCTACATGTGATCAATTCTACTAAATTTATGGACTGAACTCAATTTACCTAAACTACTTTAAAGTATATATAATAAAGCTATGTGATCAATACATTAAATAATCAATTACTTCTAGCAAATTCACTTAACTGAACCCAATGACTAAGCCTCTGAGATTAAACAATTAAGGTTAAACTAAAGAAATTAAGCTAAAACAAAGATTAATCAATAAATTCAACAAAAGATTAATAAAATTAATCACTTACACTAATGTGGGACAATTAAAATACACAGAATTTCATGAGAAGGCGTAACCTTATTAATAAAATCTGAAAATCAAAGTATCAGCTGAATAACATACTTATCAGCTTTAAAGTTTAAATCTAACCTAAATGTTCAAGCCAAAGTAAACTAAAGTTTATGATGTAAATGTAAATGTGTCCTTGTGCCCAGCTGCGAAGAATCCAATTAAACTGATTAAAAAAACAATTGACAAGGTTCATCAGCAGTGAGCCAATCACGAGGCTCAAAACACAGAAAACCTCTTCTAATTGGCTGTTGCTCCTTTGTTTTCCTGCTTGTATCCTCTCATCTGCTGCAGAATCTTTAATAAGTGAGTTGTTTTGACTTTGTTAGAGACAGTAAATCTCTCAGTCAAACCAAAGAACCTCCGACCCTGAACCTTGAATCTAACGGCCAAACATCCGGCTGCCAGGAAAGTAAAAACTGAGCTGAAGCAAATTAAAAGCTGTAGAGAAAAGTTCTCAAACTGCTTGCTCGGACGAGAAGCTAAAATCCTCGAGGAGAGTCCGTTCTGTCGTTCATCCAGTTTCCTCTGCAGAGCAGACAGACAGAAAAAAGTCAGTGAAAGTGTTTGTCCAGCAGCAGAGTCGTCTGAGTTTCAGCCCTGCAGAGTATCACTGCTCAGTATGTGTGTGTGTGTGTGTGTGTGTGTGTGTGTGTGTGTTATAGCCACACCTCCCTCTGCTGTCTCTGTCTACACTGTAAAAAGAAAAGACTCATGTCGGCTTCAAATACTTATTTCCCATTAACAAGTCTGGATTAACAAACGGTTTACTCCACGTTAATCTAATTAACCACTGATGAGTCGTGTGTTGTCCAGTCTAAACTCTGGCAGGTCCTCCATTGGTGGTTCTGGTCTTGAATAAGGACTCTGTTTGAAGACTGGTTGAAGAGAGGTTGTATTATTCCATAAATATGTCATCTTCTGTCAGTTAAAGAATTGTTTAGAAAGAATGTTTGCAACAACAAACCCAAATATAATGAACTGCTAAACACTTTTCACATCATTTTTTTCTACCAAATTGCACCACCTTCTCTGTAAAATGTTCTAAAAATGAACCATTAAATTCCTGCAAATTACCCCGAAATTTTTCAGGAAATAAGTGTAAATGTAAGCAACCTGTAAAATAAAGTTTTGCAGATAAAAATGAGGCAGAAGTAATTAGCAATACAGCAACCTGCTATCAATAATAAGATAGCATCCTATTTTTACTATGATAATATATTGACATTAATGGGGCTCTAACCTAATAACGAGTCAAATTTGGAAATTAAATCAAAATCAGTAGTAAAGAGGAGCTGTGCATTCGTTCAATCAGATCTAAGAACAGTTTGTGTTGATATCTGTTTGTTTAGTTGAGTCTCAAGCTGATTCATCCACAGATCACCAAACCTTACAAACAGGCCTGTTCTGGCATTCTGATATTTTTTGCAGCGTTCGTCTCTTCTTGTCTCTGATGATAACAGAAACAAAAGCACTCTGCTCCATCTGGGCCTGATGTGCTTCAGTTGCTTTATTAAAGGATCACAGTTACAGGGATTATGAGCAGATAATAAAGCAGCAGCCTCTAATATCAGGTCACTGTTTACTTACACAGCAGCAGGAATCATCAGTAGGGCTCCGGCACAAAACAAACAGTCCATATCAACTGTTCAGTGTAACTCCATTACTCTGAATCACAAAGAGTCAGTGTCGACTTCTGCTTAACTTAAACTAAAGTTTTAGATTCAGCCACAGCTGTCCATCCAGAGGTTGTTGAGATATTTCACTCTAAGATCAAACTGTTGGACTGACTCAGACTAAACCACAAACTGGATCACAGATTTTCAGAAAAGCTTATAAAGACAAAGCTATGGGATTAGATGTGTCATAACAAGTGAACAAAATCTCAAAATCTGAGTCCCCATCAGCCATTTACTCCTAGAAAGTCACTAAAAATGAACTTTCTTTCTCTCTTAGCTAACTGATAGAAGGTAAATGTCTTCTTAACTTTTCTTTAGGTATTTATTAGTAATAATATAAATAATAACACAAATGACAAATGTTTAGTTGGTGTGGCTGCCAGTATGAAGCAGAGATGGACTGATGTCTAAAACTGAAACTTGTGTTTAGAATAATTCATTCTGTTGGAGTCGAGGCAAATGTCACAAAAGTTGGATGATTTGATTGTGAGAAACTCCGGTTTTATTGGCTGTTAAACGCCACACTGATTGTATAAAGCCATTTGATATGTGCCTCTACGTAACCATGGAAACGCGGCCAACATGTGACTATAGGCAGGACCGTACACCAACAAATGTTGATCCCTGGATTACCAGCCGATAGCATCGCAGCTTTACTCTGGACAAACAACAGTCGTACTTGAGACGGCCACTAGAGGTCACTGTCAGGTAAATGTCAAGACACAGTCACGGTTAAGTTTGGTCACACTTACTCATTCAAGCGTGAGGAAGGTGTGTCCAGACTTTTGACTTTTGTAGTTTACTGTTTTCTTTCTTTATTGATGTATAAATATTAGGGCTGCAGTCAACCAAAGAAAATCTTGGTCTAACCTATCGCTGCCAACTTTGGAGCTAACCTTCACTTTTCCAGCAGTTGGGGAAACAACAGACGTGACTTTTTATCATTGATTAACTGTCACACTGTCATATGTTCTGTACATTTACTGCTAACCTACCTTCCTCTGCTTTGCTCACATCCAACACCACTTTCCTGCCGCTCTTTCCTGCTTGCTACGCAAACATAATAAGCACTGCTCTATTCCTGAGCGGAGTTACACTACCCATATTTAGCTGTATTTTTGGCATTAAAAAAATATCTTTTGGCCTGACAGGGATTCGTTGATATTATTACAGGAGAGACGTTGATTCAATAAACGTTCAGTAATTGTTCAGTACAATCAGACCCAGCGGTCTCCATCAGGTTGGGCGAAGTTGTGAAAACAAAGGGGGTGTTTCTTTTCTTTTTACATGTTGCTGAAGTAAAGTAAGAAAAACAAACCATGAGCGAGATGGAGTCACAGTTCAAAGGTTTCAAGGAACATCAAATTGAATCTTTGGGCTTTATCTTTGTATTTTTATCCTAAAACCTACCTAACCTAACTTGTCTTAAATCAGGTTTCAGCCTGATGAAAGTCTCCTGTTCATGAGGAGCTGAACGTTCCTGAGATTTTATCATCAGCATCATCGACGCACCTAAAAAGTCCATATAAGGCTTCATGTTCTGCTCTGTTTATGGACGAGTTTCATTAAAAAAAAAAGAAAGTTCCCAAAGAGTAAAAACACAGAGCAGCTTCAAGTCCTGCTGTCAGAAATCAGAGTGTTAGTAGTAGGAGACCCAAAACTACCAGACAACATGAATCCATCAGGGCACAACGCTTCGTTAGATGCTAAAAAACATCTTTGTAAAGCAAAGAGCTCCATGATGAGACGTCTCATGTGTGTCACAGAGATATTAGAGGAGAGAATATTACAGCCTACAGTAGGTGATGTTACAACAATGACTGTATATCAAGTGGACAACACCCCAAAGTGAAGCCAAAACATCTGGATCGCCCCCTAGTGGCTGCTATAGGTCATAAGCCCCGCCCCCTCCAAGTACACAAAGATGGTTTCTGTCACTTTAGACCATTCTTATCACGCTGTTTTTTGACCAAGTGCTCATTTTTCTGATAAGTTTGTTTTTTATTAATAATCTGATGATATAAAGAGAGAGTGTGACGTCATGATTGACAGGCACTCCAACCTCCGTCAGGCGGCGGGCCGTCATCATACCACCAGACTCTGGCTCCAGATGACGTCACACAAGCAAGATGACAGGACAGAAAAGTCCTGAATTCAGCTGGTTATCAGATAACGTTGAGGCGGGAGCCACATCAGTCACATGACCCTGCAGACTGCCAGGTAAACTGACAAGTTCATCATTGATCTGTGCCATGTGTGATGTCACAGAGGCATGGTGTCAAAGAGGTGTGACATCACAGAGGCATGATGTCGCAGAGGTGTGATGTCACAGAGCAGAATAATCGACTGGATTGACTCAGTTGCTTTTATTTCTCACGGAGTTGCTTCACTGCTCAGTACACGTGTTGGAATGTGTGTGTGTGTGTGTGTGTGTGTGTGTGTGTGTGCGTGGGTGTGTGAGTGTGTGTGTGTGTGTGTGTGTGTGTGTGTGTGTGTGTGTGTGTGCATGTGTGTGTGTGTGTGTGTGTGAACAAGCTGTGCCAAAAATTTCTAACTGAAGAGATGCCAAGTTCAGCTTCCGGAAATTTCTCTGGGAGGGGCAGCGAGGAGCCGTGTGTGTGTGTGTGTGTGTGTGTGTGTGTGTGTGTGTGTGTGTTATAATAAAAGTGCCACCTAAGCTGATTTATTCCCTCTAATAGACTCTGAATTGATTTTTAATTCAATAATCTTGCAATAAAACAAACCTCACAGTCAGAACTTTCACCTGTCGGGCAACACCTCACTGAAGTCTGTCAGCCAATCAAAAAAGCAAAAATCTTAGTACAATAAATACTCTGTGATTTTAATACTTTGGACATTTCTTTAAACTGTAAAACAAACTGTTAACTTTCAGCAGGTGTTTCTGGGCCAATCAGAAGCAGAGCTGCAGCATCATGTGATTAACAGGTAAACAGATAATAAACGTTATTCAGTGTAAATAAGTTCAGATGCTTGTTGCTCTCAATCCTGCCAGCTGATTATAATCCAAAGATCATGTGACAGAAGTGTCTTCAGGGTTCACTTTTTTAAAATTACATGAGCTATTATGAAAGGATCCAAGTTTTAAAAAAATGAAATGAAGCTAAAAGGGTGAAAAGTTCACATTTTATTATTTAATGGTGATTCACTATTACGGATAAAACGTTAAACATCTCAGCGAATAAAGTGCAGCCATTAGAGAGCATTATCTACCCAGAGACTGTGTGTGTGTGTGTGTGTGTGTGTGTGTTCTCTTAGCCCTGAGCTGAGCCTGGCAGGTTGAGCAGAATGCCTCATTTTTGCAAAGTTTTGTACACTTCAGCCTTAATCCTTCAAGTTTGAGCCTCATGCCTCCTTCTCAGAATTAAATTAAATTTATGCTGAATGTGACATGAAGAAATTCAATAGCAACATCTGATCTGATATATCTGAATAATAAACATATTAAACACTTTTTAAAGCACAATTTTTATTCTTGTCAACAAACTGATATATTAACCTCTTACCAAGCACCAGCCTGAAAACAATGAACTCAAAAGAAAAAGGTTGCTGTTCATAACTGTGGTCTCACAAAAACAAAATGAATATAAGTGATCCTGAACCAAAGTTACAGAGACTAAAATGTCCATCAGGTGAGATAGTGTCACTTAACAGGTTAACAAGTGTTGTGTGTGTTTGACAAGAAGAAAAATATAGGAGAAAGAGAGATGATTGATCAGTTAATGTCATATGAACAGAACTACAAAAGCTGCATGTTGCTACAGTGAACTGTCTGTTCTTCTCTCACGTGTAAAATCAATAAAAACTTGCAATAAAATAGCAAAAAATAATGATGAAGAGGATAAAATCATTAAAGTGCACTGTTTTCCACAAGATGACCAGTAGGTGGCAGTGTTGTCTCACACACACACACACACACACACACACACTCACACACACACACTGTACCTCGGGCCTTGTCTCTCCTGTTGCGGGTGAACAGTTTGATGCTGACCGGCGATGATGATGAGGGTTGCTGGTGGTTCGATTCTCTAGAGGCCGACCTGAAGATCCCACTGAAGCTCAGCCTGACACACAAACACACACACACAGAGTCACAATCATGATGTCACAGGGATGCTTGATCATTTCATCTAAAGGGCTTTACAGTGTTTCTAATGCTTATTCACTCATTCACTCTGGCAAAGCCATCGGGTGCAATTTGGGGTTCAGTATCTTGCCAAAGGACTGATTCTGATTAGTGTGTATTGGGTCTGTATCAGGTGTGTATCAGGTGTGTGTACCTGCGTTGAGATTTGGGTGGTGAATCCTGCTGCGGGGCTGCAGTCTGGTAGGGGAAGATAGTTTTGGGGGATGTGGGACTCATCTTGGAGCTGGAGGTCCTGGCTGGAGCAGAGCGGGGGCTGGAGGGCCGGCTGAACGCAGCCCGATGGAAGAAGCTCCTGGTGGGGCTGGCAGAGTGGCACACAGCCTCCCCCTACAGGACGGGAGGACTCATTACATTACATCACTGTCCCACATTAGGCCGTGTTCACACCAAATCAGGCAATCTGGCACTACGACGCAGGGGGCTACAATGGTGGGGGCGTGTTGTTTGAGATGAGACAATAAAATAAGAACGAGGAAGTCGAGCTGGAGTTACAGATTAATGCATTCAAGATTTTACTGCTTTGGAAAGTTTTCATGGTAGCAACTGTTAGGTAAACAGCAGCGTGACTTTCAGATTACACAGTGGCCTTCAGGGGAAGCCTGTTTACCGATGCTCTACATGTTACATGCACGCACATATATGGACGACAATTACAAGGTTACTGTGAAAAACATTCAGCTGTTACTAGATACAGTTAATCTTTCATACAGACAGAATGAGACCATGCAGGTACCACAAAGAGACAGAAGAACAATTCAGTGAAAAAAAGTCCACACAGTGAATCAGCCAATGGTTTGTGTTCGCTTCTAAACAGACCAGACCCAGGTTACATCACATGAGAGCATCAGAACACGCCCACAGCAGCAGGTCAGCCGCCGCGCTCGGAACGTGGGCTGCATAGTAAAACATCCTGGAGGCGACTCACTATTCGTTACTTGAATGTGGTGACATAAACGTAGTGATTTGAACGCGTCACTGTGGTGATTTTATTATAGTCTATTATAGTGTGTTTATTATAGTGGAGACAAATGTTTGGAAATTGGGATGTAGTGAGCCAGTAAACACAACATTGACATATTTATTTCTTAATGTACAGAAAATCAAAATCTATAAACTGTGGACACGAAAATGGAGGATGTTTTAGAGTTCACCCTAGATTGCTCACAGTGGGCTTTCCTGTAATTCAAACCCTGACATCACGTTGCATTTTGGCAAAAGTTGAATCTGACAGTGAGGGTCTGTTAGGGTCCAAATGATATGAATTTCATCATCAGAGGATTTACATATAAGCCCTGAATACACTCATAGGCAGATGCATACATGGACAGCTGCAGACACCACAGACACGTTGTAGTTCTGTTAATAGTACTTTGACTAAAATGTTCCTTTAACTCTTCACTGAAATCTCCACATTGGATTTCATTAAGCTGATTTGATATATCTGATATTTTACTGTGCATTTCTTTTCGCATCCACACTTCTCCTTTTCCATCTTAAGGTAATTCGATATTAGTTCTTATTTTTAAACACCTTATGTTTACACATATCTTTTGTTTAAATCGTCTGCTGTGCATGAAACACTTTGAGCTGCATGTTGTGTATGAAAGGTATGCAAATAAATTTTTTATTCACAGAGAGCTGATATCAGCTGAGAGCTGACTGAGCTGCTCACAGGTGTGTCAGCCTGAAAGGATCAAAGTAAGTAACAAACACTGCAGATCAGCAGGTTTTCAGACTCTGGATGTCCTTGTTTTTATCTGCTGATTGCAGCTGATCAAAGCAATCAGTTGATTGATAGCTCAGGGGGATGTAAGTGACGTCATCACCTGTGAGCCTCAGGTCACCTACTGCTGATATCATCACCTCGCCACATGAAAAATGAGTCAAATGAGCTGAAAAACAAACCTTCCTGCCGCCGTCTTTCTCTGCTCGGCCTGGATCTCCCTCCAGGAAGGGCATCACGAACACACCGAGATCCTACACACAGAAACAAACAGAGAGACTTTAAGCTCTTATATCTTTTAATTAAAAACCTACAGTGGTTATAACTGAAATAGTGACTGATGTGACACAAAAATCAACAAAATGTACATGTCTTGTTCTTGTACCCTGCCATCTCCCCTCTCTATCCCCTGCCAGCAGAGAGGGGTTGCTTAATTGAATATGTTAGTCTAGTCTCCCTGTCTCACTAATCCTTTATTTGTCTGAAGTTATAACCTACAGCCCCGACATCAGCTCTGAAATATCAGCTGCCTGACTGTGCTGTGTATTGATAAACCCAGGGTGAGGTCAGTTTTGTCTCGGATCTATAATATTCTCTATTTATATACTATAAATATGATCATTCAGTACTGTGTGCTAAGCCGCCTCTGTAATAAAATACTTTACAAGGGGACACATGACTACAGATACAATTTTTACTACAGATGTTTGGTGTAACCTGAGAGTGAAGCCAGTCATGTGACTGAGAAAATTAACCTGCATTGACCACATCACACCCAGCTGCTACTGTTACATAATTCCAGGTAAAGTTTATACCGTCAAAACTACACTGTGAAAAAAAATAAACCTTATTAAAATGTTTAATGTCCACACACAGCAAAAGAAAAGACCTACACAAAATATGTGATCATCATCAAAGTCTGGTTGATTCAGTTAATCAATAAACCAAAGGGTGTAATTGATCCAGGTGGTTCATAAAAGCATAAAAATGCAACATGGAGTTGAGTTATCAATGATTGTGTTTTGCTACCTATAGAAATCATTCAAATTACAATTTAGGAGTTTTCAAATATTTTTTTGTTGTTGTTAATTCATTGAACCTTTCTCACCATCAACAGAGTTTCCCGCTACACTTATCACTACTTTGTGTCGTCCCTTCAGAATTTCTGCATCTTTACAGTAATTAACTATCAAATCACAATTCAAAGATTCTTCATACTGAGGTTCAAAAACAGGGTTCAAATCTCAGAGCACAATACTGATTACGACTGAACGAAGTGTCTGAGAGCAGTTTGGCTTTGATTCTGCAGTTTGTATGACCCAGACTCAAACAGAACAAAGTCTTCAGGGTTTGATGTTGAAGTGAAACAATTTCAGACGGCCGCTGTGTTCGCTCTGAAAGTCTCAAACTGCAGACAGCAGTGGAAAGTCAGAACCATGAAGGTTCAGATCTGCTGAGCTCGTGCCTTCCCATCTGTTGCATCAGTTTGGGGGTAAACATAGAGACAGTCTCAGATTATCAGCAAAACATCTGCTGAGCTCACAACACGACCGAAACCAAACACTGTGAGAAGATCACAGAGACATGCAGAGACTGTCTGTCTGTCTGCTCAACCAACTTTACTGTGATCGTCCCCTAACCTTAACCGTGCGGTTGCTATTGTAGCCATGGCAACAAAGGTGACCTAACTTTAAGGAAGTAGTACCTTTAACCCACCACATGTTTCTAACTTTCAACAAAGTGATAATTTTAACCCAAACTATGATCTTTCCCTAAATCTAACCAGACCTGTACCACAGTGTTGTCACATCATCAAATATCATTATTGTTTACTTTGTTTCAGCACACCTGCACCTGACTGTACTGTGACATCATCATCTCAACTCAAAACTCCGCCAACAGGATTTATCGGGAAAAAAACCCTAGTTGACAGTGAGATGCAGTCAGTGATGTTATCTAATTGTAATCTACAGTATATAAACAAATATAGACAGTTCATTTTAATGTATTTATATATAGAGAGATTTTACTGAAATGTTCTGCACTTTTTGTGCAAAGTTTATTATCTATTATTATTTTTTCCATGTGTTAAGTGTTGTTTATGTAATGCTGATTTATATATTCATTTATATATGTGATCTATTTTCATGAACTTTCAGTCTTTTCAGCAGCTGAACAGGCAGAGCTGCAGCCAACATGTTCAAACAGAGTTAGAGCAGACAAACATTTAAAAAGTTTTAAAACACTGTAAGAATCACAAAATCTACACACATAAGTTCAGGCTTCCTTACACCTCTGAATTAAAGACCTCAAATGTCCCTAATCCTGCAAGACCAATTAAGTTTAAAAATAATCTTTATTTATGTGTGTAATCTACAGTATATAAACAAATATAGACAGTTCATTTTAATGTATTTATATAGAGAGAGATTTTACTGAAATGTTCTGAAGCCAGCTGATTAACACATTATATCTCCTATGTTTTATGGGGAGCACCAACACATATTACTGCACTCGTATGGTCTGACAGGTGCTCAACACCTTAATACTCGAAAACCTCCAAAAATTAAAAGTTGAATAAATATAGCAGTTTAAAGTCAAATGTCAAATGAGTCAAATGAGTCACTCTGACCACAGGAGTTCAGAGATTCACACACTTCTTCTGTTTCCAGGTGCAAAATGATTAAACTGTCAAAATGATTTATTAAAGATCAGATTTTTTCCATCAGCAGCCAAAACTCTGATTAATAATCTCAGAATAAACTCGAATTTAATTTTCCTTGAAGGTAAATCAGCAGCACACAACCAGCACCCTGACCTCTGGTGGCTCAGAGGTCAAAGTTCACCGCATGCTGAGGAAACCTTCCTGTGAGGCAAAGCTCAAGATTTATTCTCCATCATCTTCATCATCATCATCACTCTGTTTCTCACATGAAACTGAATATTTTTTTGGTTGCCATTGGAGACTGACAGTTTAGATCTGGACTGAAAACGTCCTCCCACACACACACACACACACACACACACACACAGGGAGTTGGTGGATTTTGACTCTCTTCTTCATTTCTCAGCTGTTGTTCTCTCTTCATTTGGAGGTTTGACAGTGAAAAAAGCTAATTTGTTCATATTTGCCTGATTTTCTGTTCTCAGTTTTACAACTGTGTCTTAAACCAGAAGTCAGGTGTCCATATGAGCAGTGAAAGAGGTTTTCCTTGCTGTAATCATTCCTTCTGTTCATACTGGATAGTAAAAGATCTCCTTCATCCACAGTGTGTCCAGATAGACATTTAAAATCCACAGTCATTTAAAGTGTGTGTGAAGCTTCTATTCAGCTTCAGCAATCTGAGTTAGTCAGTCTTACAGTCTTTTTAGCATCAAATTCCCTCTTTGTGTTTCCCTGTTGAGCTGCCGGTGGAAGTATAATAACAAAAAGAGGGACTTTGGCACTAAAAATACTGTAATGTTGAAAGATATCGACTTGATTTGACCCATTTGGACGCTGAAACCTCATATTAGCGTCACATAAACTTTTAAATACATTTTTGCACAGAAGGAGGACTGTGGATTTAGTCCCCCAACACCTCCATTGTAAGTGCATTATGAAGGGATCTTCTAATGTGCTGGTGTCGGCTACACATGCACTAGAACCTGAACATGTGGAGGAACGTTATGTTCAGCGATGAGTCTAGATTCTGCCTACGGCAATTGGATCGTAGGGTCAAAGTGCTAAGAAGATGCAGAGAACACTACGCTGGCTGCTGCACTGATAGAGTAACCTCTTTTGGTGGAGGCAGCGCAATGGTGGGGGGCAGCATCTCCATCACTGGAAAAACAGGCTCATCATCACCACAGAGCAGGTTTATTAGAGGCTATAAAGAGGATGGAACAGCCTGCCAGCAGTCCTGACCTCAACCCCATTGAACACTTGAGGGATCAGCTTGGGCGTGTTGTTCTTGCCAGATTGACTACACAACCACATTGGCTGACTTGCAACAAATTCTGGTTGAAGAATGGGACGCCATCCCATAGCAGTGTGTGACCAGGCTGGTGACCAGCATGAGGAGGAGGTGCCAGGCTGTTGTGGCTGTGGATGGTTCTTCTACAAACTACTGAGGCTCAAGTTTGTTAAATTAATAAATTGTTAAATTGCCAATGTTTTTTTTTCTTCCAACTTCAATCATCCAATCCACCAAACACTAAACGAGAGTCAATGGCAGAATAAGCTGTTTGGCATCAGCAGAGAAGATTTTCATGGGAACAACCCACATACTCAGCTCTGCTGCTCATCCCACAAATGCATGTTCCTTACAAATGTGGCTCCATTTAAAAGGGAAATAAACAGGCTTTCCAACAGAGTTACTGCCAAGAAGCATTGTTACAAGAAATAATCTACCAAGCACAAATTTCCTTACTTTTTGTGCAAAGTTTATTATCTATTATTATTTTTTCCATGTGTTAAGTGTTGTTTATGTAATGCTGATTTATATATTCATTTATATATGTGATCTATTTTCATGAACTTTCAGTCTTTTCAGCAGCTGAACAGACAGAGCTGCAGCCAACATGTTCAAACAGAGTTAGAGCAGACAAACATTTAAAAAGCTTTAAAACACTGTAAGAATCACAAAATCTACACACATAAGCTCAGGCTTCCTTACACCTCTGAATTAAAGACCTCAAATGTCCCTAATCCTGCAAGACCAATTAAGTTTTTAAAAAATCTTTATTTATGTGTGTTACAAAGTGTTTCACACGAGGAAGTGAATTACTATCAACAAATCAATTAAATGGAGAAGTTTTAGGAAATAAAAGATTTTGACTCAAATGAAATAGAAATAAAAACAAGACTCAGAGACTCAGAAGTTAACAGCAGCAACATTTAAGGAACAAATTCAACTGTTTCCCACTTTAAAGTCACTGACTTTCTTCACATCCCACCTTAATGTGAACACGAGACATTTAACTGTTCATATTCTGGCTCATAATTATCTCTAAACCAAACTTCAGACCCACAAATCTATTTTACACTCATTAACATCTCATCAGCCATTAATCATGTGTGATTAATCCTTAATGAAGCTGTCAGAGAGCAGACAGAGTGCATTCTAATCATTTACAGCGATAAAACATTCACAGTTGTACTATATTATGGTTCAAGAATAAAAAACAAGAATAAAGCAGCATGCTTGAATGATGATTTTTGATTTTTTCATTCATACATTTTATTCCCATTTTTGGGATTTTTTTGGTGGCTTTAGGAAAAGTCAGACTAAAAGTAGAAATGTGTATAGAGAGTGTTTTTACTGAATTCAGATGTCAAAAAAGCTGAGCAGGAGGTGAAGGTCAGGACATGTCCATCCACAGGTCTGTTCACACTCACAATTTACTGCAAGTAGAGTCTAAAAGGAAATATATCACTAAGACTCTGGGGTCACACACACACACACACACACATACACACACTGACTGTACCTTCTGGTCTCCAGCGTCCAGAAATCAATAATCCAATAAATAGTTCAGAGCTCAAACACACTGTCCTGTCCTGTGTGTCTCTGACTGACACTAACACACCTCTGTCTACCTCTCTCTCTCTCTCTCTCTCTCTCTCTCTCTCTCTCTCTCTGTGTGTGTGTGTATGTGTGTGTGTGTGTGTGTGTGTGTGTCTCTATGCCAACTAACAACTATGTGTGTTTAACTTACATTATTTGTACATAACTCAAATAAGTTGATCTAACATGTGTGTTTTACTGACATTATTTGTACATAACTAAAATAAGTTGATCTAACAACTGTGAGTTTAACTTACATTATTTGTACATAACTAAAGTGCTGTAACAACTGTGTTTAACTTACATTATTTGTACATAACTAATATAAGTTGATCTAACAACTGTGTGTTTAACTTACATTATTTGTACATAACTAAAGTAAAGTGCTGTAACAACTGTGTGTTTAACTTACATTATTTGTACATAACTAAAGTGCTGTAACAACTGTGTGTTTAACTTACATTATTTGTACATAACTAAAGTAAAGTGCTGTAACACCTGTGTGTTTAACTTACATTATTTGTACATAACTAAAGTAAAGTGCTGTAACAACTGTGTGTTTAACTTACATTATTTGTACATAACTAATATAAGTTGATCTAACAACTGTGTGTTTAACTTACATTATTTGTACATAACTATAGTAAAGTGCTGTAACACCTGTGTGTTTAACTTACATTATTTGTACATAACTAAAGTAAAGTGCTGTAACAACTTTGTGTTTAACTTACATTATTTGTACATAACTAATATAAGTTGATCTAACAACTGTGTGTTTAACTTACATTATTTGTACATAACTAATATAAGTTGATCTAACAACTGTGTGTTTAACTTACATTATTTGTACATAACTAAAGTAAAGTGCTGTAACAACTGTGTTTAACTTACATTATTTGTACATAACTAATATAAGTTGATCTAACAACTGTGTGTTTAACTTACATTATTTGTACATAACTAAAGTAAATTGCTGTAACAACTGTGTGTTTAACTTACATTATTTGTACATAACTAAAGTAAAGTGCTGTAACAACTGTGTGTTTAACTTACATTATTTGTACATAACTAATATAAGTTGATCTAACAACTGTGTGTTTAACTTACATTATTTGTACATAACTATAGTAAAGTGCTGTAACACCTGTGTGTTTAACTTACATTATTTGTACATAACTAAAGTAAAGTGCTGTAACAACTGTGTGTTTAACTTACATTATTTGTACATAACTAATATAAGTTGATCTAACAACTGTGTGTTTAACTTACATTATTTGTACATAACTAATATAAGTTGATCTAACAACTGTGTGTTTAACTTACATTATTTGTACATAACTATAGTAAAGTGCTGTAACAACTGTGTGTTTAACTTACATTATTCGTACATAACTAAAGTAAAGTGCTGTAACAACTTTGTGTTTAACTTACATTATTTGTACATAACTAATATAAGTTGATCTAACAACTGTGTGTTTAACTTACATTATTTGTACATAACTAATATAAGTTGATCTAACAACTGTGTGTTTAACTTACATTATTTGTACATAACTAAAGTAAAGTGATGTAACAACTGTGTATTTAACTTACATTATTTGTACATAACTAAAATAAAGTGCTGTAACAACTGTGTGTTTGACTTACATCATTTGTACATAACTAAAATAAAGTGCTGTAACAACTATGTGTTTAACTTACATTATTTGTACATAACTAATATAAGTTGATCTAACAACTGTGTGTTTAACTTACATTATTTGTACATAACTAAAGTAAAGTGCTGTAACAACTGTGTGTTTAACTTACATTATTTGTACATAACTATAGTAAAGTGCTGTAACAACTGTGTGTTTAACTTACATTATTTGTACATAAGTAAAGTGCTGTAACAACTGTGTGTTTAACTTACATTATTTGTACATAACTAAAGTAAAGTGCTGTAACAACTGTGTGTTTAACTTACATTATTTGTACATAACTAATATAAGTTGATCTAACAACTGTGTGTTTAACTTACATTATTTGTACATAACTAAAGTAAATTGCTGTAACAACTGTGTGTTTAACTTACATTATTTGTACATAACTAAAGTAAAGTGCTGTAACAACTGTGTGTTTAACTTACATTATTTGTACATAACTAATATAAGTTGATCTAACAACTGTGTGTTTAACTTACATTATTTGTACATAACTAATATAAGTTGATCTAACAACTGTGTGTTTAACTTACATTATTTGTACATAACTAAAGTAAAGTGCTGTAACAACTGTGTGTTTAACTTACATTATTTGTACATAACTAAAGTAAAGTGCTGTAACAACTGTTTGTTTAACTTACATTATTTGTACATAACTAATATAAGTTGATCGAACAACTGTGTGTTTAACTTACATTATTTGTACATAAGTAAAGTAAAGTGCTGTAACAACTGTGTGTTTAACTTACATTATTTGTACATAACTAATATAAGTTGATCTAACAACTATGTGTTTAACTTACATTATTTGTACATAACTAAAGTAAAGTGCTGTAACAACTGTGTGTTTAACTTACATTATTTGTACATAACTAATATAAGTTGATCTAACAACTGTGTGTTCAACTTACATTATTTGTACATAACTAAAGTAAAGTGCTGTAACAACTGTGTGTTTAACTTACATTATTTGTACATAACTAATATAAGTTGATCTAACAACTGTGTGTTTAACTTACATTATTTGTACATAACTATAGTAAAGTGCTGTAACAACTGTGTGTTTAACTTACATTATTTGTACATAACTAAAGTAAAGTGCTGTAACAACTGTGTGTTTAACTTACATTATTTGTACATAACTAATATAAGTTGATCTAACAACTGTGTGTTTAACTTACATTATTTGTACATAACTAATATAAGTTGATCTAACAACTGTGTGTTTAACTTACATTATTTGTACATAACTAAAGTAAAGTGCTGTAACAACTGTGTGTTTAACTTACATTATTTGTACATAACTAAAGTAAAGTGCTGTAACAACTGTTTGTTTAACTTACATTATTTGTACATAACTAATATAAGTTGATCGAACAACTGTGTGTTTAACTTACATTATTTGTACATAAGTAAAGTAAAGTGCTGTAAGAACTGTGTGTTTAACTTACATTATTTGTACATAACTAATATAAGTTGATCTAACAACTGTGTGTTTAACTTACATTATTTGTACATAACTATAGTAAAGTGCTGTAACACCTGTGTGTTTAACTTACATTATTTGTACATAACTAAAGTAAAGTGCTGTAACAACTTTGTGTTTAACTTACATTATTTGTACATAACTAATATAAGTTGATCTAACAACTGTGTGTTTAACTTACATTATTTGTACATAACTATAGTAAAGTGCTGTAACACCTGTGTGTTTAACTTACATTATTTGTACATAACTAAAGTAAAGTGCTGTAACAACTTTGTGTTTAACTTACATTATTTGTACATAACTAATATAAGTTGATCTAACAACTGTGTGTTTAACTTACATTATTTGTACATAACTAATATAAGTTGATCTAACAACTGTGTGTTTAACTTACATTATTTGTACATAACTATAGTAAAGTGCTGTAACAACTGTGTGTTTAACTTACATTATTTGTACATAACTAAAGTAAAGTGCTGTAACAACTTTGTGTTTAACTTACATTATTTGTACATAACTAATATAAGTTGATCTAACAACTGTGTGTTTAACTTACATTATTTGTACATAACTAAAGTAAAGTGCTGTAACAACTGTGTGTTTAACTTACATTATTTGTACATAACTAATATAAGTTGATCTAACAACTGTGTGTTTAACTTACATTATTTGTACATAACTAAAGTAAATTGCTGTAACAACTGTGTGTTTAACTTACATTATTTGTACATAACTAAAGTAAAGTGCTGTAACAACTGTGTGTTTAACTTACATTATTTGTACATAACTAATATAAGTTGATCTAACAACTGTGTGTTTAACTTACATTATTTGTACATAACTAATATAAGTTGATCTAACAACTGTGTGTTCAACTTACATTATTTGTACATAACTAAAGTAAAGTGCTGTAACAACTGTGTGTTTAACTTACATTATTTGTACATAACTAAAGTAAAGTGATGTAACAACTGTGTGTTTAACTTACATTATTTGTACATAACTAATATAAGTTGATCTAACAACTATGTGTTTAACTTACATTATTTGTACATAACTAAAGTAAAGTGCTGTAACAACTGTGAGTTTAACTTACATTATTTGTACATAACTAATATAAGTTGATCTAACAACTGTGTGTTCAACTTACATTATTTGTACATAACTAAAGTAAAGTGCTGTAACAACTGTGTGTTTAACTTACATTATTTGTACATAACTAAAGTAAAGTGCTGTAACAACTGTGTGTTTAACTTACATTATTTGTACATAACTAATATAAGTTGATCTAACAACTGTGTGTTTAACTTACATTATTTGTACATAACTAATATAAGTTGATCTAACAACTGTGTGTTTAACTTACATTATTTGTACATAACTAATATAAGTTGATCTAACAACTGTGTGTTTAACTTACATTATTTGTACATAACTAATATAAGTTGATCTAACAACTGTGTGTTTAACTTACATTATTTGTACATAACTAAAGTAAAGTGCTGTAACAACTGTGTTTAACTTACATTATTTGTACATAACTAATATAAGTTGATCTAACAACTGTGTGTTTAACTTACATTATTTGTACATAACTAAAGTAAATTGCTGTAACAACTGTGTGTTTAACTTACATTATTTGTACATAACTAAAGTAAAGTGCTGTAACAACTGTGTGTTTAACTTACATTATTTGTACATAACTAATATAAGTTGATCTAACAACTGTGTGTTTAACTTACATTATTTGTACATAACTATAGTAAAGTGCTGTAACACCTGTGTGTTTAACTTACATTATTTGTACATAACTAAAGTAAAGTGCTGTAACAACTGTGTGTTTAACTTACATTATTTGTACATAACTAATATAAGTTGATCTAACAACTGTGTGTTTAACTTACATTATTTGTACATAACTAATATAAGTTGATCTAACAACTGTGTGTTTAACTTACATTATTTGTACATAACTATAGTAAAGTGCTGTAACAACTGTGTGTTTAACTTACATTATTCGTACATAACTAAAGTAAAGTGCTGTAACAACTTTGTGTTTAACTTACATTATTTGTACATAACTAATATAAGTTGATCTAACAACTGTGTGTTTAACTTACATTATTTGTACATAACTAATATAAGTTGATCTAACAACTGTGTGTTTAACTTACATTATTTGTACATAACTAAAGTAAAGTGATGTAACAACTGTGTATTTAACTTACATTATTTGTACATAACTAAAATAAAGTGCTGTAACAACTGTGTGTTTGACTTACATCATTTGTACATAACTAAAATAAAGTGCTGTAACAACTATGTGTTTAACTTACATTATTTGTACATAACTAATATAAGTTGATCTAACAACTGTGTGTTTAACTTACATTATTTGTACATAACTAAAGTAAAGTGCTGTAACAACTGTGTGTTTAACTTACATTATTTGTACATAACTATAGTAAAGTGCTGTAACAACTGTGTGTTTAACTTACATTATTTGTACATAAGTAAAGTGCTGTAACAACTGTGTGTTTAACTTACATTATTTGTACATAACTAAAGTAAAGTGCTGTAACAACTGTGTGTTTAACTTACATTATTTGTACATAACTAATATAAGTTGATCTAACAACTGTGTGTTTAACTTACATTATTTGTACATAACTAAAGTAAATTGCTGTAACAACTGTGTGTTTAACTTACATTATTTGTACATAACTAAAGTAAAGTGCTGTAACAACTGTGTGTTTAACTTACATTATTTGTACATAACTAATATAAGTTGATCTAACAACTGTGTGTTTAACTTACATTATTTGTACATAACTAATATAAGTTGATCTAACAACTGTGTGTTTAACTTACATTATTTGTACATAACTAAAGTAAAGTGCTGTAACAACTGTGTGTTTAACTTACATTATTTGTACATAACTAAAGTAAAGTGCTGTAACAACTGTTTGTTTAACTTACATTATTTGTACATAACTAATATAAGTTGATCGAACAACTGTGTGTTTAACTTACATTATTTGTACATAAGTAAAGTAAAGTGCTGTAACAACTGTGTGTTTAACTTACATTATTTGTACATAACTAATATAAGTTGATCTAACAACTATGTGTTTAACTTACATTATTTGTACATAACTAAAGTAAAGTGCTGTAACAACTGTGTGTTTAACTTACATTATTTGTACATAACTAATATAAGTTGATCTAACAACTGTGTGTTCAACTTACATTATTTGTACATAACTAAAGTAAAGTGCTGTAACAACTGTGTGTTTAACTTACATTATTTGTACATAACTAATATAAGTTGATCTAACAACTGTGTGTTTAACTTACATTATTTGTACATAACTATAGTAAAGTGCTGTAACAACTGTGTGTTTAACTTACATTATTTGTACATAACTAAAGTAAAGTGCTGTAACAACTGTGTGTTTAACTTACATTATTTGTACATAACTAATATAAGTTGATCTAACAACTGTGTGTTTAACTTACATTATTTGTACATAACTAATATAAGTTGATCTAACAACTGTGTGTTTAACTTACATTATTTGTACATAACTAAAGTAAAGTGCTGTAACAACTGTGTGTTTAACTTACATTATTTGTACATAACTAAAGTAAAGTGCTGTAACAACTGTTTGTTTAACTTACATTATTTGTACATAACTAATATAAGTTGATCGAACAACTGTGTGTTTAACTTACATTATTTGTACATAAGTAAAGTAAAGTGCTGTAACAACTGTGTGTTTAACTTACATTATTTGTACATAACTAATATAAGTTGATCTAACAACTGTGTGTTTAACTTACATTATTTGTACATAACTATAGTAAAGTGCTGTAACACCTGTGTGTTTAACTTACATTATTTGTACATAACTAAAGTAAAGTGCTGTAACAACTTTGTGTTTAACTTACATTATTTGTACATAACTAATATAAGTTGATCTAACAACTGTGTGTTTAACTTACATTATTTGTACATAACTATAGTAAAGTGCTGTAACACCTGTGTGTTTAAC
This sequence comes from Euthynnus affinis, assembly GCA_029490765.1. Classification (NCBI taxonomy): domain Eukaryota; kingdom Metazoa; phylum Chordata; class Actinopteri; order Scombriformes; family Scombridae; genus Euthynnus; species Euthynnus affinis. The sequence continues at coordinate 25,348,473 of CM055859.1, forward strand.
TTACATTATTTGTACATAACTAAAGTAAAGTGCTGTAACAACTTTGTGTTTAACTTACATTATTTGTACATAACTAATATAAGTTGATCTAACAACTGTGTGTTTAACTTACATTATTTGTACATAACTAATATAAGTTGATCTAACAACTGTGTGTTTAACTTACATTATTTGTACATAACTAATATAAGTTGATCTAACAACTGTGTGTTTAACTTACATTATTTGTACATAACTATAGTAAAGTGCTGTAACAACTGTGTGTTTAACTTACATTATTTGTACATAACTAAAGTAAAGTGCTGTAACAACTTTGTGTTTAACTTACATTATTTGTACATAACTAATATAAGTTGATCTAACAACTGTGTGTTTAACTTACATTATTTGTACATAACTAAAGTAAAGTGCTGTAACAACTTTGTGTTTAACTTACATTATTTGTACATAACTAATATAAGTTGATCTAACAACTGTGTGTTTAACTTACATTATTTGTACATAACTAATATAAGTTGATCTAACAACTGTGTGTTTAACTTACATTATTTGTACATAACTAATATAAGTTGATCTAACAACTGTGTGTTTAACTTACATTATTTGTACATAACTAATATAAGTTGATCTAACAACTGTGTGTTTAACTTACATTATTTGTACATAACTATAGTAAAGTGCTGTAACAACTGTGTGTTTAACTTACATTATTTGTACATAACTAAAGTAAAGTGCTGTAACAACTTTGTGTTTAACTTACATTATTTGTACATAACTAATATAAGTTGATCTAACAACTGTGTGTTTAACTTACATTATTTGTACATAACTAATATAAGTTGATCTAACAACTGTGTGTTTAACTTACATTATTTGTACATAACTAATATAAGTTGATCTAACAACTGTGTGTTTAACTTACATTATTTGTACATAACTAAAGTGCTGTAACACCTGTGTGTTTAACTTACATTATTTGTACATAACTAAAGTAAAGTGCTGTAACAACTGTGTGTTTAACTTACATTATTTGTACATAACTAATATAAGTTGATCTAACAACTGTGTGTTTAACTTACATTATTTGTACATAACTAAAGTAAAGTGCTGTAACAACTGTGTGTTTAACTTACATTATTTGTACATAACTAATATAAGTTGATCTAACAACTGTGTGTTTAACTTACATTATTTGTACATAACTAAAGTAAATTGCTGTAACAACTGTGTGTTTAACTTACATTATTTGTACATAACTAAAGTAAAGTGCTGTAACAACTGTGTGTTTAACTTACATTATTTGTACATAACTAATATAAGTTGATCTAACAACTGTGTGTTTAACTTACATTATTTGTACATAACTAATATAAGTTGATCTAACAACTGTGTGTTCAACTTACATTATTTGTACATAACTAAAGTAAAGTGCTGTAACAACTGTGTGTTTAACTTACATTATTTGTACATAACTAAAGTAAAGTGATGTAACAACTGTGTGTTTAACTTACATTATTTGTACATAACTAATATAAGTTGATCTAACAACTATGTGTTTAACTTACATTATTTGTACATAACTAAAGTAAAGTGCTGTAACAACTGTGTGTTTAACTTACATTATTTGTACATAACTAATATAAGTTGATCTAACAACTGTGTGTTCAACTTACATTATTTGTACATAACTAAAGTAAAGTGCTGTAACAACTGTGTGTTTAACTTACATTATTTGTACATAACTAAAGTAAAGTGCTGTAACAACTGTGTGTTTAACTTACATTATTTGTACATAACTAATATAAGTTGATCTAACAACTGTGTGTTTAACTTACATTATTTGTACATAACTAATATAAGTTGATCTAACAACTGTGTGTTTAACTTACATTATTTGTACATAACTAAAGTAAAGTGCTGTAACAACTGTGTGTTTAACTTACATTATTTGTACATAACTAAAGTAAAGTGCTGTAACAACTGTTTGTTTAACTTACATTATTTGTACATAACTAATATAAGTTGATCGAACAACTGTGTGTTTAACTTACATTATTTGTACATAAGTAAAGTAAAGTGCTGTAACAACTGTGTGTTTAACTTACATTATTTGTACATAACTAATATAAGTTGATCTAACAACTATGTGTTTAACTTACATTATTTGTACATAACTAAAGTAAAGTGATGTAAGAACTGTGTGTTTAACTTACATTATTTGTACATAACTAAAATAAAGTGCTGTAACAACTGTGTGTTTAACTTACATTATTTGTACATAACTAATATAAGTTGATCTAACAACTGTGTGTTCAACTTACATTATTTGTACATAACTAAAGTAAAGTGCTGTAACAACTGTGTGTTTAACTTACATTATTTGTACATAACTAAAGTAAAGTGATGTAACAACTGTGTGTTTAACTTACATTATTTGTACATAACTAAAGTGCTGTAACACCTGTGTGTTTAACTTACATTATTTGTACATAACTAAAGTAAAGTGCTGTAACAACTGTGTGTTTAACTTACATTATTTGTACATAACTAATATAAGTTGATCTAACAACTGTGTGTTTAACTTACATTATTTGTACATAACTAAAGTAAAGTGCTGTAACAACTGTGTGTTTAACTTACATTATTTGTACATAACTAAAGTAAAGTGATGTAACAACTGTGTGTTTAACTTACATTATTTGTACATAACTAATATAAGTTGATCTAACAACTGTGTGTTTAACTTACATTATTTGTACATAACTAAAATAAAGTGCTAATAACTGTTTAACTTCTCTCTCTCTCTCTCTCTCTCTCTCTCTCTCTCCATATCAGTCGTACTTCCTGTTTTTTGACACTGTGTGTGTGATTAATTAGATAATGGAGATCCACAGACTGACTGAAACTCCTGTCAGAGAGCAATGATGAGAGTTTTCTTTAGATGAGGACTATGTCTAACAGCACATGTCCACTTTTCACTTCCTGCAGGATTTCACATTTTTTCTGTTATAAAACTTTCTTTTTTCTGTGTGTGTTATAATTGAGACCAAAATGTTTAATTCTGTAGAGTCAATAAGTTGAAATACAGTTTCTCTTTTTGCAGCAAAATTGTAGGAATTGGGGAAAAAGATCACAGGAACAACTACATGATATTTCAGCTGAACATGAGAACCATGAGGACTCAGAGTTCCATAAATAAGAAAATACTGTACTTGAGTCTCATTTATAACCTTTTATTAAATAAACTTTCAGCTCAACATCAACAGAAAATAAAATCATCAATAATGCTGTTAAAATCAATGTGTCAAGATGAAAATCTAGTTTGATGTTGATGTTTGAGGTAGATTATGCCTGAATAAAATCAGCTCACTGAATCAAACCTCAACCTCGTTGTGTGAGTTGGCAAGTGAGATTCTTCCACCTGAATGACGTCAGTTGCCACCATACCAAACACCACGATTGGTCCAAATCACAAGCAGCTGCTGATTTGGACGTTTCATGTGGAAAATTTGTGATAATTTATCAAAATTGCAAACTCTTGTAAATATAATGAGACTGACAGCTGACTTGTTACTTTAGAGCCTCAAATTTATTACCAAATTCTCACAGTGTGATGGCTGCTATGACCCACGACAATACTGTACATTTTTATTTCCATTTCATATTATTTATGAATACTTGACCATTGTAGTAATTTCCTTTGACTTTGTTTATTTTGACTGTTATGCAGTGGGACAAATTCCTTTCATGTGCAACTTGTCAATAAAAATAACCACCTGGTTAGCTTAGTGGCTAACTGTTAGCCATTCAGGTCCTGACCCAGTGTCTACAGTTACAGGCAAGACCAGTCATCACTGCGACCTCTGACCTCCAGCGAGGTCATCGTGAGATGTGCTGACGTCACCAAAATGTCTCATTAGAGGGTCTGAGATCAGCTTTCAGTGACCTACTTAAACACATACACACAAACACACACACACACACACACACACACACACACACACACACACACACAGTAAAGCAAACGTGTGTTTCTTTCATTCTTCTGCATGTTGGAAGTAAAACAAACTCGTCCAATGTGAAGCAGAGTCACGTTTAACAAACACAATGAAATGAAAACAGAAGAAAGAAGGAAACAGAAAATCTCTTTAGGATGCTCTTCAGTGAACCAACAAACCACATCTGTGAAATAAAGTTGAGAACATTTAGATTTATGAGGAATGAGTGATCCAAATTAAACAACCAGATAGTTATTCTGTGTGTTTTCTGATCAGCAGTGTGTTTCATGATGAGGTTGAACCGTGGTTTGGGTTTGGGGTACGGTCAGGTTTGGTGTAAAATAAGTACTTTGTGGAGGTTAAGGGACCTTCGTCATCGTGATTACAGTCACGTTGGGAAGTGGGAGGAGCTAAGTCAGGTAGCGCTTTGTTCAAGAGAGAGTTAATTTTTCTCTCAGAGACTTCTTTCTTCTGCTGAATCAACAACTGCTGTTAGAAAATATCTACAAAATAAAGATAAAGATTTCGAGGTAGAACATTAGTTTGACATTCGAGGTGCATTTCAGGAAGAAACAGCCAATCACAGGATTTAAAATTCAGTCATGTGCTCTGATTCATGCCCTGATGGATGTGATGTGATTGTGGTGGGAAGTCAACACGGTTTTTACTTCTTCGTGACTCTTCTCCTGTCAGTCTCAAAAATGTCTAAGTTTATAGTTTTTGTTGTTTTCTGAGATTTTCTGTCTTACAGGAAGTTAATTTCTTTCTGTTGTTTTTAAATGTCACACTGAAGTTACACGGCAGCAGTCTGCTGCATCACCTGATTCACAACTCCTCTGCTCTGTCTCGTCCTTCAGGGATCAGGCTATTTGTTGGACAACAGACAGATTTAAACAGATTACAGTAGATTTAAAGTAGAAACCCAAACAACTATCATCTATACTCACACACACACACACACACACACACACACACACACACACACACACACACATACACACATATGACACTGTTCTCAGGTCAGATTGAGGGCTGATAGTGGCTGTTTATGGTGGTTTATGGGGCTGAATCATTAGACAGCAGCTCAGGTGTTTCCTTGCTGTAAACATACAGCAGTCTGAAGAGATGTTTGACCTCCGTCTTTGTGAGTCACTGAAAGCCAGTAAAGTCTGAGTTGAGCTGAGGAAACAGCAAACAACACTTCCACTTTAGAAATCCATCATTTAAGGATAGTCTGTAAATATAACAGTATTCCAGTTAGTTAGCATTATAGTTTACATATATATATATATATATAAACTATATTTTTCTGTTAATGCTCAGAAACATGTTTCCTTCAGGACATTAAAGTCTGAACTGAATATAAATGGGTCATAAATAAAATCTTGATTAATGATTAATGAAAGTCACATCATAAAGTTTGTTATCGCTCAGATTATGAACTCTGACCTGAGAGTTTTACTGCTCTGTGGTTTATAATCAGCTGGAGTGAGTGTGAGAGAAAACGTCTTCTCTATTTTAACAACACTAACAGAATAGAGTGCTGTCAGCGCCCACTGCAGGCTGCAGGCTTCACTCCATAAAACCACAACGTTTTTTTACACTGCGTAGAGATCAAACTAAACAGATACAACGTGTTAATAATGAGCTTAACTGCAAGCTTCACAGATTAAACAGATATTTTTGAGTGTTGGGTTAGAGATGAACTTGATCTATTTGGAGGAGTTTGAGGGAGCTGCTGGCTAAGAAGAAAGAAAATCCCTTTTCAGTGCTGTTACAGGAAATAGATTTTGGTTTGACGGTGGCTCATAAATTCGATGTAGAGATGGACACAACAAATCACTTTGCTGATCTAAATCGTTAGTTCAGTTCACTGTTGAAATCAGCATAACACACCTCAATCTCCTGGTGCATTGTGGGTAATGTAGGTGCCACGTTTTGATAAGAGAGAAGAATGTGTGCAATAAGGAAGATATAAATATCACGATGATGTTGCAGGAGTGAAATGATGAATATCTTTTTGTACATAAACACTAATGGATATTGTAAGTTAAAGCCAGAAATTTTGCTGTCAGTTCCATTTTTTAGTTCTTTTGGACAAATTTCACGGGATCTAAAAAACACCGCAGGGACTGAATACATTTTTGTAAATTCTCCACACAGTTTCTAAACAAACTAACAATCAGTTCATTGTTGGTTTGGATCCAAACATGAGATTTCCTCTTGACAAGAAGAAAAATATAGAAAATCACCAGAATGATCCTTTAATTCATGTTGGGACTGATTAACACTGAACAACAACATATCTCATTACATCTGAGAACACACAAGGGAGCACTTCCCATGACTGTGTGTGTGTGTGTGTGTGTGTGTGTGTGTGTGCCCTCATGCTTCACTCTCGCCTTGTCATCACAGTGATGATGTCGGTGAGAATCAGATGGAGCGACGCTGACTCAGGTGTTTAAAAGCTTCAGTCTGCTGCTCTGATGATGATGTTCACAGGATTTAATCAGCTGTTTGTTTTTCATTGAAATAAAGACTCTCGTCATCTATAAGCTAAACTCTTCATTTATGTTAATATATATTTAAAGGGCAGATGTGTGTTAGACCAGCAGTCAGGTGTCCATATGAGCAGTGAAAGAGGTTTTCCTGGCTGTAATCATTCCTCCTGTTCATACTGGATATTAAAAGATCTCCTTCATCCACAGTGTGTCCAGATAGAAATTTAAAGTGTGTGTGAAGCTTCTATTCAGCTTCAGCAGCCTGAGTTAGTCATATCAAGTGGATATCTGACACATTTACAGTCTTTTTAGCATCAAATTCTCCTCTTTGTGTTTTCCTGTTGAGCTGCAGGTGGAAGTATAGAAACAAAAAGAGGGACTTTGGCTATAAAAGACTGTAACGTTGAAAGAAATCTACTTGATTTGACTCATTTGGATGCTGAAGCTAATAGCTTCAGAAAAAAATATTTATTATTGAGGTCGTAGTTGCTGTTTTACTGGAGTGTTTTACACATGTGACCTGTTCAACCAGTCTGATCAAGAATAACTGGGTCCCATGTTATAATTTATTATTATTGATGTTGTTTTCTTTGGTTTTACCATATTTCCTCTTTTTGAATGTACATATAACTGTATATGTGGGATTTCTTTGTGTATTTAATGTCAAAGGAAACTTCTCCTCACATGATACTGTTGTCAGTAGGTCTCTAAATATGTTGTTATTTGTACAGAAAATGTTTAAATAAATATGAAGAAGTTTTTCAGTTGGTTGGGATCTGAGTTTTGACCATGAATCATTAAACTGCATTAACATTATATTATTTATTATTGTCCTTTAACATACATCAACAGACTTACAGGCATGTGGAGTCTCAGCGGTCGCCTCCTCTTCCTCCTGCAGCTCCTCTCCCCTTCCTCCTCCTCTTCCTCATCCTCCTTACTCCTCTCTGCGGTGCTTCTCATCCCCAGAAGCAAAATCCGTTGAGCTCAATTATCAGATTATCTCCAAACGTCCAGAGGAGACAAACTGCTCCTGCAGCTCTGTGCAGTACTACTACAGCACTGTGTGTTCTGTAGTATCACTGTGCTGGTCTGCAGGCGTGTTTTGGTACTAAATATTAATACTATTAATAATAATACTTGTCAGTAGGACTCAGAGTGTTAGTGTTACTCTACACTGAGTTTACTTGATGACACTTTCATGTCACATCGTACTGTGTGATGCTTTGTAATGTTTTCCTCACTGAGTTATATCTCAAATGTATATTATAGGGTTACTATAACATACAATATAATGACACTTTTAAAATATACGTATATATACAGAAAACAATATGCAGCTTATACAGAGAAGGTTAAAGGTGAGCTGTCCGCAGGTGGAGTCCGCGCTGTGAACAGGGTGGAGGATGAAAACGCCGGCGGATCATGTTTCCTTTCCCCTGCTGCTCCGCCTGCTGATCGGATCCAGACGAGTCGAGCAGGAGTTCCTCAGAATCAGACACAGATTCTTTGCAGGAGTCAGGACGCTGCTCGGATCATTTAAACCGGTAACTGTCAGGCGAATCCTCGGGAACATAGAGCAGCGGTGTGCGGCTCCATGCCGGAGCGCAGCGCCGCGGAGAGCCGCGCGGACACGGGATTACGCACGACGCAACGCGCGCTCTTGGACTGAAGGAGAGAGAATACTGTTACTATGACTACTGCAGCTGCTACTACTAATACTACTACTACTGTACTCCTACTTCTACTAACACTAGTGGTAGTACTTCTACAATTACTGCAACTAACATGACTCCAGAAGCCTGTTAACCTGTGTCCACATACACAACATTAATATCAAGTCAGGCACTTTAAATCAGTTAAATTCATGACTTAAAGTCTCCCAATGTGCTATATACAGAAGATTAAGAAGTACTTAATTTACTGCGGTACAAGTACCAATACAGCAGTGTACAAAGACTCCATTAAAAGTAGAAGTCCCGCATAAAAAAAAAAAATCCTCCTACAGTAAAAGTACATAAGTATTATGAGCTTGATGTAGTTAAGGTATTGCAGTAAAAGTAGTGGTTTGGTCCCTCTGACTGATATATTATTATATATGACATCATTAGATTATTAATACTGAAGCATCAGTGTTAGAGCAACATGTTACTGTTGTAGCTGCTGGAGGTGGAGCTAGTTTACACTACTTTATATATAGTTAGCTAGTTTAGTCCACCTAGGGGTCAGGGCCCATCCAAAGTTCTGCTACAAAGTTCTAGTCCAAGATGTCACTCTGCTCATTTTTGGGAAAAGTTCATTGATGAGGACATAGGACTATAAATTACATTTTATCTGCATAATTTGCTTGTCTTTATTGACATTTGGTGACTGCAGTTTGTCAGAGATCAGCTGTGCTTCTCTGGCCTCAGCTCTGAAGTCCAACCCCTCCCATCTGAGAGAGCTGGATCTGAGTGGAAACAAGCTGCAGGATTCAGGAGTGAAGCTGCTGTGTGCATGTTACTGTTGTAGCTGCTGGAGGTGGAGCTAGTTTACACTACTTTATATACACTTAGCTAGTTTAGTCCACTGGTTCCCAACCTAGGGCGTGGGGCCCCTCCAAAGGGTCAGCAGATAAATCTGAGGGGTCGTGAGATGATTAATGGGAGAGAAAGAAGAAAAAACAAAATTCTGATACACAAATCTATTTTCAGTTCTTGGACTTTTTCTCTAATCTTTGATTTTTGCTGAAATATTGGATCATTTGAACATTTATTGAAATGAAAGCATGTGAGAAGTTTAGAGGGAAAAATCACTATTTGGTGGAGCTGTTAACAACTCATAGACATGTGAAATGTGACCCCGACTATACACTGCTTTTTGTAAGACGTCAAAAGCCAAAAAGGTTTGCACATATAACTGACAAAGCGGTGGTCAAAGACGTCCTCTGCTGGACAAACAGTGTAACCTCAGAACAATACAAGCACCCAACAGAGTGGAAAGCAATGACTAACTGACAGTTAGTGATGGTCATGTAGTCTATTAACAAGAAAAAATGGAAAGATCTTCAACTGAAGAGTTTCTGTTTGAAAGTTTCAAACATCTTCAGTTCTGGACAGTAAGTTTAGCTTCTCTGAAAATATTAACTAACTACTTGAGCTTTACAATAAGCAAACATGAAATTGTATTCTTTTAATGTCAAACCAAACAACTTGATCATATTTCATGTGTCAGTGATAGATGTAGATGTGAATATAATGTATTCTTCTGGACATCAGGTGGGGCTGTTGTTTAAAGGATGACTGAGCTTTATGAGTACTAATCATGTATTTATATGTGAGCAGGGTGACTGGTTTCATTTAATGACTGATGTTTATCTATAGATATTCTTCTTAGTGTGAGATCATGATTCAGTCTTCTTTCTGTTCCTGTTTATAATCGGATAATATTCTGTATCAGACTGTAGAAAATATACACATCCTGACATCAGCAGCTCCTCCAACACAGTCCAACTTCTATACAAACTGATATATTTCATACATGTTGGTGTAAATGAAGATTCAGGTGTTGCACATTTCCTCCAGAGGTGTGTATTTGTCCGTCAGTGAGCTGCAGATGGTGAAATGAGTCAAACAGCAATGACAACTCACACAGCAGTGATGTGTGGCGGTTGACTGCAGCTGGTAGTTTGTTGGTTTGGACAGTAGGTGGTGCTGCTGCATCAACAATCAGCTGAGACTCAACCATACAATAGTGTGTTTTTGTCTTACAGGGAGACTAGCTGGGTTCAAACCTGTGACATGGACACAACTCTTATAAATCTAGATAAATATCAGCTGTGAAACAGGAAGCATTTTATTAACCTTTTCTAATCCAGTTTGCACCTTATATTTCCCTTTAAGTAGCTTTATGGTTGTAAAACTGCAGCAGCATTAGATTCAGTGTTGAAGTAAAATGACCAAAACATCATCGTTGTTCACTTTATTTCCACTGGCCCATTTACTCAAGTACTGTACTTTACTACAATTATCAGGTACTTGTGGAGTACACACACTTTATACTTTTTATTCAACCATATTTCTTTACCAGCTGTAGTTGTTTTTCAGAGTTGGATTTCACAAATATATGAACAGTTAATAAAATATAATACAATGGTATAAATAAAAGCAATTAAAATTAGCCTCAACCAACTACAACATTAAAATACCTCCTACCTGTATCAATAATAATGATCAATAACACTGACAGGAGCCATTTTGCATAATCAATACTTTCACTTGTAATCATTTTTAATCCTTCGGTTCTTGAACTTAAGTAACATTTCCAATGCAGGACTTAAACTCGTATAAATGGAGTACTTTTTCACTTTAATATTGATAGTAATTTATATGAACACTTCACAGCTTTAAAATTTGATCAGTTCTTATTCTGGCTGCCACAATAAGTCATTAACGATAAATGAGGTGTTTTGATGAATGACTGAAAATATCAGTTGTCTGTCATTTGGCCCCAAATGTCAGGTGGGCACAGAGAGATCTTTTCTTTTTAGACTAATTATATACAACATAATTCTCATTACCACATTCAGTTTGTATCATTGTAAAGTTTCCTGATGCTATAAATGTAGTTTGTGTGTGTTGTTGCATCAATCTTCAACAGTTTGCAGTTTATTTCTTTCAACAGATTATTTCTGGAAGTTTCTAGAAAGTTTGATGAATGAGAACAGTGGGAAATGAAACGACAAATCAAACATCCTGCAAGCTGCTGTTCAGTCAAGTTCAGTAAAGTTTTACTCTGACAAATTGGATAAATTCAGAATGGTTTATAATGAGCTTACGAGCGAACAAGCTGAAATAACCTGCAAACTGGCTGTTTTTGGTCACAATTGAACTTTAGAGCCATAAAGAGAATAAACAGCTTGGTGTTTATCACACTTCATTATAGCTGTAAGTTAACTTAACTAAAAACTACACTTAGTGAGTAATCTTGGTTTGGTTAGCTGTCAGCTAAGTCAGTATATAGCTAACTAAAGTTACCCCTCACTGGTTTTAGCTAGCTGTTAGCTGCAGGGCTGAGATGTGAAATAATGTATTTATGGCAATAATCTCATAGAGTATACAGTAGTGGTGGAGTGTTTGACTTCATCTGTCCACACACAACATAGATTTAATGGACTTTTTTGTAAAATGAGGAAGTCAAACTTTGAGCTGTGAAGTGATTCTGTAAAGTTCGGAGCAATTTTAGACGGTGATTGTCTGAACTTTACCAAGTGTAGAAGATGGAAGGATGCCAACAGAGGCCAAATGATGCCGGTTTGCTCAAACACCTGCAAACACAAGTAAGGCTGCACCCTCTCTAGTTGATGAACTTTAAACCTTACAGTTCAGTTATCTGTTGACATGACGCACACACACTCTAACATACACACACACACTCTAACATACACACACACACACTCTAACATACACACACACAACCACACGTGACTTCCAGTAAAGGAAAAGGCGGGAGGAGAAAGCAGGAAGGAACTTAAAGTCGAAAGTATTCAGTCAGCAGATCAGAAGGAGGAAACAGTCTGAGGGTGAGTGTTAATATCAGAGCTGCTAATAATGATTTCTGTCATTATTGATGAATCTGATGATTATTTTACTGATCAATTGTTTAGTTGATATCTTCAAACGTTGTTTCCTTTGTTCTCTTCCTGGTTTCCTCACTGCTGCAGTTAAAATAGAGAGAAGTTACAGTTAAGAACGACACAGATGTTTATCTGAAGTCTGTTTGTTGGATTTAAACACACTGTGAACACTGGGAATCCATCTTCTAAAGTTAGTTGGAACATTTTGAACGCTGAAGGGTGAATTCACAAAAAACAGATCATGCCCACTAACAGCACCATGAATTGTGCAGCATTTGCAGTCTGCCCCATTTTAAGGTCCTATTCACATTTTGCATTAATGATATGACAACACAAACATGTCCATGAAGTTTTGCTGCTCAGTGACTCCTTGTTTCATGTCTGTTTGAGAACAAATCCTCTTTTATTAACAGAGGTGCCACAAACAGAGCACAGTTACAAACAACTTTCATGTATTTGTACTTTTCCAGCATTTTACATCCATAATATAATCTCTGAGATATACATCAAAACACAGATATAATACAAAATACAGCTATCAGTGTGACTCAGGCAGGTCGGAAACATGTTACGTTAATGTCTGAATCTTTTAATAACATTGTTCACATTTGATGATCACTAAAGTCAGTAGTCAAGTTTAATTATAAAGCACATTTCATACAACAGGTATGAACTCAGACAGCAAAAGCCTCACACTTGGCTGTACAACATTTGTTGTTTGCTTCCTCAGAGGATGTAAATGTATTCAGCTAGAATTCATGTGATAATGTGGATTATCATGAGTTCTGCAGTGCTGAAAGTCTGAAACTATGAAAATAACCAAAGTTGTGACCTGTTTGTTCAAACAGTAGATGATTTACATTTAACATGAAACATGTACAAAAGTCATACTGGTAAAGAGTCATGAGATGAGAACTGAATACATGTCCTTCATATTTAAAATGTCTCTTATTTTCAGCAGGAGGCACAATGCCGAAAATTAAAGAGGAGCTCTTGAGTACTCTGGGAAAGTTAAAAGAAGAGGAGTTTAATAGGTTCAAGTGGTTCCTGGAGCAAGATGACAACCTGGAGGGCTTTAAAGGCATCCCAGTGTGTCAGCTGGAGAAAGCAGGAAGACACAACACAGTGGATCTAATGGTCCAGAAACATCAGGATCATGGAGCTCTGCAGCTGACCATGAAGGTTTTAGAAAAGATCGACAGGGATGATCTGATGCAGCGTTTACAAAAGCCTCAGTCAGGACCAAAAGGTAAGTTAGTGGAAGGAATCTGGAAAGCAGAGTCACATACATTTCATACATTATTACATGAGTTACGAGTTACAGTGTTCTATTAATAGTAATGTGTGAACAAAGAACATGTAAAATAATGTTAGCGATTGATTTGTCATTCTTTATGGTAGCAGCTCCATCAAATAGATAAAGTAGCAGAATAAAGGATATACCCAACCAGTCAAGGCAGATGGCCGCCCACCCAGAGTCGGGGTCTGCTTTAAGTTTCTTCCCGTTAAAGGGGAGTTTTTCCTCACCGCTGTAGCCAAGTGCTGCTCATGGGGGGAACTGTTGGGTTTCTCTCTCTGTAAATTAAAGAGCGTGGTCTAGACCTGCTCCATGTAAAAGTGCCCTGAGATGACTTTGCTGTAGATAAAGATTTATTATAAGTATATAAATATTCATATACAGTCAAAGATCCCAACAGATGCTGATTGGAAACCATAGCGATGAAAAGTTAAAACAGTTCCTTTATTTTGGGTCTGTTCTTTTCTCCTCTACGAGCTCTCAGCTGTTTATTGAACCCAAGTACTTCTTCATCTTCCAGGTCCTGGTCCAGCAGAGACTCAGAGTGACCCCGCAGACATGAAGCTGAAGACTGTTCGGAGACAGTTTGTTGCCAGAGTGTCTGAATCTAATCTACACGACCTGCTGGATATACTCCTGGAGCGTGATATTATAACTGATGGTGAAATGGAGTCTGCCAGAACACTGAACAGAGCTGACAAAGCACGACATGTGATCGACGTGGTGCGAAGTAAAGGAAGAGAAGCCAGTTCAGCTCTGATCGCTGCTCTCTGTGAGGTGGATCAATGTCTTTCAAAAGAGCTGAACTTACTGTAGCAGAAAGTCTCACACCAACATCTTCAGTTCTCAGGTGTTTCACTATTGTTTAACAACATTTTGTGAAAATCTTAAAACTCACAACACTGTGTTGCACCAGAGTTCAGGATATGAAATCAAACAACTAAATTCTTTGTTTTCAGAATGTTTGAACAAAAGGTTTCATTTCCAGGGCGACTCTGTGCTCTGTTCTGTAAATGAATCACATAAGATTGAAGACGTTTCCTGTTTGACTCATTGAATACTGAAACATGCGGCTGTGAGATTAATGAACATGTGTAATGTTGGAACTGTGATGGTTAATAAATGACATTCATCATCACCACTGTGACTGTTTCTTATTTTCAGGTGATGAGAACTTTTAATTGCAATCAGTGCAGGTTTTAACCCAGTCAGTATCAAAAGATCCCGAGATATAAAGAAACATCAATACTGAGAACATCTGAAGGAATAAATGTTCTTCCTCCTGCTCCATGTACATTATTAACAGCTCTCCTCATAACAAAACCACCAACAGCATCCAGCTGCTGAGCAGAAAACCTACAAGTCTCCAAGACTGAGTTGGAAAATAGTATTAGTTTTCTGGTCAGTGTTGTAAAGTTTGACACACATTCCCAACATCAACCTGTTTCCACCTACAGATTAGTCATCTTTCTCAACAACCTGTGTAAAAAGTGTCGAGTTTAAACTGGAGGAATTTGGGGGATTGATGAGGTTTTAAAATCCCACCAATCCTGATTCCCTCAGTTTTACCATCTGTTTAACAAATATCTAGACTTTCTCTGAGTACATTAAAAACAGCTGTTAAAATCACTTATTATTTATATTACAGTCGAACAGTAAAACATACAGGACCTTTAAATAAAATATACAGTAAAAAATGTGAAGAATAAAAACACAAAACAAGTTGTCTAGTTCCATTGTATTTGATTTGATATGTTAATGTTTTTTGCTTCAGGTATTGTATAAGTACTTTTTACTTGTTTACTGTTGTTTATGCTTAAAGAACCCTTCCACACATTTTTAAGGTGTATGGAAAATACTTTTTACTATAATAATTTGTCTGATATGGATTGAATGTGAAAACAGCCTGCTAGAGTCATTATTTCTGAGTCTTTTCCTGATAATGTTGACCAGCCACACCATTCTCCAAACATTTTTTGGCAAATAACTTCATTTTGCACTCAAAGTTTATGAATGTAAGCTGCTGCCAAAACAAAACAATGATGTATGATTGTAGTGGATCTGCAGTCATACGTCATCCTCATAACATCCCTTTGTTCTCATGAGCATCACTGATAAGGTTTCAGGTGTCTGTGTTTCAAACAAAATAGTTGCTGCAACAACAGAATCATGCTTAAAATTTAAATAATTTATTTCAGTTAAACACCAAAGTCGGCAAAGAAAATAAAGTTGAATGTGGTTAAAGCAGGAAAGTGAATCAGTCTGCATTGATCTATAAATGAATGTGGTGATTTTTACAGTATCTGTTGTCCAAAGCTGTTTATACTGTATGAAAAACCAGGCTGCTACAGAATAACCACACACATCAGACTGGTGGTTATAGTAAACTCCATATTCTGCCTTTTCATGAAGGAGATGTCGGGTTAGCAGCTCATCAGCCTCGTTAATAACTTTCTTTCTAGCAAAAGTAGCATCTCATGTTTTATCCTTGAGACACATTGCAGTGTACACGCTGATATAATCATCACCAGATCAGCTCCTTTATTTTTATTTCCATCATTATTATAGTAACTAACTGTGATTGGCTCAGCTGTTTCGGAGCTTTGAGAGCAGTGATGTGATTGGCTGATGGAGTATTTATTAGTCTCACCTGCTGATATAGGATAAATTAGAGTAATGTGGGACAATTTCTGCAACTGGCACTTCAGTAATATATATGAAGCCAATATGTTATATCTACACTCAACACCATTCTGAAGTCCCAAAGGTGTTTTCTAATCATAACAGAAAAGGAAATGCAAATATCACACTCAGAGAAGAAATGGCAAATATAAAAGTGTTTCTTTTGCCAAACTATCTCAGATTATGTTTATTTCCTAATGTGGGACAGTTCAGAATGAGAGGCTGAAAAGTCCAAATCACCTTATTTCATACAATGAAAACTTCTCTGTTTAGTAACACTTAAGGTCAAAGCACATGCCCATTTGATCATTTCAGTAATTATAATATCTTGACTGTCACATAGTATAGTAATAGTAACATTTCCAATGCAAGATTTTAACTTGTATAAATGGAGTATTTTTTTTATTTCAGTATTGATACTTTTGAGTAATTGATATGAATACTTCCTCAAGCTCTCTTTATTTCACAGAAGAAGCTCCAAGTTATAGATGAGCTTTAAGATTTGATCAGTTCTGACTCTGATTCTTGACTTATTATCTGGTCAGAAAAAAAAGTAAAATAAAATGTATTTCCTGCAGATTGAGTAAGTCATAAATGATAAATGAGGTGTTTTGATGAATGAAAATAGTTTTATTTTAGTTTTTATTTTTATTTGTGTAATCTGGCCCATCCAACATGGGATTATAAGACACTAATATTTTATGAAAGGTGGATGTAGGAGTATTAATTACCTCGTTATTGGGAAGACCACCTCCTTCTTGGTTAAGATTTGTTAGTGCCAGGAGGAAATACTGATGCTTGCTCAATTTAATCAATGAATCAGTCTCATGATTGTAAGTTCTTGTCCCAAACAGTGACCTTTATTCACTGCAGCTCAAAGAAACAACCAAACACTTTTAGGATAAATGAAGACATTTATTAATAGCTTAACATCTTGAGGATACATGATTAAGCATAAAATGATATACAGAAAATAATAAATAAAAAAGGAAAGTAAAATAAATAAATAAGGCATAAGAATGATAATAAAAAGAAAATTATCAGCAAGAGTGGCTGAGGGGAAAGCTAATTCAACTTCTCTAAATAAATTCTTTAACTTTAACGTTGTTCAACATCAACTCTTGATCACATAGCCATGTTTTGCCTTACTGTTGAGCTGATGTATCATAGTAGAAGCGTCAGCTCACATCTCCTGCGGTGTTCAGTGAAAGAGTCCGGATCAGCTGTAGCACATCTCCGTAGACACAGAGGCGTTGAATGTCAGTGGAGAATGAGGCCGTTTCAGGCCGCTCTGGAAGCCTTTAGGTCGGCTTCACTTCTGTTATTCAGTATTTCTCTCAGAGATCAGGTTCAGTGTCAAACTTTCTTCTTCCTCTTTTTCTTTTCTTCTTCTTCTTCTTTAGCTCACGTTCAGGCTTGACATGGCTTGTAATAGCTTGAGTGTCGAATAAGATTTAGTTTGACTACGCTCAAACCTTCAGCGTTTACTTCAAAATAAAATACTGTACATGTTTACTTCAAAATTAAATCACTATACGTGGAAATACGAGACTTAATGTTGCTAATAAAACAGGAACAAAATAACTTGTTGCGATTAAATACGGATATATTTGTTTGAAGAATAAAAGAGACGTCTTAAGAGTTTTCTTGAGTTCTTGGAGGCCAGCTCAAAGACTTGAGGCTGTTTTTATAAGTTACAGGAGGAGTTTTGGGTCGTTCTAAAGGGTTTCGCGCCGCATTATTGATGAATATTCAATTTCTTTGTCTTAGGGCCTTTAGGTGTGGCTGGTGATTTACAGCCTGCATCTCCTGAAGTAAAGGAATGTGGGGAATGTGTTGCCTAATATTTCACATTAAAGCTTCTTTTCATAATGTCCAAGCATTCATGATATTTCTGATTAATAACAGTCCTCTCCGGTTGTATCATATTTGTAAAATCATTCAAAAAAAAAAACAAAAACTTTCTCAAACTATCCACACATCTTAAACCGTCTACTGAAACAAAGTTTAATACTATAGCGAAAGGAAATAAAGTTATGTAACACTTACGTTGAATGCTTTCATATTATGAATACAGAGTTATGCTCAACTTATATTTAAATATGTTTCTGAAAGTAATCTTGTAACAAGAAAAAGCTAAGAAAAAACTTTAAACTGAAATCCTTTAAAATTAATATCTTTACATATTAATTTAGAAACTGTCTTTGAACACAATTACTTGTCTAGTTTAACTACTAGAATATGATGTTTATGAGGTTAATGGATCACAAGTTAAAGACTTAAAATACAAATACATGGTTATCAAACATTAATTAATTCTTCACATGAGGGAATTTAGCTCTTGTCTGTGGAAGGCAGTATTGGTATATTTAGTATAAAAGATTCATAAAATCCAAGTCTTAAATCTCTTTAATAGATAGTCAATACATATGGAAGTTATACCATTCTTCTTGTATTTACATGACAGATAACATGATATAAGTTGCATAATGATCAGACATTTAATTTACATGAACTTCAGGTTTGCCTCAGATTTGCAGCGAGGCTTCAGGAATGTAGGTCAGATTTATGGCGTTGTTGATAAGAGTCTGTCTTCCCTCTAAGGTGGAAGCTGTTTCTCTCTGATCCAAGTGGCCTTTAGTTCATGCTTTTAGTTTGTGTCATAGTTCAACTTATGGTTGTCAATGTAATGTTTTCTTGGGAGTCTATAAACATTCTCATTCGTCCAGGTCATAGTTATTTCCAGGCAAACAATTGATTCAAAGGCAACTGGACTTAGATTTGTCCTCACTAGTCTGACACCAGTTGTCAGAGTTCCTTAGGAGGTCTTTCTGAGTCTGTTGAGCATCACTCAGGGGCAGAGCAGCGACTTTATAAGTGTGGGGATTTCTAGAGGTGGGATATGAGCACGGCAACCCCCGCCTTTGAGTTCTGTTCCAGTCTCAACATGCCAAATCAAAATGAATGCCATGCATTTAAAGAATTTTTCCTACTACTGTAGTTGTAACCACTGATTCAGCATCGCATAAAGTAATTACTGAGACCATAGGAGTGTAACAACTCGGCAGAATGTATTTAGGGTCTGGTAGCAGTTTACTACTTTGAGACTAGTGAGTGCAGAAAGTGAGCTGCTAGCTCTCACAGGCCACAGCTACAACCATCTGAACCCTTTTTAAGCTCAATAATAAGTAGTAATATTACTGTGTTCTAGCTTTAATACACAATACAAACTATAGCTCATTCTAACTTAAAACACACATTTGTCCCAAACATAAGGGGTAAAACTATGACGTCTAAAGCAACACATTTCTTTGATATTTAGCTTAAAATAGCATGAACTATGTGAGTTTACATTCTGGACACAGAGGTAACATTAACTTGTACATTTTATTGCAAAAGTCCACCTAAGACTTTACCATAAGGCAGATGTTACACATCTTAAATATGAATGTTCATCTTTGTCTATGACTTTTTAAAAACAACAATAGAAGTGACTTTAAACATCAAATGTGCCACCTGGCTTACATTTAGGATAGTCTATTTCACTTCTGTTCAGTGATGTTAGCTGAGCTGACACATCACATAACAAGACAAAGTTACCAAAGAAAATTCTACATTACTAACTAGTTAAATATGTGTTTCATACCTCTGATGTGTTATTCTCTAATCTGTTGTCACAGCCAGCAGCGAGTAACAGAAGCACTGTTGCTGAATGCACAAACGTAACTTTACTATTCTTCAACTGTTTACTCCTCCCTGACCTGGTGGGTTGGTCAAATGGATGTGATTGGCTGGATGACTCTTCAATTAATCTAACTTCACCAACAGGTTTTTCATGTATGGGAAACTCTGTTTACTTTCATCAATGATTACCACAGGACAAAGTGGGGGGATGGAATTATGTTTCTGTGAAAGTGAACAGTGAACACCCATCACACCCACAGCTGTAAGGCCCATGGTATCGCTGATCAACCCCCACTAAAGGGTTACAAAGGTCAGTTCTGCAGGCTGAGGGTCTGTTCTTACAAGTTTAGGAATCCAGGGAGTCCTCTTACACATGTTAAGATGAATATCAGTGAGTTACTCTCTGGTGCCTCACTGTGTTCATGTTGTTGAGTCTAACTGTCTGATAGCTAATATCCACCTACACTCCAGTAAGATAACAGGGTTTAGTTAGTCATTAACCATGTTAGCTGTCTGCTAATATAACTTAGAAAATTAATTAGATTTGGTTAGCTTGTAGTTAAATTACATGGGTAGTTGAGTGAGATCAACTTTCCAAATGTTGAGTTAAACATTAACATTATTACGTGTTGTCAGTATCTTTAGTTTATGACATTAACAGCTGTTCAAAGGTTCATCAGGAGACTCCTCATGTCCCCACTGTGGAGGAAGATCTAGATCAGAACCTGGACTGCGGACAGACAGTCAGACCAGGACTGTGTCCAAAATCACTCCTTAATCCACCACTGCAGTTATAACACACTCAGTAGTTTACTCTGCTGATCTGAAGTGTTTCAGCAACAAGGAAGTGTTCTGACTTTTATTTTGTACTTTACGTTTAAGATGAGATGTTAAGAAAACATGATTTTATGAACACAAATCAAGATGAGTGATAGTTCCTTTTTCCTATTTCTATAAACCAGAGGGGATCTCCAGAAAATGTGGCAGCAATTTTTCAATTCAATTCAATTCAGTTTTATTTATATAGCGCCAAATCACAACACAAAGTCATCTCAGGGCACTTTTACATGGAGCAGGTCTAGACCACACTCTTTAATTTACAGAAAGAGAAACCCAACAGTTCCCCCCATGAGCAGCACTTGGTGACAGCGGGAAGGAAAAACTCCCCTTTAACGGGAAGAAACCTAAAGCAGACCCCGACTCTGGGTGGGGGGCCTTCTGCCTTGACCGGTTGGGTTGAGAGAGAGAGAGTGAGAGAGAGAGAGAAAGAGGGGGAGGGGGGGAGGGTACACAATGAAAGAAAACAGCAACAACAACAACAATAGTCAGCAAGCAGCAACAAGCAGCAGCAACATCAGGAACAGCTGGTGAAGGGCAGAAGAAGGACGCCAACACACCAGCATGGTTTATGGTTTATGGAGTTTCCTGTGGATCAGAAAGCACAAAGAACTCCGGGGAAGAAGTAAAGTTAGTAACATGCATTAATAGTAATAAAATACATAGAGATGGAGGAGAGGAGAGAGGAGCCCAGTGCATCATGGGAAGTCCCCCGGCAGTCTAGACCTATAGCAGCATAACTAAGGGCTGATCCAAGGCGAGTCAGATCACACCTAACTATAAGCTTTATCAAAAAGGAAAGTTTTAAGCCTACATTAAACAGAGAGGGTGTCTGCCCCTCTCTAAGTTAAAAGAACAATTAAATGATTTAAATCACTATCAAATGTACTTTAATATGGAAGTATGAGCAGTAGTACCAAGAGAAACTGCTTTGAATTATAATTATAATTATTTATGGCAATAATTTCATACAGTTAAGACTGTTGTGAAGTATTATTCATGTAGATAAAAATGACAATAATGTCCAAAAATAGAAGAAAGTATATTTTTATTCTAAGGGAATGTAAATTTGTCTGTTGTTGTTGGATACAGATTTAATGGGCTTTTTTTTGTAAAATGAAGAAGTCAAACTTTGGGCTGTGAAGTGATTCTGTGAAGTTCAAAGCAATTTTAGATGATGATTGTCAGAACTACCAGCTGTAGAGGATGGAAAAACGCAAACAGAGGCCAAATGATGCCAGTTTGATCAAACACTTGCCAACTCAAGTAAAGTGGCACCCTCTCTAGTTGATGAATTTTAAACCTGAAAATTATGTTATGTTATCACCACACACGTGACTTCGGTATAGAAGAATGTGGGAGGAGCAACAGATGGTTCAAGTTAAGTTGAAAGTATACAATCAGACTCCATTTTACAGTCAGCAGAGCAGAAGGAGGAAACAGCCTGAACCAGGGTGAGTGTTACTATTAGAGCTGCAAGTAATGATTACTGTCATTATTGATCATCTGCTGATTATTTTACTGATTATTTGTTTTTTTGACTAAACTGTGTCAATGAAACAACTAAATATGAAATCCTAGTCTTCAAACGTTCCCTTTTTTCTTTTCCTGTTTGTCTCATTGCTGCAGTTAAAACAGAGGGAAGTCACAGTTAATGCAAACCTTACGATAGAAGACTTTGAAAAGACTTTTAAAAGACTAAAGTTTGACACCTTCTAACATCTAAAGACAATTTGTCTGAAGTCATAGAGTTTTTAGTCACACACTAAGATTTCGCAAAGACTGGGGATCTTGCAGAGTCACTATTTACAAGACTACGACTAGAGTCCTTTTGAGATTTACAAGAAATTTACAAGAGCAGAAACAGAAGCTGCCCTCATGTGTGCAGTTGTTGGTTCTGAAAAACCAGCCATTAAATAAAGTGTAAATGACTTAACTCGTTCAGTTATAACTAAACAAAAATGGGGAAGAAAAACAACAGATGCAACAAGCTGATTGTTCCTGTTATTACCTCATTTTCACATTTTAAATGTGTGCCCTGTAATGTTACTGTACTTGTCCTACACATCTACACAGTTTATACAACTGGCCACAGAAACCACAATTAAACAAAGGCAGAAAGTCATGTTTAACTCCTCCAACTGGCCTGAAATCATGAATGAAAAAGCAATAAATGCACTGCAGACACACAGAAGCCAAAGACAGGGGCTCAGATTATACAGATTATTTTTTCTGGGTGAATAAATGTTCATGTGAATTTATAAAAAGGGAAATACTGAGCTTTTTAATTTTCATCAGGAGTCATTAATAACCATCACATCATGTTTCCTTAGGAAAGTAGTTTAAAAACGTGCAAACAAAGGGAGATAATTTACTGCAGACTGCCGTAAGAAACTGAGTAACGTTACTATCAGCCGCCGTCAGTAATCAATAAAACACATTATTAAACCATTGATCAGGCTGATAACAAACAGCAATCAACGCCAGACAACGTTATTGTTTTAGCAGTTACGTGTTGTTTCTGTCGTGGTGTTAAGCGAAAAATATTACACCTAACTCTCTTAAAGAAATATGAGATATCAATAATGCCTTACGTGTCCGCAAAACACAGAACTCTAGAAAAAGGTAAAAAGGTGTCGTGACAGTCTTCGTGACAATTCGAAATCAATAGAAAATAAAAATAAAAACTCCATTTCCGCAACAACAAAAAATATATAGTTTCGATTTTGTCAACTCGGCCCAGCCTCCGTTGTTTATCTGTGCCATTTCAGCGGGAGTAGACGGGGGGAATGAGAGGCGAACCGTCCCAAAAAACACATTTCTCGCTAAATTACATTCTGGTTGGTGGATCAGATACACGCCGAATTAAACACTGACTCATAACATTGTTAGTTCACCGTCTATCATGTGTGTGAGAGACAGTATTTCAGGAGTTTTATCGGCTTTTACTGTAACACCCT
The DNA here is from genome assembly GCA_029490765.1 of Euthynnus affinis. NCBI lineage: Eukaryota > Metazoa > Chordata > Actinopteri > Scombriformes > Scombridae > Euthynnus > Euthynnus affinis. Next base: position 25,372,046 of record CM055859.1, read on the forward strand.
GTTTGCTGTTTCCGGTTTGGTGCAGGAGATGTCGCAAATATCAGGAAGGAATTTCACTCTTTACATGAGCCAAGACTAAAGACTTAAGATAATATTAAACATCCAGATGTAATGAGGAGACAAAGACTAATTTCAGACAGGCCGGACTAAGTTTTGTGACTGTACTCCAAACGACCGAGAATAGCTTCACAACTCTAACTCATGATTTTGTTCCGACATGAGAAATCTCTCGTAGACAGTTAAATCGTTATAAAAGTTATTTGGTGCAAAACTGAAGACTGTTTGTTGGATTTAAACCAGAGTCAAAGTTTTCTATGTGGTGACTAGAAAACACACATGGTTAAAGTTAAAGTAATGTAGACTAATAAGAAGACCGTCTTCTACTATCAGACCTGACAGACGGTTTGAAGGTGTGGCAGCGGTGGGAGAACATTTACTCAAGTATTCTTCTTAAGTACAAGTTTTGTGTTTAACTATTTCTGTTTTATGCTAATTTTTTCTCCGTTGTTTTGATGCATTGCAAGAAACTAAAGGTCCAGTTCTGACACAAATAAACTCAGTTTCTTATTTGCAGAAAATAAAAATAAATAGAATGTTCTGAAAATCCTTTATTCAATCATGGAAATCACAGACTGAACCTGCTAAGTTTATTGATCTTCTCTGGTGTCACAAAGAGCTCAAAGAGAAATAACTTATATAAGCATCATTAGTCAGGACTAGAACATGATTCATCATAACTAGAGACAGACAGGAAGAACGAAACAAGATGAAAAAGGTTGATATTACAGGAGGATAGTCACCATGTTTCACTTTCAGTCTTTATTGGGGAACTGTTTGGCTTACAGATACACTTATAAGATGTCTTCATTGGCAGTTTTGCATTAAGCAGATGGATTTAACAGTCCTTTAAATTATGAAGATAAGAGCGCTTGCAGTTGATAATTTTCACCGCAGTTTCAACAAACCAAAACAAACACATAAAGACACCAAAGTTCACTGAACTACAACAAACAGGTTGGACTGAAAGTAGATGACTAACTGGACCTGTCATGGAGATTATTTATTATTTATTTATAAGCCTGTAAAATATTTGAACATCTACATTTCCATGACAACTGTGTAAACTCCATCTACAGAAGAAGACTGTGTGACATGATAGAAAGCTCCAGAACAGTAGAAACACCAACAGAAACATAACTGTTGTATAACTGTCCTTCAATGTTCTCTGATTTTACCAGAGAGCCAGGATGACGGAGATGGAGCTCGTCAACCTTCTGGACGATTTAGTAGATGATGAATTCAAGAACTTCAAGTGGTTCCTGAAGAATGAAAAGATGGACACCATTGAACCCATCAAAGCACATCATCTGTCAAAGGCAGACAGGCCGGACACTGTGGACCTGATTTTGCAGAAATATCAACCTGATGGAGCTGTGAAGGTGATAATAAGTGTTTTAAAGAAGATCAACAGGAATGATCTGGTGACGAAGCTGTCAGGCAACAGCTCAGGAGCAGAAGGTCAGTCACAGGAAGAGATAAACATGACATGATATGATATATATATATATATATATATATATATATATATATATATAAAAGTGTTTCAAGTTTCAAAAAATGGCCCCATTCTGAACCACAAACCTGACTATTCAAATAATTTATTATTTATATTACAGTGAAATAGTAAAACATACAAAATCTTTAAGAAAATATGGAGGAAAAAATAGAGGATTTAAAAGTGTTGTGGAATTTTGTAGCTGATTTCACTGGCAGTGTTCAGGTTGAAGAAGAGAAGAACCAGAGAGAAGTCTGTTTGAATTTTATCTGGACCGCTTTAATGAAAGAAATAGGCCTTGCAAGGAAGATATACTGAAAAACACCTTCTGTCGATCGGACGGTGCTTCCAAACTCATCTGAACCCCGACAGTCCAAAACCCAGCCTGTAAGCGAGTCAAAGCATTTTAGATCACCAGTACCGATTTGACCTAAATTCGTATCTTTGCTTTTGTCTTGTCTCGTCTGACGACAGCCTGCCCACACATGCTTTAGCTGTGACATGTCTTATGCTATCAGCCAATAAAGGCTCATCATAGATCACAGAGAAAGAGAGTAGTTGGTAGTTCCATGTTTCATTTGGCAGCAGGTGCATTTAGAGCTAAATGACTAATCAGCAAGGTGGACGGTGGAAATAGAGGAAGGGTGGAGCAGAGAGAGAAAGACAGAAAAAGAACGGTAAATAAATGTGCTAGTCAGTGTCAATGTTAAAGCAGTCAAGAAACTGAACAATCAATAATAAAATTGGTTGTTCCATTTTTAATGTCCTCAAACACATTGATGGCATTCGTACGTTGAGCTGATGATTTAATATTATTGAGACAACACAACGTCTTCTGTCACTATTCAGGATAACTTAGTGTAATTAGTTGAAACTTAAAGATCTGTGTTATTTAATGTTTGTGTTGGTTAAAGGACTATTTGAACCTTTGATGGGTAACTGTTAGTGTACATCAGTAAACTGAGGAGGATGTTGTGCAGTTGTTAACTGTATTATATTGGTACATTAAAAGATGTGCTTTTGCTTCTCTCTTCTTGAAGGTGGAGAGAGTAGCAGTGGTGCCAGAGGAGAACAGAAGCCCACTACTTCAGAGCAACCTGCAGGTACAAGACACTTTCTATTTGTTACTGTATTAGTTGTTTATTGAGTATTATTTAATTGATTAAAAAACAGTACATAACAGTACATTATACTAAGCAGCTGTTGGTTCATTAGTTTCTTATTCACAAGCACTAAATTTCACCAGAATGAAGGAAATCAAGTCTTTGTTACTAAATTATTCCTAGTGGGGACCCTCAGATCTCCTGCTTAAATAGTGGCCTGACTGGAGCTATATTTCACACTATATTTCCCAGTGAGTTGATGTGGATTTTTGTTATTCTTGTTTAACTGTCATGTAGACAAAGTCCTAAAATTAGTATATTTCAATCTTGTTCCAGTCTTACATCGTTTTATTTTATCTTGAAAGAATGAATTAAAATGGTTATTTATCACCAGGCTTCCAGGAATATTTCTGTAGCATATTGTTACAAAAGTCTGAACCACAAACCTGATGGTGACATCAGAGGAAAGGTTTGATGATCACTAAAGTCAGTAGGAGTTATCTTCTAAAACAATCCATCTAATAGTTGTTGATATTTCAGTCTGGACAGACAGACTGACGCCCATAAAGCTGCTAACATGACTAAAAACATTTAGACTTTTCTTCCTGAGGTCAGAGAACTTTATGTGACTAAATCACAAAGTAACAAACAGACTGCTGATGTTCTTCAGAGCTGAGAGCTGCTCTCAACATCTGACACACATTTACATGAATTTATTCTGAACTTATACAGACAGGAGATGATGTGGTCTGATGTCAGAGGAGGAGAGGAGAAAGGGTTAAACATAAAACAATGTGCAACAGGATTAAAAACACAGGACAGACTGTCAGCAGCTCAGAGTGTTGTTCTTTGTTTCAGCCACTAGATGGAGACAAGAAGCTGCAGCATCAGGCAGAAAAATCAGCAATTTATTGAAGAATAAAAACTCATATGGAATAAAACATAAAGTTATCAGTGATAGTAGCTTCATGTAGCTAATTCATGTTTTTACACAGAAGACAAAAAGTCAAACATTATTAAACAAACTAACAGTAAAATAAATAACTTTGGGTTATTTTTAAAGATGTCGCCTGCTTGACATTAAGAAAATAATCAGTAATGAAATAATCATCAGTTGCAGCTCTAAATCAGAGCTCCTGCTGCTGCTCTGTGGGTGCAGTTTAAATCTGGCAGAATTTTATTTTCGTCCTGTTCTTTTCACCTCAACGCGCTCTCAGCTGGTTATTGAACACAGATACTTCTTCCTCTTCCAGGTCCTGGTCCAGCAGAGACTCAGAGTGTCGAGAAGCTAAAGTCTGTTCGGGCAAGGTTAATTGATGCTGTGACTGAACCTAATCTACAAAAGCTGCTGGATAAACTCCTGCAGGATGGGATCCTAAATGATGATGAAATGGAGTTTGTCAGAACACAGAGAAACAGAGCAGACAGAGTACGAGAGGTGATCGACATGGTGCGAAAAAAAGGGCCAAAAGCCTGTTCAGCTCTGATCGCTGCTCTCTGTGAGGTGGATCAATGTCTTTCAGAAGAGCTGAAGAAGTAGCAGAAAGTCTCACACCAACATCTTCAGTTCTCAGGTGTTTCTTTATTAAACATTTTGTAAGAATCTTCAAACTCACAACACTGTGCTGCACCAGAGTTCAGGATATGAAATCAAACAACTAAATTCTATTTTTTCTAAATGTTTGAACAAAAGGTTTCATTTCCAGGTCGACTCAGTGCTCTGTTCTGTAAATGAATCACATAAGATTGAAGACGTTTCCTGTTTGACTCATTGAATACTGAAACATGTGGCTGTGAGATTAATGAATATGTGTAATGTTGGAACTTTGATTGTTAATAAATGACATTCGTCATCACCACTGTGACTGTTTCTTATTTTCAGCTGATGTGAACTTTTAATTGCAATCAGTGCAGGTTTGAATCCAGTCAGCATCAAAAGATCTCAAGATACAAAGAAACATCAATACTGAGAACATCTGAAGGAATAAATGTTCTTCCTCCTGCTCCATGTACATTATTAACAGCTCTCCTCATAACAAAACCACCAACCAATAAAATTGGAGCAGTCCACTCATTGAATACTGAAACATGTGGCTGTGAGATTAATGAATATGTGTAATGTTTGAACTTTGATGGTTAATAAAAGACATTTATGTTCCAAATCATCACCACTGTGGCTGTTTCTTATTTTCAGGTGATCCAGTCAGCAAAGTTTGACACACATTCCCAACATCAACCTGTTTCCACCTACAGACTTGTCATCTTTCTCAACAATCTGCGTAAAAAGTGTCGAGTTTAAACTGGAGGAATTTGGGGGATTGATGAGGTTTCAAAATTCCCTCAGTTTTACCATCTGTTTAACATTAAAAACAGCTGTATGATATTGATCTGTATAAATAATTTATTATTTATATTACAGTGAAACAGTAAAATATACAGGACCTTTAAAGTAGAATAGTTACAGACTGTGAGCAGAAGTTGAGGAGACCTGAGCAACAGACATCCAGAGACAATTCTGAAGTCTGACAGGACTACTGTCACTTTCACTGCCATTGTGTTCCCCAGAACACACTCAGTGGAGTGTTTGACTTCATCTTTCGACACAGAATACAAATTTAATGGACTTTTTTTTTTGGTAAAACGAGGAAGTCAAACTTCTGCTGTGAAGTGATTCTGTAAAGTTCCAAGCAATTTTAGACAGTGATTGTTAGAATTTTGCCAGGTGTAGAAGATGGAAGGATGCCAACAGAGGCCAAATGATGCAGGTTTGATCAAACACTTGCCACTTGTTGATGAACGTTAAACCTGAAAGTCATGTTATGTTGACACCACACACACGTGACTTCAGTATAGAAGAATGCGGGAGGAGCAAACAGACAGGAAGTAAAGTCCATTTTACAGTCAACAGATCAGAAGGAGGAAACAGTCTGAGGGTGAGTGTTAATATCAGAGCTGCAAATAATGATCTCTGTCATTATTGATCTGCTGATTATTTTACTGATTAATTGTTTAGTTGATGTCTTCAAACATTGTTTCCTTTGTTATTTTCCTGGTTTCTGCGTCCTCACAGTGACGTAACGTGACTCACTGCTGCAGTTAAAATAGAGAGAAGTTACAGTTAAGAACCACACAGATGTTTATCTGAAGTCTGTTTGTTGCCAGAGTCAAAGTTTATCTTTGTGATGGTATCTTTGATATCTTCGTGATCTAAGTGATGGTTGTAAATGTGTTAGATATCCACTTGATAGGACTAACTCAGACTGCTGAAGCCTCATAAGCTTCTTGTAATATCCAGTATAGACAGGTGGAATGATTACAGCGAGGAAAGTCTCTTTCACTGTTTATATGGACACCTGACTGCTGGTTTAAGACACTGGGAACACTGGGAATTCACAAAAAACAGATTACACCCACTAGCAGCACCGTGAACTGTGCAGCATTTGCAGTCTGCCCCATTTTAAGGTCCTATTCACATTTTGCATTAATGATATGACAGTTCAAACATGTCCATTAAGTTTTGTAGCTGAGTGTATTTTGCTCTTGTTTCATGTCTGTTTGAGTGAGCGGAGCTATTTTTAGCGTTTCTTCATTTTTCAGCACACAGAGAGTACAAAAGCCTCAAATCGAGTATCTTTTATTAACAGAGGTGCCACAAACAGAGCACAATTACAAACACCTTTCATGTATTTGTACTTTTCCAGCATTTTACATCTATAACACAATCTACTGAGATACACATCAAAGTTGAAAAAGGGCTCAGGTGTTGCTGAATGGGGGGCAGGTGCGAATGATGATGAGTCACGTTACTGGAAACGTTTTTAGTCTGACACCATAAACCACCACATCTACATACATGATGAACACACACATACACATGCTCAGATGAACTCCTTAGATCATTCACACAAAACATGACAAACCTATTTACACATAAATGTACAGATGGATCAACAGCAAACAACAAACATTCACAACCAGAACACATCCTGCTGCAAGTCTAAATCACCATCATATTCATTATTATCACGAGTCAGCACTCAGGAGATAGATATGTTCTACACACAGAGACAGGCGGACTGTGCATGTGTGTGTGTCTGTCATTCATGCACCCACACACACATTAGAAGTAACCAATACAACAGTCACGCCATAGAAAAAGACTATGACAGTGATATGTTGGTAAGAAAAAAGCCTTGTCGATAGCAGCTACCTACCTTTTCTGGTAGAAGTTAATGTTGTTGTGATTTCCCATTTGTTGTCGTGTTTTCTCTTTTGTTAAGTTGATATGTGAATTGTTGTTGTGTTTTGTTATTTGCTGTTCTGTTTTGTTATTTGACGGTGTGTTTTCCTATTTGTCATTGTGATTTGCACTTCAGAGCCACCATAAGTACCCCTTTAATCAGGCCCTGTCACACTGAGTTGATTTGCCTGCTGGGACCGGGATTTTTAAAAGCTAATAACCTGTCTGCTGTATTTCTGTTCCCCTCACTGTTTTTGTAACAATAATAGTGTAAAAAAAAAAAGTCCAGATCAGAATTTTTCTGAAATCAGTTTAAAATGGTGATGTGACATCATCATTACTGATATCAATCTCTCTCTCTTTGTGCATGTGTGTGTATGTGCCTGATGTGACTTTGAAGTGCAGGTGCATGCATGTCTCTTTGTCTTGGGCCAATTTAGCTAACTTCAATGCTGGAGATGAGTCCACAGCTAGCGAGTGCTGATTTCCATATTGTTGTGACCTGTTTGTCAAACAGTAGATGATTTAAATTTAATATGCACATGTACAAAAGTCATACTGGTAAAGTGTCATGAGATGAGAACTGAATACATGTCCTTCATATTTAAAATGTCTCTTATTTTCACCAGGAGGCCATAATGGGGGATCTTAAAATTAAAGGGGAGCTCTTGAAAACTCTGGCAAAGTTAATAGAGGATGAGCTTAAGGCATTCAAGTGGTTCTTGGAGGAGGATGGCATCCTGGAGGGCTTTAAAGGCATCCCAAAGGCTGATCTGGAGAAAGCAGGAAGGCGAGACACAGTGGATCTAATGATACAGAAATATAAGCGTCCTGGAGCTCTGCAGCTGACCATGAAGGTTTTAGAAAGGATGAACAGGAATGATCTGGTGCAGCATTTACAGAACTCCTGCCCAGGACCAAAAAGTAAGTTAGGAATCTGAAAAGCAGAGTCACATACATTTCATACATTATTACATGAGTTATGAGTTACAGTGTTCTATTAATAGTAATGTGTTAACAAAAAATCATTTAAAATAATGTTAGAGATTGATTTATGGTACCACCTCCATCAAAAAGATAAAGTAGCAGGATAAAGAATATTTCTTAAATGATTCACAGGCTAAAATAAATTTGGTTAACTGGCTAAAAACATGCTACATCCTTGTTGCTGGCTGCAACCAGTCATCTGTTAGTCTCTCTCTCCATCTTACCCTTACTGGGAAGCAAGAGCCCAACATACCTGAACCTCCTCACTGATGAAACCTCAGAACCACAAGAGATCATTTCACTTTTTACAGCTTCTTAGACTCTCAACTACTTCACACTTGGTTACAGATAAGATGAGACTTTATTGACACAAAGCTGCTGCTGTACAGAACCAAATAATTCAACAATACACATCTCATAAATACCCAGATAAAAAGTACTGAGTCTTAAAACTAAAAACCAATAAAAAGAATTCTGAGATCCTGAAAATAAGTAAATCCCTTAAAAACATTCAGCAGCTTGTTTGTGTGTCACCAGATGTTTAGAAATCAACCCAGTATTTGTAAAGGTCCTGGTTCAATGAGACCAGCAGACCTACAGTGGACACACTTTCTCATTAACATGAATATGAAGGTGGTCTGGGGTCTGAAAACCAAGACCTTTACCTTCATCTAGTCTAGTCTGACTGGACCAGAGAGGTGCTGGTGTGGCCTTCAGGTCCCTCTCATGACTTGTTCTAGAAGACGGTCCTGGTTGTCCTTTCTCCACAAAGTTGTCAGCTGCCAGTTATCAGGAATGATCTGAGGAAGATGTATGTATTTATAAAAATATTATTGATTCATTAAAATGTTCGTTTCATCCATTTTCCCACAGAGAGGGACCTCCTCAACATTCTGAATGATTTAATAGATGATGAATTTGAGAACTTCAAGTCACACCTAAAGCATGAAGAGGTGGGTGGCATCCCACCCATCAAAGAGCGCCAGCTGTCGGGGACAAGTAGATGGGACGTGGTGGATCTGATTGTGCAGAATTATCAACTTGCTGGAGCTGTGGAGGTGATGAAGAGCGTTTTGAAGAAGATCAGCAGGAACGATCTGGTGAGGAAGATGCTAAACATCAGCTCAGGAGAAGAAGGTCAGTCACAGGAAGAGACAAACATGACATCACATCCAGACAGCAGATCTGTGAGGAGGAAGTTAATCATGTGTAGTTCTTCAGGCTCTGTGCTTCAGCACACTCAATTTAAGATAAAATAACTGAAACTACATTAAACTCACCATTTTAATTTAAGTAGGTTTACGTCAACATAGAAAGAACTGTGTCTGTAGTCCTGGAAGCTGGTTTCATACTGTGAGTAATTTGTGGAGTCATTATTGGATTATTGATTATTAAAAGTTTGTGGATGCAACTGTGGAAAACATGAATGAACTCTTGTCAGGTGGACAGTGACATAATTTTGCAATATAACTATCGGCCGGAATGGGATCACTGCAGATATTTTTTTTGTGACCCTGAGTGGTAGAAGTAGAGAGGGAGAGAAGTTGACAGTTACACGTTTCATTTGACAGTAAGTGCATTTATAGGCAAAATGATTTAGCAGCAAGACAGATGATGGAAAAAGAGGAAGGGTGGAGCAGAGAGGAGGAGAGAGAAAAAGGTAAATAAACATGCTAGCTAGGTAACGCAGCCAAGAAACTGAACAATCAATAATAATAGCGATAGTTCCCTTTTTAATTTCCTCAAAATCATTGATGGCATAACTAGAATATCTAGTCTAGCTAATGTGGTTAATATTATTTTTTAGTCATGTGTGTTTGGTGAAACTTTCAGTTGGTGAGTTCATACTTTGAGATTATAATTTTAAATTATTGAGACAACACAACCTCTTCTGTCACTATAACAGGATACTGTAATTAGTTCTGTGTTATTTAATGTTTGTGTTGGTTAAAGGACTATTTGAACCTTTGATGGGTAACTGTTAGTGTACATCAGTAAACTGAGGAGGATGTTGCGTTCTTGCAATGAGCAGATGTTGGTTTGTAATTCACAAGCACTAAAATTCATGAGAATGCGGGAAATCAGTTTTTGTAACTAAAATGTGCCTAGTGAGGAACCCTCTGGTTCTGGATGAGTCGGACCTGGAGAAGTACAAAACATCACAGAGGAGACGAATGAGACTGATCCGAGCTGTGAGGACCTGCAGAAAGGCTCTGTAAGTCCAGATATGATCAGCATTATAAATCAGTGTAGATTAGTAGTCAAATTCTTCAAATAAAATTAATATATTATTCTTTTTATTGTTAAAACCGTGCTTTACTTATTGCTGAAATAATATATCAGTTATATTTAGTCTCAAATGTTCTTGAGCTGTTTAAAATGTTGTAAGTGTAAATGATGTTGATTTTTCAATTGTTTGTATTTATAGTTGTTAAATTAATGAAATGAATGAATTATTTCTAATAATTATTGGGTTTTAAAGTTTTTTCTTCTATTTATCTTCCTTTGACTGATGAAAGCATCATTCAAACCTGATAAAACAAATGAAGGACTTTAGAGGTTGTGGTTGAGGTTTTATAACAGCAGCATTTTATCACAACATATATCAGTATTTTTCAAATATCAGTGAACACAGTAATTATTACATGAGAAGGTTCTGCAAATAAAATATAATCAGACAGACACTGTTTTACGACCATGGTTAAGAGTTTAAAATAAGATCTGTATCATTTACCAATGATGATTTCTGAAGTCAGGGAGATATGCTTTCATCATTATTTCTTAATGGTGTGTTGAACCAAGCAATGGTGCCTATTGTTTCTCATGAATTCAGCTTTTTATTCTAAAAGGAAAGTTGTGTTACATAGTCTTGTTTTTAAGTCTTTCTTATATTCTTTCTCTCTTGTTGGTGTAGAGAAGAGTAGCAGGATGTCAGGAGGTCTTATGAATATATAAGAGCAGAATAGTAGAATTCAGGCTGTTTAAAGAGACCTTACACACATTAAAGGTCAATGTTATATTTTAATGCTGATACCCTGATAACATCTTTCTGATGACATATTGAAAATAATTCAACCTTATTGGTTTGTTAACTCTTTGAACTCTGCAGTAGAAATGCTCCACCAGTGCCTACATTGGTATATTTGCTTACTGTCATTTTTTGGAGTATCTTCAAATGCTTCACATCCCTAAAAATTGTAGAAATTGTGTCATAAATTAAACAAAATATTTAAGAAAACTACTTTTTTAAATCAAATTTGAATAAACAAACAAAACATATTGATCCAAAATGAATCTGAATGTAGAAACATGAACAAAATATTTCTCAACACAACTAATGTAACTAGAACTATGTACATTCTTAAATTAAGATATGTCCATTTTTATGAGCAAGATGCAAAGTTGTTGTGGTCGTCATCATGGCACTTCCTGTCAGTGATGACACACAGGAGCTCCTGGGAAGCGTGGTGTGTCACAGTTGTTCGTAGCAGCAATATCAAAAAAGTGATACAAAATTGTCTTGTACCACCTTGTACGCTTTTTGTATGTGGAGTAGTATCCAATCAGCTGATCAGAGACGTCGACCCCCCCAATGAAGCAGCAGTAGGTCTTGGAACTGCCATCGTCTCACATCAATCACTCCCTCTCATCACTGTGGAGCACACAGACACCTCTCTTGTGTCCATCCACTTCACAAACAGGAGCTGCCAATCTCTGATCAACCATATGGACATCTGTGGATTTCCTCATACACCATGGTTGTTTGGGTTCCCACTCTGCTGTCCCTGTATGTCCCACAGGCTCCGATGCTGAGGTCCCAGAGGTGCCTGAAGAGTGCTGGGCTGGTGTAGAAGTTATCACAATAAATGTGATAACCAGATTCCAGGTATTCTTTGTTTACCAGCGACTCAACAGTATCGAAGACAGTCTCCTCCCACTGACTGTTTTGGCTTTTCCTGCATATGGTGAAGTCCACCGTGTCCACAGCCATTTGAGTCCTATAAAAAATCTTTTATGCCCCACTTTTTTGACTTGTTCTTGGTATATCGTTTCATCCCAATTTTACATTCATCCACAGCCAGGTTCTGGTGAGGGTGGTAGACGGCCTTGCGGGCCGTTAGCAGACTGTCATACAGAGGGTGGAGCCTGTACAGCCCATTGTAATCTTCTGTTCCAGGATATCAAGAGGAACCTGTCTCTGGACATGATCTTGCAAGGAGAGAGGATGTGGAAGAAATGTTTTATACACCACATGTCACTGACCTTTGGCAGCTTGAGGACAGCCATGAAAAACATTAACCCCATGTATATACACAGTTCTTCAGGTGGAACTGGAGTCCACATGAACATGAATGAATAGTTTTCCTGTCCAAAAATATCATGAACATCTCCAAGGAGCTTGGAGTTTGCCCAAAGGACTGAGGTGGCTGCACACTGGGATTCATTTGGGGAGGAATCTGAGGAGAGGATGAAGCAGGCTTTCTGGTACTTTCTCTGTCATCCACCCATCAGGCTGTGCAGAGGGGAAGAGTGCTGAGGAGCCCTGGCCACAACTCCTACAACCACAACTCCTGAAGCCTGAAGGTCTCTCACTGATGTAAAGAACTCCACATCTTCCTCTGAATTGCTGGAAAGGGATGGTGATATGTGCTGATGATTAGAGAGTGGAAAAGATGGTGGCAGTGAAGACTGGGATGCTGTACCTCTGGGTGGTCATCTGTTGCTCCTTCATCTCCAGTGGGGCTAAAACAAAGATGAATGAAAATGACAGAAAAAACATTTAAAAAATATATCACCAATAACATGAAATTGAAAATCTAATCCTTTAGCAAGCAGAATGTGCACAAAGTCTGAAACTGCTCACACCCGCCACTAACACACACCTGCGAAAATCACACACAACTCGCAACACATACACACAGAGCTATCTTTGGTGAAGAGATATAGTCTGATTGTTTGAACCCTTTTCATAAGACAGACCAGATAACTGCTGTGTTTGTATTTATTCCTACAGGATAGAGGACAGACGAAAAAGCACTACACCTGATGGACATAAAGACTGTGAGTTTTGAGACTGTGACCAGTTCAAAGTGAACTACTTGAGATTAAGTCTGTGAATAAGCTCTGTGTTACTCCATTTTAAATGCACCATGATGTGTTTAATCACGTATCAGAGATTCAGAGTGAAAATTTTCCCATTGTCTTGCACTCTGGGGAACTATAATATTAGACATTTTTAGAATTTTCTGGTATTTTCTTATTCCTTGTTCTGATCTATTTTGACTGTTGGGAAAGATGATGTGTTGCCCTACCTCAAGAAGGTCTTCAGTTTGATTCGCAGTCATTTATGTTATGTTGAGTTTGCATTTTCTCCTTATGTTCAAACGTCCAAAGACATGGAGTGATAAATTAAAATGTTTGTTGACAGTTTGCTTCACTGCAATGATAAAATACTAATACAGTAAAAGCACTTAACGGACACTTTGTAAATTAAATTCAACTTTGGTTTTGGGATGAATGTTTATGTTCAAACGTGGCCTTGACTGAAAAATGACTGCGCTTGGTCTGAAACTTTTTACAGTATTTCTTTGCAATCTTGACTTTATTGTAGGGGTTCCAATAGACACTAACAGGAGACATTTAGCAAAAGTCTCTGTCCAGCCTTAAATTAGGACTTTGAGTTGCAGCTTTCTGTATGAGTCTAAGCCACTGGACAACAAGGATGTCCAGAAGTGAGTTTAACATCTGCTATGTCTCTTCTTCTCCACATCCGATGGCTCTAATCTTCAACCAGGTCCATCCACATCCAACACAACCCTCAATGTGTCTGAGGACATCAGAGAGGATCAACTGGATCCTGATGATCCAGAGAGGTTGTTCAGAGAGGTAGAGTCAATACAAATGTCCATTTTCTACTTTAACATGTTTATTAATATCCCAGAATAGAAAATTGCTGGGGCCCATATCCACCCAAACCCGACACTTTCTTGTATCATGTCATCAGGGCCAGAATAAACATGATCTGGTTCATTTGTTTAGTGTTTGGTTTACGTGTGGCCCAGATCTGTCAAACAGGAGTAGACTGCCAAAGTTCCATCATTCCATGCAGTATGTGGGCCACATGAAAGTGTCATGTGTGGGCCCAATATGGCCCACAGATAATTTGCTATCTGGGCTGTGCTGTATATTTGCCAGAACTGGTCCAGATGTGTTTAAGATAAATGGGCCACATTTGCTGCATCTTTACCTAAGGTGACCAGATAATGTTCAGCAATATTTGGGCTGTATTTACTATTTCAAATGTGGGCCACATTAGGCTCACACTAAGACAGCCAGTGCTGACTGTGCAATGCAATTTCCAAAGTGGGCCATATTTGTTGTATAGTATTTAGGCCATATTTGCCGCATCATATTTCGGCCACTTAAGGTTCAAATCAAGTCAAGCCAGTGCTTACTGTGCTGTATCTTTGTCAGAACTGGCCTGGGCATGTTTTAAGACAACCAGGCCACATTTGCTGTACTATATGTGGGCCACTTTTTGCCACCCTCATTAACTATTGTTGACTGGGCCAGATCAGGCTCACATCCATTTTGTCTGGGCCAGAAGAAGACCAGCAGTGCCGTATCATTGCTTGAAGTGGCCCACTTCTGTATGCCATCTGGGATGTTATTGATCAGACTCAGGTTCCTCCAAAGGTTAATACTTCTTACATCTTAACTCACTCTTTGCTCCCTCCTCCTCCATTAGAAACTCCTCCTAAATAATTTCAACATCCTCATCTGTGAAACCATCAGTTGCTGTCCAATGTAGTCCTGCAGGATCATTTCAAGGAACAGTGTAAAGTTAAAGAGCAACTAATCATTTACTCATGTGGACAAATCATAATCAAGTGATGAATAAACAGTACAGAGTTCAGGTGGAGTAGAAACTGATGGTCAGTTTCTTTAACTAATGTTGTCACTTTCTACATTTTAGGACTTCACACCTGAAGTTCTGACTGAGTCTGCAAACATTTCATACAGGTAACCAAAACATAAGAAGCAGAATATTTCATCCTTGAACATTATCAACTCCTTTCAGTGATGACCTTTCACCTACTTTCAGATGCTTCCACTCTGTTCAGTAGTTTAATTTGTTTTAGTGCTCAGACTCAACTGCATATTTTGTTCATCGAATTCATTCTTTAGTTTTTATTCATTCAAACCAGGAAAAAAAGCTGGATGAGTTTGTGTTTATCTTGTTTAATCAGCTCCACTGTGTCCTACAGGTTCAGGTGTCCTGGTCCAGGTGTGTTCCGGTGTACTTTGACTGGACTGGTGTTTGTTATGACTCAGGAGGCGGAGCTGCTGTACAGTACTGTCCAATGGGATGAGAGCCTCATACAACCAGCTGGCAAGATGGCTGCAGGGCTGCTATTCAACATCCAGAGTCCTGACAGTGCTGTCAGTCAGCTCCAGCTGCCACACTGTGAAACCATGGATGGTAAGCTGATTATTGTGGTTAGTGAAATTTATTAAAACATAATAAGTCTCCTGAAAATGCCCCAACACTAACAGACTTCCCACCCACCAACACTCATATTGGATGATTTGACCGACCAGGGATACTGTTTCATTTTTCACTGACCAGACTGAGTGTCCTAGAAATCAAATAAAATGAGCACTAACATTATAATGAGGTTGTTGTTAGTAAAATAAAACTGTGTTTTCACAGCTCCGCTCCCTCAAGGTCTGCTTTCTGTTGCTCACATCACTGATGATGGAATGAGCATCCTGGAGCCACTAGAGATTACAGACTCTCATGTGGTTGTGAATGTCCCTCACCTCTCTGCCTTTGGCCTGCTCTGGGATCTTGTTAAGAGGTTTCTGAACATCCTTCAAATTAATGGCCTGGTTCTGCTGTTCCTCCGACCTCCAGACAGACATCATCGAATACTCGATGTATTTCTGCTGCAAAACAACATTCCTCTGGAAGAGGTAAAACAGTCAGATAGAACAGATATGTAGTATATGCTTACCATCAGCCTGAACTTATGTTTTAAACCACAGCCACACTTCACTCCTGTATATCTGTTATCAAACCTTCTCAAACCTTCTGAGCTGGAAATCTTCAGAAAGCTCTTTTGTTTTTGATCTCTAGAGTGCATTATTGTTTGCCACAGTGTCACTACTATCTGTCCTGGACAGATAAAAAGGGAAATCCTTTACAAACATTACAGTCTTATATTCAGCCACCACAATGATGGAGGCTTGTTTACTTCTACACCTACAACTCATCTAGATTCATCTGTAAATGTCCAGCATGTACAAGAACAGAATATAAGTAGTGCAGAGAAGTCATTGTCTATCTATCTGAGAATAAACGTCATAATAAAAATGTCTTATCACTGAAGGTTAAAGCCAAACAAGGAGGAGCTGAATACATCAGGATATCTTCTGAGTGTTATCTCAGCATTGGTCAAAGTTACAGTGTTCACTGTGATGAGGCTTCCACAATACAGCCTGAGGTGAGTCAGTTCTAAAACACTTCTAATGGTTACAATCTTAATTACGGTATTATATTTACAATTTTGGAAAATAGATTCACGGTACTAGATTGAGTACTAGATAAATATTTTATACAACAGGTGAAATGACACTTTGTTTCTGGTTTTCAGCATGAAGAATTTCGTACAAAGTGTGGACCAAATTTCTTTCCAACATTCGAGGTTTTCCTCACTACAAACCAAGAGAAAGTGACTTTGACGGTCAAAGACAAAGAGGGGACACCAGTGTGGAAACGTGTCGTGTGTCTGAATCTAACAGGTAAAGCTTTCGCTTTGCTGCAGCAGCACTTCACCTCATGTCAGAGTTTAGACCTCAGTCACAATCTAAAATCCATTTAGACATCCATCCACAAGACATTATTGCTCTAAAAATGAATCAAAGATCGATTTCTGTATTTCTTATGCAGCCGTCAGACAATGTTACAGAATTCTGAGAGGTTGCATTTAAGAAAGCAAGACGTATTTTAGATCAATCTGGAAGAAAAACTATTTGGTCCACTGACAGATAGAAAAGATTCCTTTCCTTTCCTTTCTGATTAAAAAGATGGCAGCCTGCCAAACACCTGAATTGGCAACTTAGTTGAAATCTGGGAAAGTGGTTAAATGTTTTTTTTTTATCTAGATGGTTACAAGAGTGTTTATAGGATTCTTGAAATTCATCTCTCTACATAAAGCAAGGAATCTCTGCTTGTTTGCTGGGAAATCAAGAAAGTGGAATGTCTATGTGTGAAGTTGTTTGGATGAGCGGTTCTCAAGGAAATATAAAAAGTATCTGATCAACAGCGTTGCTTCTACACTGATTTGTTTCTTTTTCGGCCCGTGAAGTCAAGGAGCAGTAATACAGATAGCTTATGGACAGTTTAAGGGATGCAAACTGTTATCTTTAGGTATTGAGAAACCAGCCTTTTCTGAACAGGCACTGCGCTAATGCTCAGTAATGTTGAAAACAACACCTGAACCTGGCACATCGGCCACATATACCACACACATGCATGCACACACTCACACACACACACACACACACACACACACACACACACACACACACACACACACACACACACACACACACACACGAGGAGGAGGTGTCTGGGTTGAAAATGATCACTTCACTCTAGCTGATTTCTCATCCTCCTGTTCCTCACATTTTTTTGTGACAAAGTTATGCAATACAGTGTTTCCCCTAGGTTGAGTGGGTTGTCCACTGGTGGGCCAAATTATCCTAGCAGGGATTCCCCGCGGGCGTGTACTATTATAGCGGAAACACTGCACTATACAAGTACAGCCCATTTACACGTTTGCCTATTATTACAGTCCTCTGTACCTGGTTAAAGTGACAGTGAGTTGTTTTGCATTTTCTGACCATGAGGTACCTCAGAAAACCTGTTGTAGCTTTGTCCTTGTCTGACTTTTACAAGAAATATTATCCATCTGAAAAATATGTATTCCCTGGTCTTAGCCTTTTGTAAAGGTTAAGTTAAGGTACCTAAAGAATTCACCTTGAAAACTCATATGGACATGTAAACTCTTATCCACCAAAACAGGAAGAACAGATCGAGGACAAATAAAGAGAAAAAAAAGCTTCTGAGAGACAGAGACAGATTTTATATTTATTAGCCAACTTTTTTTCTCAAAAGTTCGGATCATTAACGAAAGCAGTTTGTTTTCTGTGTCAGTGACATTAAAGAAGAACAATACAGTTGTTAAACAATTTTCCCTAAATCTGTTACAGCTGTTGGATCCTCAAGTGGAGCAACTGGTGGAAATACCTTAGCTGGAGGTAGGTCGACAGGTATTAACTATGCAGTTTTCACAAGAAAAAAGCAAACAGAACAGGCCTAACTTGATCAAGGGTTACAAGCGTTACAATGGGCAATGTAGGTGCTGCATGGAATATCAAATAAACCCAAAAACTGAGATTTGAGAGCTTTAAAAATGGCATTTGGAGTATGAATGTCATTAAATCTATAAAATGTAGAACTGACCTGTCAAAATAAACATTTTATGGGCCACAATTCCTCTTAAATCATTCATTTGTGTTTTATTTGGATCTCTATTAACTATTTCAGCAAGTACAGGTACTCTTCCTGGTGTGCTTGGTCCTTAACCTTAAGTCCATTGCTTAGAAAATCTATAGCATGAATGAATTTTGTGTTTGTAATATTTGACAAATTTCAGTCAGCTCTGCTTTAAATATAAAAAGTTGAAGCTATACAGAAGTTGTTGATTGTGTGAGTGAAAGGAGTAGCACAAAGTTTCCCTGAACCTTCATTAGAAATCTGACCCAAGTGTTTTATCACAATGATTAGAGAGTGAGTCTTTATGGATCATGATAGCCTGATGCAAAGTTTTTTATTTCATTTCTCCTCAGAGGAAAATACTGTGGACAAACTGTCTGCACTGGTCCAGAATGTGAGTAATGTCACATCAGTCATCAACCAGAATTTTCACATCACAGCTTTCATTCAATAAGATGCAGGTTGAAAATCATCCAATATTTTAAACCATAATTAGATCTGATACTGCAGTCAGAAGAGCTGTTCAGCTATAATCAATAATCCCTTTGTTTATTTGTTTTTATTTTTAATTCACCAGGCAGCAACAATCTCAACAGTTGGAGAGAGTCTTTTGGAAAAGCTGCAATGTTTGGGAGAGGAAGATTTTAAAGACTTCAAGTGGTTTTTGCACAGAAGAAACCTGATCCCAGCAGAGCTCCCATGCATCCCATGGAGCAAACTGGAGAAGGCAGACATGAACTGTGTGGTGGATCTGATAGAGCAGACCTACAGCCAACGAGCTGTTGAGGTGACCAAGATGCTTTTCAAGAAAATAAACAGGAATGATCTGGTGAGGCTGTTGTGAGACACCAGATGAGTGTTCCATCAATGCAACAGAAATGTGATATTTGAAGTATTTAACAGCAACATCTCAACTCTGGATCTTGCACAGAACACAATGGAGGCACTTTTCATAGAAACTATTTTCTATTGGAGAGTTCCAGTATTTCTCCGGCTTAAAGAAACCACAGGAGCTAGAACTGGTACTAGCAGTTGAGCCAGGGGCTACATGTGTCACAATACAACTCCACCACAGCAGCCAGGGTTTTATGGCAGGGACACACTGTATTAGCTGGGTGGGAAGCTGGTGAGGGATCAGGACCTTTTCTTTGTTCTGGTGTCTCCATCTCTCCTCATGTCATACCTCACATCTGTCTACACCCTACACAAGACAACACAGGACAATAGATATAGATGACTCTGACTTATGTCCGGGTTAACAAAACACACAGATCCACCAAACCTCAACTCTTAACACTCTCTTTCAATGAGTAGTAGTGATGGTAATGTTATTGCTTCTGCTGCTGTTAATGTTACTGTTTCCCCAATTGTTAAGATAATTGATGAGACTGATAATAATATATCTGCCTGACTGATCTACCATGTTGATATGTCCCTTTGTCTGTCATTGCAATTTACCAAAAATGTTAGTGATAATGCCTCTACTATTACTGCTACTGAAAATGTTATGACTATTATTAGTGTTACTATTACTATTAGTCGGCACAAGAATGTTTTGCAGGTAGGAACATTTTTATGTGCTTTGTCTGGGGGAAATGTTAAAGTGTAGAAGTCAAGCCAAAGAGATGTGTGGCAGAGTAAACTCTGATCATATCTTAACTCAGAACAATTAAGTTTCTTTTTTGTCCTTTTTAGTTTTAAAGCTTTATCAGACTCCTAATCATTGCTGTGCTGTATGGAATATTCAAAATATCTAAATAAAACAATTCAATGAAATAAATGTGTTGAAATACAGTACACACTGTTATAGGTATTTCCCTAAAGTGATGTATGTATTAGTTGTGTCATAACGAAAAGAAAATCAATGCTAAAATCAAATCAAATTGCCATTTCCATTTTAAAAAAAGCCCTGCCCTGCACCTCCTCATGAAAGCAGTGCTGTATTTAGTATTTGCAGATCTATGCTTCTCTCTGCTGGATAACACTGAAATACATTAAACCTTCTCACCTAGTTTTGTGTTGTGGTTTGATTTTATGGAAACTCATGTCCCAATGAAAAATAATTAATTGTTTAATTTAACTTGTGATTAATGTTTTATTCAATTATGACAGTTATAACAGACAATTATTAACATTGTGAATACATAAAAATGAAATACACAATATAATGTTTATAGGATTGTATTTCTTTGTTTGATTTCTTTTATTTAGGCATGTTGAATCTTCCATAGCCGTGCAGTACTCTACACTGTGTGATGTAGAGGGGAGGAGCAGCTCTGAGAGGAGGAGACAATCAGACATCAGACTCCATTTTACAGTCCAAAGAGAAAAAGGAGGAAATCAATACGTATGAGGCTATGTGAGTATTAACACCTCAGTTTATGTTATGTTTATTTATGTTCAAAATCTCAGAGTCTGTTCTGTTCAGAGTCTGAACTCTGCGGATTGTAGAGGGAAAACGTCAAGAAGTGCATCTGTGACAAGGTGGCAGCGTTTAAAATATATTCCATCCAAAGAGAACTTCCTGGTCTATAACAAGGAACCTATGAGTGAAAGAAGGGTTATTACGTCATCGTACCAATGTTATAATGCCCTGCTTGGTGCCAGACTGTAAATAATAATAATGATAATAAATTATCCCTTAGGTATAAAATAAGAAAAGCATACATTTCATGGCTATCAGAAATTTTAAGAAAAACCTTTAACTCGATCATTAGAAAACGATGCATCATAATTATGAATGAAACAGAGTCTGCTGTGATAAATTCAACACCTGGGCTGTAATCCCATCCATCTGCTGCCCTGCTGTCTGCCTGCTCACCGTATCAAAAACTGTAGATTATATTAAATAACATTAACAGGCTCAGAGTTTATTTAGTTTGAATATTGTCACAGTTTAACTAATTTACTAATGTTAGTCTGTTACTAACCTCAATCACAGAAGCTCCAGTCTGTTATAAATCTAGTATAGAGTGTGGCACCATGTGCGTTCACACGTTATACCGTGAAGTAATGACTCTTGCTTCTTTTATAGTTTCCTTGTTCTCTCACCACTGCATGTGACACTTATACAGCCTTGTTTGTCTTGAATTATGTGTTCCTAGTTCACAGTCAGGTTACTGGTTTACTTGTGCTGATAGTATTAATGTTACTATTATATCACTATTGGTGCTACTGGTAGTAACACTACTGTTAGTAGTACTAGTATCACTGCAACTGTTGCTATTACTGCCAGTATTATTCTTACTGCTATGGTTAATATTACTACACAACTGGGGCTGGACAAAACAGTACTACAGTGTAGAGATGAGAGTTGTCTTAATAAACAACATTTTTACCATGTTTTCATGTCAGTACCACTGTTTTTAACAACACAATAGATATATAACTACTGTACACTATCACAGTTGGTTATGGTTTGGTAACTATCACAGTTGGTTATTGTTAGTGTCCTGACCAGTTAACACCTTTTATCATATTGTCTCAGGTATTGGTGAAACAATGGAATACAATTTATCACGGCCAGTTTAAACAACAGATCTGATTTTAAAGGTTTATTAGACACCAAAAAACTACAGCACTGCAGTACGCTATATTGTCGCAACACTTGTTAAATCGTATTAAAACACATCAATGAGTCGCATCATTGCACTGACTAACATGTAACCAGATGTTTTCTAACACAGTTGTTCATATTTTGTACTAATGATTTAACCGAGAGCTGAGCTCACAATTTGGGTTTCTGGTTTATCTTTCAGACTGACTGAAGTCCAGAAGATGAGTGATTGTGTGGAGGAGGGGAAGGACAGATCAAAGTCTGCAGAATCTGGCTATCAGTCTATGAAGAGTGTCCAATCCAAAGAAAAACCTTCAGACACCATGTACGAAATCACATTACATTACATTAATTTGTTTTGTCCAACAGACTTACATTCAATCTCCATATAAACTGGAGTTTAGAAGTACAAGAGCTTACAGGATTTTTTCCTTTTTTTGAAATGAGACTTCAGTAAGGGCTAACATGAAGTGTCGAGTTGTCATCTGAAAAGGAAGCCTGCAGTGGAAGATGCACAGTGACCCTACACAAGAACAGGTCCTTGATAGAGATCAGAGACTATAGAGTCCCAAAAACATACGTGGCCACCAGAGCTGATCACGTCCACTCCAGTCAGTCCTTGTGATTCAACCAGCATCTCAGAAGAGGCTCTCCGCTAAACATACACGCCTAGTGTATTTTTAACTGATGACACATAAAGCTGCACAGAGCAGATCTAGCCAGGCGGGAAGTTAGACAGAGAAACATCACAGAGCATCCGATCAAGTTGCATGTCAACAATAAACACTATTAAAACAAATAAAGAAACCATTTAACTATGTAGCCTACTTACCAATAGTAGAGGCATCATGTGTGATGGATGGTCTGAAAGCAGCAGACGGGTCCAGGTGTATGAGGACAAAGGTGAGAAACTTGGCTCTACATTGTGAGGGAAATTGTAGGGATCAAAGAGGTTATTCTGGAGGAGGATGCAGACAATTAAAGCAGTTCGGTCAAGTGTTTTAGAAATGTTGGAAAATCTGAGAATTTTTGACTCTTCTCTTAGGAGCCTAGTGTTGTTTTTTTCAAAATAGAGGTGACATTGGCAGTTTTGCACCCTGTGCCAGCACAAAAATGAAGCCCCAAGAGTGTTTCTCATAAAGAAATATCAACTTAATCTCTTAGACTCTTTGGTCTTTTGGTCATTTTACAGTGATTATATAATGTGAATAATTTTTTTTTTGCTTTTTCCAGAGGTCAGCACCAAAGACAGAGATCGGATTCTCCAGTCTCCAGTTGTCTTTCTATGAAGAGTGGCTATTCTAAAGAAGAGCCTCCATTCTTCAGTAATGAACCTGGACCCTCAGACACAGAGTGAGAAAACTGCTACAACCTTTATCTCTAGCAGACTAATGACAGTGACATTCATTTGTGATTTGAGAGACACTTCGTCCTTTTGATGTTTTTACAGTATCTATATAATGTGAACAAAAACTTTTTGCTGTTTCCAGAAGTCAACACCACAGACAAAGAGCAGAGTCTCCAGTAGCCAGTGACTATTCTAAAGAAGAGCCTCCATTCTTCAGTAATGAACCTGGACCCTCAGACACAAAGTAAGAGACTGTGCCTACTGTAAACTGATGTGATCAAAGAGAAAATTGTCTGATATAAGATTTCCATTCATGAAGCAAAACTAATGGTAGAGAAACTGTTTATAGGGTAATTAATATAGACTGTATACAGTGTTCCCTCTAGGTTGAGTGTTTTGAGATGGCAGGGGTGGCTGCCTGCGGTGAGGGTGTGGGTCGGGGTGGCTGATCCAAAACTTGGAAGACACTCAGCATCCAGGCATTCCTGCGTTCTCTGTTTAAGAGTGCCTTAAAAGTCAGTCCACCTTAAGTGAGCCTGGTCAAGTTAGGCTAATGCATTGTCGCTAACCTTTGGGCTAACTCCTTTCAATAGACTTTAGTCTTTTCTTGGTCTTGAGAAGCTGCAGAATTTATTAACTGATACACTGTATCACGTTCCACAGAGACTTTTCCTGTTTGTTTTGGACCCCTTGTGTTTCTGTTATTTTGACCTTGTTGTGTTTTTTGTTATCCGTCACTTCCTGCCCTCGTGTCTCAGTGTCGTGTGTTACCTGCCCCTATGTGTTGACTGGTTTTAGTTTTCTGTTTCCCTCGTGTGTTTTTGTGTTACCTGTTTTACTTTAGTTCCTGTTTTATTTTGAAATTTTCCTTGTGTCTGTTCACTTTACTTTCTGTGCTTGATTGTTTTGTGTGTCTCACCTGCGTCTCATTTCCTGCACCTGTCTTTCATTTGCAATCACCCCCTGTATATTTATAGACCTGTTTTCATGTTCAGTCCTTGTCAAGTCACCTGATTTTTCTCCTTTGTTACCCCATGTTTCTGGTTCATGTTCAAGTTCCTGTTCCTGTGTCTGTGTCTGTGTTCCCCTGTATCTGGTATGTTGTTGTCACTTTCGCATCCTCATTAAAACATCACTGCATCGTATCCTGCCTGCCTGTTATTAATGCATTTGGGTCCACCTGCTCCACGCTCGCTCACCTAGTTCTTAACACACTGTAGCCTGTACTGTAATTTACTGCCACATAGACAACTTACTGCTAGCCTTTTTCTCTGCTGCGCTTGCATTAACTCACTCTCTCCACTCACTGAACACACTTACTATGCACACACATAATGCACTGCCCTATTACTTTATAAAGCTATGCCCTGTATTTTAGTAGTGGCGCTCATAATTTAAATATATTTAAATATATTTTAATGAATATAGGGGAAACACTGGTATATGTAGATGGATGTAGCGAGGTATGACATCACCCATTGGTTTGCATTGGAGCCATTTTGAAGCCCAGATTTGCAACATGTGGTCGGCACCATCTTTTCCATTGGACCTTCCAAATAAGGAGTTCCTTACATGCTACGCCTGATCAAATGAACACAAGCTGACTGAGAACACGGAGTGGTCACGGAACAGTGCACACTTGGGCTAACTTTAGATTATTTTGCTGAATTGTGCTAAAATGACAGGTATTGTTATGAAGTAACATTAAACTTAGTGAGATTTTGCAACAGGAGTCCAACTCAGTGGACATGGCAGACATCAAAGCTGCTATAAGTCTTCAATCTTATTAACAGAGCAATGATTTCCAAAATGACCAGTGGCACACTTATTAGAGGGCCTGAATTTTGACATTGAGAGACCATAATGGGCTAGTGTAGTTACCGTTTAACCAAAATAGATCTTAACCTGTTTTTGTGATCAAAAACTATGATATTTCTGCCAGAGAACAACTGAAGAACCATGTTTGAGTTCACCAAAAATATTTACACATCTGAAGTTAAAGTCACAGTAAAGATTTACAACAAGTTACAATCTGAAAGAATTAAGTAGATATTTAATGCAACAAATAAAGGCTCCCTGCTGCTCTGCAACAACTAAAGGTTGGAATGCACCCTTAGCTCTGCCTTCCTACCTATCAGTCATCATGATAATCTACCACCTGAGCTGAGTCTGAGTTAACCAGACTATAAATCCACATCTGTTTCTACAATGTTTTAAGGATTCTGGAGGAGCAGCTGTCCTACTGTTCTTTGTGTCAGGACGTCCTGAGGGATGCAGTCCCTACCAGCTGTGGACACTGGTTCTGCAGACAGTGCATCACCTCACACTGGGACCAGTCTACTCCATCAGGAGACCCCTCCTGTCCCCAGTGTGGAAAAAGATCCAGAATGAGACCTAAACTGCAGAAAGACAGTCAGACTAGCACTTTACAAAGTAAGAATGTAGATCTGTCTGCTGATCATAATGCCAATTTAATTTTTTCTACATAAAAATCTAAGCTCTTCAGCTCTTTCCTGTTTACTTACTGTTATTATTATCATTTGGCTACTGAAAACTAACATGAGATTATCTTTAGTCAAATACATTTCGTTATTGTGTTACAGATGAACATAAGATCAGTCTGAGGAGGAGATGTCAACATGTGACTGAAGGAACTGATCAAGCAGGAAGTGAAACCCTCCTCAACAGGATCTACACTGAGCTCTACATCACAGAGGGACAGAGTGAAGAGGTTAATAGTCAACATGAGGTGTGGCAGCTTGAAACAACTTCCAAGATGGAGACCCTTCAGGAAGCTCCAATCAGGTGTCACGACATCTTTAAAGTCTTACCTGACCAACAGAAAGACATCAGAGTTGTTCTAACAAATGGCGTTGCTGGCGTTGGAAAAACCTTCTCAGTGCAGAAGTTCACTCTGGACTGGGCAGAGGGCTCGGAAAACCAAGATATCAGTCTGGTGATTCTGCTTTCATTCAGGGAGCTGAACTTGATCAAAGATGAGCAGTACAGTCTCCTCATGCTGATCCATGATTTCCATCCAACATTACAGAAGGTCACAGCAGAGAAGCTCGCTGACTGGAAAGTTTTGTTCATCTTTGACGGCCTGGATGAAAGCAGACTTTCACTGGATTTCAACAACAGGAAGGTCGTGTCTGATGTCACACAGAAGTCATCAGTCAATGTGCTGTTGACAAACCTCATCAACGGAGATCTACTTCCCTCAGCTCTCATCTGGATAACTTCCCGACCTGCAGCAGCCAATCAGATCCCTCCTGCATGTGTTGACAGGGTAACAGAAGTACGAGGCTTCACTGACGCCCAGAAGGAGGAGTACTTCAGGAAGAGATTCAGTGATGAAGGGCTGGCCAGCAGAATCATCTCACACATCAAGACAACCAGGAGCCTCCACATCATGTGTCTCATCCCAGTCTTCTGCTGGATCACTGCTAGAGTTCTGGAGCACATGTTGACTACAGACCAGAGAGGAGAGCTGCCCAAGACCCTGACTGACCTGTACTCACACTTCCTGCTGGTTCAGACAAAGAGGAAGAAGCAAAAGTATAATGAGGGACATGAGATGAGTCCACAGGAGCTGACGGAGGCTGACAGGGAACTTCTTCTGAATCTGGGGAGGCTGGCGTTTGAACATCTGGAGAAAGGAAACATCATGTTCTACCAAGAAGACCTGGAGCAGTGTGGTCTTGATGTCACAGAGGCCTCAGTGTTATCAGGATTTTGTACAGAGATCTTCAAAAGAGAGAGTGTGATCTTCCAGAGAACAGTCTACTGCTTTGTTCATCTGAGCGTTCAGGAGTTTCTGGCTGCAGTCTACATGTACCACTGTTTCACCAACAGGAAGACAGAAGTACTGGAGGACTTCCTGGGAAACAGTTACAGACACAGGGAATCAAAACCAAAGTCTTTCCCCAAGAAGACTTCTGCTTATTTCAGAAACCCTGATAACTGTGAGTTATCCTTAGATGACTTCCTGATGGGAGCCATGGAGAAATCTCTCAGAAGTAAAAATGGCCACCTGGACCTGTTTGTTCGCTTCCTTCATGGCCTCTCTCTGGTGTCAAACCAGAGTCTCTTAGGAGGACTGCTAGGTTGGAAAGAGAACAGTCCAGAAATCATCCAGAGAGTCATCAATGACCTGAAGAAGATGAGCATGCACGATATCTCTCCTGACAGAAGCATCAACATCTTCCACTGTCTGATGGAGATGAATGACCTCTCAGTGCATCAGGACATCCAAGAGTTCCTGAAGTCAGAGAACAGATCAGAGAAGAAACTCTCTGATATCCAGTGCTCAGCTCTGGCCTACATGCTGCAGATGTCAGAGGAGGTTCTGGATGAGTTGGACTTGGAGAAGTACAACACATCAGAGGAGGGACGACGAAGACTGATCCCAGCTGTGAGGAACTGCAGAAGGGCTCTGTAAGTTATAAATCATTGTAAATTAGTACTTTACAAATATAACTGAATTTAAATTGTTATTTTAAATTAATACTATTGTTAAAATAGTGTTCTACATATTTATTGCAAAGAATTATGTCATATTTAGTTTCTTGAGTAGGGGTGCAGGGTGTCTTTCATAATCCGACAGACTCTGTTTTTACCACTATATTTGACAGTTTAAAAGAACATCTGTATCATTTTCCAAAGGAGAATATTGAAGGCCTAGAAAACTGCTTTCACACAATTACTGCATCTAAACAGTCTGTGAGCCATTTAATAGTGAGCATGGGGAGTATTAGGGGTAACTCCATTTTCTCTGCCTTCATCATTAAGGCAAACAAAGATTAAAAGTCCGCAGGTATGCAAGGGAGTGATCAGAATTATTGTTTGATATCGCACAGTGAGATATGATTAGCTGGAAAAATGTTAATCAAAACAGGAAGCATCAAACTGTTTTGTCATCAAATGCATGAAGTACATATAAAGTGTCTTCTTTTATTACAAAATATGTTGTAAAATTTGTGTCACTACAGACTGTCTCACCGTGGACTCTCAGAGGCTCACTGTGAAGTTGTGGCCTCAGCTCTGAAGTCCAACCCCTCCCATCTGAGAGAGCTGGATCTGAGCGAAAACTACCTGCAGGATTCGGGAGTGAAGCTTCTGTGTGCTGGACTGGAGAGTCCAAACTGTAGACTGAAGACTCTGAGGTATACACTGTTATTCAAGTTCTGCAAAGTATGTAAGAGAACCTACAGTGGCCACAATACCAGTGCCAAGGGAGGGGACCAACTCCCTACGTAGATAAAGGGTTCATTCTACGATAATGAAAACAAAACTATTCTTATTTTCAGGTGATTTTAAACCATACTTATGAATATTGTATTCTATTTCTGCCAAGTCTGTTCAAATAGATGCCACTAAATTCTACACAATGCACCTGAATTGGAGTTGAGAGGGTTTGGATTTGATTTACCATAAAATCTGCATACGGATATTTTAGCCACTCAGATGTCTCTTCATGAATGAGAGCAGAAAAAGCTAACCACTCAAATGAGCAAGGTTTCATAATTTAACATGAGACTCGGCTTGTTTGGTGTCACTAGCCAAGGGGAGGTCTCAGACATGCTCTGAACTGACTGAGGTGGAGAAGGACTCTGATGTGTATGCTCTAAGGGACCAGAAATGCTGAAGTGTGAGGAAGCAGAAACATAGCATACTTTCTTTGTTTCATATTGAAGCCAAAATACCTAATACTTCCACTGAGCAACTTTCACAGGAATGAATGCAGCGCCATCTTGGAATGCAGTATGCATATCTCATTAATACATCCATGATATCAAATACAGGAAGAAGAAGGTTATACAATTAACAGATTTGTGGTCCAACATGTTTGATTTGATATTGCTCCTCTAATTCCAGTCTTTATGAAGTTCAGCAGCATTTTATAAGTGTTGACATTGGTGTCTGAAAGTTGTGGTGACATTCGGATGATGTCTGTTGAAGGATGAAATTATGATGATCCACAATAACAATGACAAAGGTATTCTGCTTATTTTATAGAAAAGCTCATTGATTAGGAAAGTGGAATGTTGAACTACACATTTAAAACCTAAACACACCTGAGTGGATCGTAAATTGATTTTTTTTCATTTGTTCTTTATTCAGATTGAGTCGGTGCAGTTTGTCAGAGATCAGTTGTGCTTCTCTGGTCTCAGCTCTGAAGTCCAACCCCTCCCATCTGAGAGAGCTGGAGTTTAGCTACAACACTGAGCTGCGGGATTCAGGACTGAAGCTGTTGTGTGATTTTCTGTCAAGTCCACACTCCGAACTGAAGACTCTGAGGTCAGTTCACTGACTTTTTTGTAGATCTCATATATTTAATTAACAACAGAACCATTTGATGTACATACATAGCTTACATCCATTTTTCTTTTTTTTTCTTTTTTACAAAATTGAGTCTGTAGTTAAAAGATGACTGAATAAAATAAAAGATAAAAAATGTCCACTGTAAATTTGTGCTTATATAGTAGTTTTTGGTAAAGAAACATATTTGTTAAGGCAAATATATTTAAGTAGCCTAATATCAGAAATCTTAAATTTTCCTCAAGGGGCTTTACAAGCTGTACAGCATACCGCATATTCTATCCTTAGACCCTAAATAGGGAAAACGGCCCAAAAAAGACTTTCACAGAGAACAAAGTAATAACGACATCCAATAAACAGAGGGTTAGAATGACGCAATGATTACCAGAATGTTTACAATAATCTTGTAAGCAGGACAGACACAGTTTTTAATTAATAAGGCTTAATAAATTCATTGAGACTGAGACTGAACTAATGAAAAATATAATGCTAACAATCATAAAAGCCTGAAGCAATCATATAATAAGTAACTAATTGGAGGTCAATTTAAAGGACTCAACAGTCAGACAAAAAGATAATTCCAGAGAAAGGGCGCCCAATAGGAAAAGGCCCTGCTTCCTGCTGACTTCTGTTTAACTCCTGGACACCTTGTGTTTTATAAGTAATCAGAAGCATCTTACAGTCTGACCTAACAAGGCTGGAGAGCCAATAAAGGGAGAGTCGAATTGGTGTTATATGGTTCAGAAGCAGGAAATGAAGTGAAACCCAATTTTTCACAGCAGCCGAGCAGGCCTCTAAGTTAGTGATTTTAATTCAATTCAATTATATTCTATTTTATTTATTTAGTGCCAAATCACAACAAAAGTCATCTCAGGGCACTTTTCACATGGAGCAGATGTAGACCATACTCTTTATTGTGATCATCAATATTTTAGTATGATCAGCAGCGTTCATAGGCACATACAGCTGAGTATCATCTTCAGCTGCATGTAATTTGGCTAAGAGGTGAAATATAAAGAGAGAAAAGCACAGGCTAGTGCTGAACTATACATTTAAAACCTGAACACATCTAATTGGAATATACATTTATTTTTATCTACATAATTTATTCTTTATTCAGAGTGAGTCGGTGCAGTTTGTCAGAGAACAGCTGTGCCTCTCTGGTCTCAGCACTGAAGTCCAACCCCTCCCATCTGAGAGAGCTGGATCTGAGTGACAACAAGCTGCAGGATTCAGGAGTGAAGCTGCTGTGTGATTTTCTGGAGAGCCCGGACTGTATAGTGGGAACTCTGAGGTCAGTTCACTGCCTGTCTATTCCTATTGTTGATCTTATATATTTAACAACTTAACCGTATATATGGACATACTTAACATACATCCATACAGTCAATTTCATTATTTTTATTTGTTTGTATTTTAATTTTCTTGTGTGGAAAATTTAGTCTGTAGTTATAAAAGATGTTTGATTCTTAAAAAAAACTGTAGAAAATGTCCACTGTTAGAGTCACTTCTCTACTAACTAGTTCATCTGTTTTGAATTGATTAAGTTTACTTGCTGAAGACATTATTTTGGTTTGTTTTCATGATTAATGTCTGTTCACTGATGTTGATCATTCAGAACACACTCAAACAACTGCACATTTAAAACCTGAACATATCAAATCGGATTATAAATGTATTTTTATCTACTTTTTTTTTTTCAGATTGAGTCGGTGCAGTTTGTCAAAAATCAGTTCTTCCTCTCTGGCCTCAGCTCTAAAGTCCAACCCCTCCCACCTGCAAGAGCTAGACCTGACAGGGAACAAGCTGCGGGAATCAGGAGTGAAGGTGCTACGTGATTTTCTGGAGAATCCACGCTGCAGACTTGAGACTCTGAGGTCAGTAGTAAATTGAAGTCAGTCCATGTTGATGAGTCCATTTATTTGCCTCAGAGATGATATTTTGGAGAATACAGTTAGAATCCAGTCAAAAAGGTTTTCCAGCTACAGTGATTATTTAGTGTTAAAAGTGTGAGAGAAGAATATTGCAGAGCACATTTTCATTAACTGATTGGCATCAACTGCTTTATTCATGCTACATCATTGTTAGCTCATTCATCAGTTTCTTGCCCATCAGCTCACCTTTCGCCACCCTTCCATATTAATACATTTATACAACGATGTCCATAAACTGACACTGTTACCCTGTCAACAACCTGATCCTCACTGATTAGTATCCCCAACCTCCTCCTCCTTTTTTTAGTAAACCTGATTTAACTAATTTTTATTAAGAGGGGATTTGTTCTCCAACTGAATCTCCGTCAAAAAGCAGAGCCCTTTCCTCCTACTCTAACTGTATTATCATTTGATATAAATGGTAATTTCCCTGATGATTCTCCGACTGAAATATATTAATGTGTATTTGTGTCTAGGATCTCTGATTCTGATGGTTTACTTGTCACATTGACTGGAAACAACAAGATTGGTTGTGTGGATGAAGAGAAAAAATCTCCAGTATCCATTGATGTTTCCAAACATCATCCTGTAGACTTCAGTGATGAAGTCGGATCCTCAGACTTAAAGTAAGAGACTGTTTGTATTGAATGTAGAAATGCAGTTCATTAATTATCTTAATGTGAGCAGGAACTTTTGCATCTTTTGAATATAAATTTAACTCAAAAGGGAACTTGATCTCCCTTGAGTGGACATTTTCTGGGTGATGTATTGGTAAAAGCTTGGGGTGTAAATATTAATATTGTTGGGCTATCTTTGCACTTTGGTACGCACCACAAGTCCACATTAATCCCCACTTCAGGTAAATTTATTTATAGTCAGATCTGATGATGATGATTAACAGCTTGGTTGTTGCACGGAATCACCAGAGTTATCAGAGATATAGTCTGATTATTTGAACTCTCTTCATAAGATAGTCCAGGTAACTGCTGTGTTTCTATTTAATCCTACAGGGTGGAGGACAGACAAAGCAGCGCTGCACCTGACAGACATAAAGAATGTGAGTGTTGAGACCATACCAGTTGAAATTGCGATTGTGACATGACAAATTAAACATCTAAAGAAGACTAGTTGTGATTAAATTTGTTGATCCCTGTGAAGTGTGTCTCTGACTAAACTCTGCCCTCCAGCTTTTATTCCACTTTAAATGCACCATGATGTGTTGAATCACTTATCAGAGATTCAGATTGGAAATTTTCCCATTTGAAGACATCTTGCACTCTGGGGAACTATAATATTAGACATTTTTAGAATTTTCTGGTATTTTCTTCTGTTTTTGTTCTGATCTGTTTTCACTGTTGGGAAAGACAATGTGTTGTCTCATTGCAAGAAGGTCTTCAGTTTAATTTGCAGTCATTTCCGTGTTGAGTTTGGATTTTATCCTTGTGTTCTATTGTCCAAATACATGGAGTGATAAATTCAAATGTTGTTGTGTTGATAGTTTGTGCAAAACAAGACACGTTTCTTCACTGCAATGATTGAAATAATACAATGAAATCACTGAACAGACACTTTGTAAATCAAATTTAACTTTGGTTTGGGGATGTATTTTTCTGTTCAAATGTGGTTTTGACTGAAAAATGATGTGTTTGGTGTGAAACTTTTTACAGTATTTCTTTGCCATTTTGACATTACTAGAAGGTTTTTTCAGTAGACTCTAACAGGAGACATGTAGTGAAAGTCTCTGTCCAGCCTTAAATTGGTACTTTGTGTTGCAGTTTTCTGTATGAGTCTAACCCACTGGACAACAAGGATGTCCAGAAGTGAGTTTAACATCTGTTGTATGTCTTCTTCTCAGGTCCGTCCACATCCAACACAAACCTCGATGTGTCTGAAGACATCAGAGAAGATCAGCTGGATCCTGATGATCCAGAGAGGTTGTTCAGACAGGTAGAGTCAATACAAACGTCCATTTCATTTTCTATTTTAAAATGTTTATTAATATATTATTGATCAGACTCAGATTCCTCCAGAGGTTAATACTCCTTACATCTAAACTCATTCCTCTTCCATCAGAAACTCCTCCTAATTCATTTCTACCTCTTCATCTGTGAAACTACCAGCTGCTGTCCAATGTAGTCCTGCAGGATCATTTACTGAAGAATGTAAAGTTAAAGAGTAACTGATCATTTAATCATGTGAACTAGTGATAATCAAGTGATGAATAAACTATACAGAGTTCAGGTGGAGTAGAAACTGAAGCAGTGAGGATCTTCTCCTGGTGGTCAGTTTCTGTAACTAATGTTGTCACTTTCTACATTTTAGGACTTCACACCTACAGTGTTGACTGAGTCTGCAAACATTTCATACAGGTAACTACAACATAAGATGCAGAATATTTCATCCTTGAACATCGTCAACTCCTTTCAGTGATGAAACTTCACTTTTAACACTTTTCATACTCTTAATACTCCTGCACCTGCTGCTTCACTCACATCTTGTCCAGCAGTTCAGTTTGCTCTCCAGCTTTTTAAGCACTGCAGCAGTCACAGCACATTTTGTTCAGCAAATTCATTCTTTAGTTTTTATTCATTCAAACCAAGAAAAAGTCTGGATGAGTTTGTGTTTATCTTGTTTAATCAGCTCCTCTGTGTCCTACAGGTTCAGGTGTCCTGGTCCAGGTGTGTTCCAGTGTACTTTGACTGGACTGGTGTTTGTTATGACTCAGGAGGCAGAGCTGCTGTACAGGACTGTCCAATGGGATGAGAGCGTCCTATACCCAGCTGGCAAGACGGCTGCAGGGCTGCTGTTCAACATCCAGAGTCCTGGCGGTGCTGTCAGTCAGCTCCGTCTACCACACTGTGAAACCATGGATGGTAAGCTGATTATTGTGGTTAGTAAGTTTCATTAAAACAAAAATGAGTCTCCTCTTAGCAACCCCTACAAGCTCCAGAACTCATTAAAGCCACAAGACAAACAAGCTCTGATGATTTGCCTACTCTTAGAGTTGTACCAGCAGTGGAGGAGCACTAACATTATAATGAAGTTGTTAGTAAAATAAAACTGTGTTTTCACAGCTCCGCTCCCTGAAGGTCTGCTGTCTGTCGTCCACATCGCTGATGATGGAATGAGCATCCTGGAGCCGCTGGAGATTACAGACACTCATGTGGTTGTGAACGTCCCTCACCTCTCTG
This sequence comes from Euthynnus affinis, assembly GCA_029490765.1. NCBI lineage: Eukaryota > Metazoa > Chordata > Actinopteri > Scombriformes > Scombridae > Euthynnus > Euthynnus affinis. Next base: position 25,406,845 of record CM055859.1, read on the forward strand.
CCTTTGGCCTGGTCTGGGATCTCATTAAGAGATTTATGAACAGCACACCAACAATTAGTGGCCAGGTTCTGCTGTTCCTCCGACCTCCTGACATACACCATCAAATACTCGATGTGTTTCTGCTGCAGGACAACATTCCTCTGGAAGAGGTAGGTCTATCTGTCATACAGTATGTGCTTACCAACCTGAACTTGTGTTTTAAGTCAATCTGTTTCCACAACAGGCTGAACAGTCAGCCACACCTCACTCCTCTATACCTGATATCAAACCTTCTCAAGCTGTGGTAAGAATAATATGATTGTTCAGTCTGAACTGGAAATCTTCAGATTTTTAGTTTTTTCTGGGTTATCTCTATCTACAGGATCTCCTGGACAGATAAAAAGGGAAATCCTTTACAAACATTACAATGTTATATTCTGGCTTGTGTACTTCCACCTACAACTCATCTAGATTCATCTATAGATGTCCATCATGTACAAGAACAGAATATGAATAATACAGAGAACTCATTGTCTATCTGAGAATAAACACCATAATAAAAATGTCTTATAACTGAAGGTTCAAGCCCAACAAGGAGGAACTGAATACATCAGGATCTCTTCTGACTGTCATCTCATCTATGGGGAAAGTTACAGTGTTCACTGTGAACCTGAGGCCTCCACAATACAGCCTGAGGTGAGTTAGTTCTAAAACACTTCTAATGGTTACAATCTTAATTATTATATTTACAATTTTGGAAAATAGATTCACAATCAGAGTACTAGATACAAACTTTTTACAACAGGTGAAATGACACTTTGTTACTGGTTTTCAGAGTGTACCATTTCGTACAAAGTGTGGACCAAATTTCTTCCCAACATTTGAGGTTTTCCTCACTACAAACCAAGAGAAAGTGGTTTTGATGGTCAAAGACAAAGAGGGGACACCAGTATGGAAACGTGTTGTGAATCTACCAGGTAAATCTTTCACTCTGCTGCAGCAGCACTTCACTTCATGTCAGAGGTTAGACCTCAGTCACAATCTAAAATCCACAAGACATTATTGCTTTAATAATGAATCAAAGATCCATTTCTGGATTTGTGATGCAGCCTTCAGACAATGTTACAGAACTCTGAGAGGTTTATTTAAGAAAGAAAAAAGATGTGTTCTTCATCTTGATGAAAAAATATTTGGTCCACTGAATGATGGGAAAGATTTTTAACCCACTACCTTTTTGAATAAAAACAAATATGGCAGCCTGCCATCTACCTGGATAGGTAACTTATTCCACATTTGGGAAAATGGTTAAAAATCTTTTCTATCATTCAAAGGATGAACATTTTTTTCATCCAGACGGTTTAAGGATTCTTGAAATAAATTTTAGATAAAAGGTATGTTATAAACAAAGATGTTTTCTCAAACACCACAGATTAATTATCTTTTAAAGAAACACAGTGTTATCTCTGTGTCTGTTTATGTGTATAGTAGCAGTGTTGCTCTGCATTTTAATGATGTTAGCCATCTCAGATTTATGATCATACAGGTGGTTAATATGCCCAAACATGGAGGGAAGAGGTACAGACTGTTGCTCCAGACAGAAGCTTTTTGCAAACTCTTACACCTAATGGCTTAAATGAGGATTTTTCTTTGAAATATGTTTTATAAAGAAGTTGTTTACTTATTGCTGGCTACCTGGATAGCCCTCCTCACCACGTGGAGATGTTTAAAAGTCTTTTTTTCTTCCAGGTCCTAGAAGGGAAAATCTACAGAGGAATGTCCCAGCAAAGGAGAGGCTGGTCTCAATTCGGTCACAGTTTATCGAAAGAATTTCTGAACCTGTTCTTGAACAGCTTCTGGATAAACTTCTTGAGCGTGGTGTTATAAATGATGATGAAATGCAGTCAGCCAGAACAAACACACGAACAAACAAAGCTCGACAGGTGATCGACACAGTGCGAAGAAAGGGAACTGAAGCCAGCTCAGTTCTAATTGCTGCCCTCTATGAGGTGGATCCGTGCCTTTCCAGACTGCTCAACTTGAGCTGAGTGTGATGAACCCGTATCTTTAAATAAGAAGTTTTGATTTTAAAGTCTGTGTTTTGAATAAGTAGACTTTCACTCAAGTTTGGAAAAAAGGCTTTCAGAAGAAGATCAAACACCTGGACTACACTGGATGGATTTTGGGCAGAGAACAACTCTCCTGAGAAGTTGTGCTGTCATACATGAACTAAAACAGATAATGTTGCTGTTACATGTGACCTCAGATGAAACTCTCAAACACAAGGTTTTATTGAGTAAAGTCATTAGTTTTATCCAAAAATTGTAATGAAAAGTGCCGTCAGACCTTTTTCTAATGTAAAAGCCTTAACTGAGTAGTTACCTATCCCTCTCCAACAACGAGAACCATCACTTTTCTTGATCTCCATTCAGAGTTTTAAGATGGTATGTTCTTAAGTAGCCTGTTTAAGCTTTTTACATCAGCTCTTAATCACTCCAGGTAAATTACACAAATAAAACGCTGCTTCAGATGGCTTAGATGAAGGTAAACTCCTACTTTTGCATTTGTTTTCTCATACTTTTGTGCATATTGTTTTATGTGACATGTCATAGTCAATATGAGAAAGCAAAATAAAATGTTTCTTTTTTTAAAAAAAAGAGCAAGTTCAACAGAAAAATCCCAGGAGCTTCTCTGTTCAGCTCTTGTGTCAAATAAACAGCATCAAACCATCAATTGTTGCGTTTTGTTATTTGACTGGGATACTGCACTGAGAACAAAACCACCAACAGGAACACAACCTGAAGGGGACAAGAGTTCAGCTGAGAGCTGCTCTGAACAGCTGTTAAGATTAATTTATAGGAATTCACCAGACTGAAAACAATGTGGTCTGATGTCAAATGAATAAAATGAAATAAGAATATTCAGTAGGTCAAATTTGGAGTGTTGTTTCCACCACTAGATGGAGACAGAACAGTATTGATGAATGAAGAAGCTGATGCATGTTAGAAATGAAAATCTGAAAAAAAAAACAGATTCCCATTGAGAAAGATTTCTGAGTTCAAGTTATACACAGAGTAAATCAGTGCACAGATTATGGGATGCCAGAGTATTATAGATTCTGACACTGACAGAAAGGGAATCAAACTGGAAATAAAAACGAAGAAGGTGTCTGTTTGACATTAGTAGTAGTATTTTAACCATTGAGCCACTTGTAATCTAATTTATTACCTTTTCATTTTTTCAGTGGTCCACTTTAAAAAGCAACAAAACTCCTGCTTCTAAAATCTTTATCACGTAGTTTCATCAACATCATCATAACAACGTCATTACACCGTCATCAGCTTCATCAATAATATCATCATCATATTGAACATTTATGACTTTGTGACTCTTAGATGAGTAAAACTTAAACTTGAAAAATGCTGAAATCACACAAAAACTTTACACAAGCATGTGCCAGTTTTTATTAATCTGTGAGGACACACACTGCCTTTCAGTTCAGTCAAATTTACTCTCTAAATGTTCCATTTGTGGTTCTGAACTACATCTGGAACAAAAAACAATGTAAAGTGCAGAAAACAATAAAGCACAAACCAATGGGAATCATTCAACACCAATAACAAGCTTCAGTTTATGATACAAACAAACAAACTGTGAAGAAATACTCTGAGAGATCAGTGAGAGAATTGCAGCATAATAGTACTTCAGAAAAAGTAAAGTAGTATTTACACAATGACAGCATCAACAGAGTCTGAAATTAAATTTTGTACATTTTATAGACTGATTGATTGAAGAAACTGTTTGGTGCAACCTATGTTCAGAGCTCACTTAAAGATTATGTTGGGAAAATAAGGTTCTAGTGTGTCCCAGTTAAAAGTGGGCGAGAGGTGGGTTCACCTGGACAGGTGTCCAGTCTATCACAGGGCTGAAAACCAATCACATTCACACCTACAGGCAATTTTCCACAACAGGAACAAAATGCAACTTAATGTATGTCCATTGCCTCTGCTTCTTTTTCTGTTTCCATGGTTCTCAAACTGTTTTTGTTTAGTTTCCAGCAACTAAATCTGGTCTCTGCTCAGGAGGTGAAACTAAATCCAAGTTCAGATACTTTTAGTTGTTGACAGCAGTGCTTTCTATGATGATTTGACAAGCAGATGTGATAACTTAACATTGTTTTTGCAACTTATACTATTTATTTGTGAATGTATATACAATATGCAAAGAGGCTGTGGGTACTAACTGGGTTACCAAAGCACATAGCACTGCATTAATAAAATAATAAATTAAGTAGTTTTGAAAATCATGAAACTTTCTAGTAGTGAGATATTTTTTAAGTGCATGTGTGTGGAAACACAAGGAAGAGCCTGGAACCTCGCAGTTAAGAGTCACAGGATGGTAAAAGTTCTGATAATGGGAAACTACAAGTTCCAGGTGTTGAGTTCCTGCAGTGGAAACTGAACCTGCCGGTGTTTGGACTGTGAGAGGGAAACCCACACACATGCCAACTGTCTGTACACAGAAAGAAGCAGAGTTTATAATGTACAGAAACAGGTAATAGCATATCACATACAAGCAAAAATCCGGAACAGAACGTCAAGGCTTAAATGTAATAAATTTAATACTTGTGACGCGAGTCCTCTCGGTACTCAGATTGTTTGGCTGCTCTTAAAACAGACACACCAGTTGCTCTTCTTCTCTTGTATTTCTAACAAAGAGGCAGCTCAGTGAGAAACATGCCTGCTGTTACCATCAGTTAACCACCAGGTGACACCAAATCAACTAGGACTGAAATCTGAAGGGTTTGGAACTTTAAACATTATTTTTTCTGTATATTTTGATCGTTGATCAACAGAAGAAGGTGGTGGAAGTGAATTTCTCAACTCAAATGAAATTAGGAAGTCTTTAAAGGGATATTATGCAGCAGAGAGCAAACATCTCTGGAAGTCAGTTGTTTTTCTTGGACAGTGGATATCCCGACAGTTTCCTGGTCTCCACATCTTTCTCAGTGCGACCTTTGAATTTAAATCTGAAACAACATCCATCCCATCATGAGCCAATCCCGTGTTAAAATTGGAAAACATCTCTCTTGTTGCTGTTGAAAGTATCAAACAGAAGTGGCGCTTGTCCGCCTAACATTTTTGGTTTTCAACATCTGCATTCTTATTCCACAGTTCACTGCTATGATTTTAAACTGAAAGGTTTGATCTCGTAGATGTGACCAGATAATCCCAATTTTGTAAAGTGGAGCCGAGGATGGTCGAGAAAACAGTGACTGTGACCAAAGACCATAACATCTTCTAACTGGATCAATGATTCTGAAACCTTCCCTTAGACTGAACTTGTGTAAAAACTGACCATGTATTTGTTGAGGGTTTGCTTATTCACTTCAGTACAGTCAGTGTTTGATCACAGCAGCATCCAGTGAACATAAGAGGAACTGCAGCTCATCGGACTGGTTCAGGTTGGATCAGTCCGAACCAGGATTTATTTCTGGGTGAACAGGGCTCCCAGCGTGATCCCAGCTGCTCCCAGTATAGCCAGTCCAAACACCATCCTCAGGGACCAGAAACTGACCGGTGGTCTGGGCTCACCATACAACTCCACAAAGGCATCCTGGGAAATCAGATAGAGACAGGAAACAAACTGAATCAGCTTTTTTTCGATTTTATTCTTGATGGTTTGACATTCTGCTTTTTTTTAACTGTCTTATGAAAAAAGAATGTTAGCAAACAGCTGCCTACTTCCACATCCAGAAGACAAACAGCAACATATTCCTTGCTGACAAGTTGACGTCAGTTCATCACATGCCCATGATCAGCTTTGGTTGCTAGGGTGGTTGCTAAGGTGGTTATTTCATATTTCAGGTGTGATTCAGGTCCAACATGTACGGATGGATTTGAGAAGTTGAACATTTGGAGTAAAGAAGGAGAAAAAGAAGTGATATCCTGCTACTATAGTTTGTTTCAGAGCCTCCGGAGTCCGAGGAAGCTTCCTGAAAGCTGACCAATCAGAACAGAGTGGGCTCATCAGGAGGCGGGGCCTGTCTTAAAGAGACAGGAGCTAAAACTTCCTGTTTCAGACAGAGGCTGAACTGAGGGGCTGCATAAAGGACCAGTATCTATCTACTAAGTGAAGGAATCTCTGTTTGTATGTCCTTCACATGTATCTTGAACCATTCATCCAATCAACTCCACACTTGGCGGGTGCATTGCTGAGGAACAAAGGGAATGCGGTGTCAAATTTGGTGCCATTTGTACACGCAATATGTTCAGTATTAATAAACTTTGAATAAAGCAGCACTCGATGAGCCCATCGCTTCAGGGCTTTACTGACTCAAGCATGTCAGGGAGACCAGAGACAAAGGGTGACACAAGTCAGAGAAAAGAGCTCTAAAGAGAGAGAAGTAGAAAACAGAGCTTTTAATCAAGAATGAATACACATCTAGACGGAAAGCATAGCGTTAGCAGCACACTGAGCAGCTCAGCAGTGAGTAACTAACAGTATTATAACTTCTCCTATGTTTGATATTATTACAGCTGTGTTTTACTATATTGTAATTTATTATCTGTTTATACAGCGGGAAACTCCTCTGGCTCCACAAGAGGAGTTATAATTGTTGATTAATACATTAATAAACACTTATATCTGCTGACAGCCACATCATAGTGTGTTATAAACCATTTAAGTGTGTTTCTTCAGTACTGTCATCTTTGTGTGCGTATGTATATGTGTGTGTGTGTGTGTGCTGATGTGGAACAGTAATATGATGATTAGGGGAGAACCCTCTGACACATACTGTACATCTTTGTTTTTGACAGATGGGTCTTTCAACACACAAAATAAACCCTGGTTTTATGTCACCACATCACGGCCTTATATCTGGTTTTATCTGACATTTTGATCAGTAATTAGTTATTCACATGATATTCATATTTTATAATTATTATTATAATATGTTATTAACATGTTGTGTAAGTTTACTTTTTCTGCATTAGCTCTAAACAGTTACACTAGCAGCTAAGCTAATTTGGTATAAAGCAGTTTGGCAGTTTGGTATAAAGGAGGCAAAAGCTTTTTGTAAAGTGAAGACATTTTTGTAAAGTAGGAACATGCAAAACATTTTTTTAATACTCGGTATGGTGGCTGGGAAATGTTATACGCTATATTTTCCATCCCTCCTAAGCACCCCGGAGCTGTTATTTGTGGTTAATGACCTTTTCATCGTCCATGTTAAGCATATAAGAGTTATCTCTCCGTTACTCTGTCATGGCGGTACGAGCCGACAGTGAAAGGGTCACAATTGCAACATGAACATGACGCTGTAGTCTTTTAACCACCAACTTAAAGAACAAACAAAACAAAAAACAACATAAAACTTAGAAATGTATCAAACAAGTTATGAAATGAAAGTTAAAAATCAATCCACACTGAGTCACACTTCTCTGAAATGATGAGTCAGTGTGTGTCTGTGTGTGTGTGTGTGTGTCTGTGTGTGTGTACGTGTGTTTTGCTGATTGGACTGACCAGAAATAAGAACACAGTTTTCCCGGCACAGTGAGGTACACACACTTACTGTCAATCATGCAATCATGTCACTAATACTAACATCATGTCATCTTTCCCTTAGATCTTAAAACTTAAACAGTGTGTATATGTTTTTTCCCTCTAAACTTCTCACATGCTTTCATTTCAATAAATGTTCAAGTGATCCAATATTTCAGCAAAAATCAAAGATATCAGAACGTTGTTTCTTCTTCTTTCCTCTTGTAAACAGTAACAGTGAGTAGAAGGTAGATCTCAGCAGGTTGATCCTGAATAACAACAACCTGCAGGATTCAGAGGAGCAGCTGCTGCAGACTGATAAGACCTTCAGAAACATCACATTTCAGCAAAAACCAAAGATTAGAGAAAAAGTCCAAAAACTGAAAACAGATTTGTGTATCAGAACTTTGTTTTTTCTTCTTTCCTCTCACATTAATCATCTCACGACCCCTCAGATTTATCTGCTGACCCTGTGGAGGGCCCCGACCCTTTTACTGCAATACTTTAACTACATCAAGCTCATAATACTTATGTACTTTTACTGCAGTAAAGTATCTTCTTCCACTTCTGGACATTTAGCTGTGATGATTCAGGTTAAGGTTATGTAGGAGTATGACATTATGTCGATAAGGGTCCTCAGAAGGAAAGAAGTTTCTCTCCTTGTCGGCAGAAGTATTCATATTAAACTTGAACATACGAGGTTTTCACTGGACAAAGAAACATAGCTTCACACTTTTTTTAGTTCATTTTTTAAAACATATAACAAAGAGTCAGCAAACATCCATCTGTCCACACACACACACTCACACACACACACTCACACACACACACACACACACACACACACACACACACACACTTGGTCTGTATCTGAGCGTCTGAATGGAAAGTTTTGTTACTGAATTCTGAGAAAGCAGCTCTGCTCACCGCTGCCTGGGTTCTTAGAGCTACAGACACACACACGTTTTTATTTCTGTCTTTGTGAGGACCTTCAATGAAATAACGCATTCACTAGCCTGTTACCCTAAACCGGTGGCAGGCATACAGCAGCCTGTGATCGTACAACAAAAAGCTGTTTGCCTCTTATAGATTACATCAAATCTTTTACATTATTCTCCATAAACTTACTGTAGATAATGATGTAAACACAAGGCTCATGTTAACCTCAGTAAATATGTTAACAGCTTATAAACTTACCAGATGAACAACATCATTTGGTCGAGCTGAGCAGTAACAACTTTGGAGTCCTGAAGCAGGCCGCTGTTTACTGAGTGTGGATAAGTTATCAGTTACAACACAGAGGATATGTTTATGTTTAGGAGTCATTTTTTTGCCAGATGAGTATAAACATAACCTGCAGTCGCACTGACTGATGGGAATTATGACAAATGCCCTCAGATACAATTTTATTCTTGAATAAATTAAAAGAAATAAGGAAACAAAACACATTAACAACATATTAGGATGTGTTTTCACTGCACCTGTACGGCATAAGCAGCACTGTTGAACCTAATTACTGACTCCAAATCTGACCCTAACCCTAAAACTGCCAGAAAGTATCCAACATGTTCAAACTACCGTCACTGTCAGACTCTGTTTGAAAATTAACTGAAAACTGATGGATGTATGAAGGCTTGCTTTGTTATTTGGAACAGAGTTCTACAGAAAAGTCTGTCAGCTGATCTGAAGCCTGAGGCGGAAACTCAACCACACCAATTACCTGGAAAGATATTTCTAGGTAATACCACACATCACACACACACACACATCACACTCACCTCTTATCAGGCAGTAAATAAAACTGAAGGAAACCACACCAACAGGGGGGAATTCAAACAGAAAGTAAAAGCCTGTAAAAGGTTTTCTGGGGTCTTTCACACACTGATCACACTCTGTTTGACTTTCTGATGATTTTCAGTCACATATGAATCCTCAGCTGGTCTCAGGTCTAAACCAGCTCCAGGTCTCTGGTGTGTACCAACTTTAGACTTGGACCTGAGAACAGTCTGATAATATAAAGGTCACATGTTGCATCTTTAGTCAGCCAATCAGAATGTAGTGAATGGCTCACCTGAAGGCGTCCTCATAACTTTAGAGATTGTGTCAGTTACCCAGCAGGTGGCCATGTTATGTTTCCCCATTAGTATCTGGACCAGTTAACTGGCTGCTGGCTTTCGATCAGGTTTGTGAAACATCTTTTTCAGGTCCATCATGTACTTCTGGGCCCATGAAAGCAGATTTTTTTACTAATAATTTGGACATGAAGGCTCCAGCGGTGTCACTTTGCTGCCTGAATTTGGTTTAAGTTCAGTTTAAGTCCTTTGAAGAAAATGTTAATTAGTTTTCACATCATGTCTTTTTGTTGTTGTTATTGTTTTTCATCACAGTTGAAATTTACACTGAGCTGCAGCGAATGAATATCTTCATTCATCTGTCAATAATTTAATTTGTTGTTTAGTCTGTAAAATGTCAATCCTTCAGACTGTTGTTCAGTTTGACCTTCGTTCCAAAAACAAACAGATTCACATTTCAACCAGAGAAAAATATTCAGCATCAAAAAGCTGCTGTTTCACTTTCAGAAGCTTCGTGTTGAAAACAACGATTCTGTCTGACTGCATACCTGCCGCTCTGAAATATAACTGTCACTCACACACACACACACACACACATACACACACACACACACACACTCTCTCTCACACACACACATACACACACAGTCTCTCTGCAGAGTTTTAGGGATTTTCTGCACTTTGCATATAATTTGCATTCGAACCAAAATACTCTCTTTCTTTGTCTGCAGTGTCATATCTGATCTCCCTTCACACACACACACACACACACACACACACACACACACACACACACACACACACTCCGTACTTGTGGGGACTCACCCTGAGTTACTTTTGTTCTTCACTTTCAACCAAAGTGACTTTTTCCTTGTCTGTTTAATCTGTTTTATAACGGTTTTATTATTATAAGCCTATTTTATTTTTATTCTATTTGTATTTTCTACTGTTTTATTATAATATATTTACTTTTTGCAGTATTTCATTTTTATTTCTTGTATTGTATTATCTTTATTATTCACTTAACTCTTTTGCTTTTTAATTATTTTAGTGTGCATTAGTCTCTAAATCTATATTTAATATCCTACATGTTGTCAGTTGCTTGTAAAACACTTTGAATTGCATTTTTAAAGGTGCTTTATAAATAAAGTTTGATTCTTTGAGGAATTTTTTGAGGTAAAATTATTAATTAACAGGAAAAAGGAAAAAGATTTGAGGAAAGTCCCGACCCCCAGGTTGAGACTCCTTCCCCTCAACTGAACCTAAACCTGATTCTAACTTTATATTTATGGGTGAAGAAAGAAACAAAGCGTCCTCCTACCCATCCTCCATTATCTTCTATCCATCCCTGAAGAGGCGGTGAATCCAGACTCTCCGCCATCCACCTGGCGATGTCGTCCACCTGCCACGCCCCCTCGGTGTTCGCCACCTCGGCGCTCAGAGCCCCGACCAGCTCCATCAGCGCCACGATGCGTCCCCAGTTCACGCCGTCAATGAACAGCTCCTCCCTGACTGCCTCCAGGCTTCGCCGCGCCGACCCACTGTCCCGATACATCAGCAGCGCCGACGCGTGGGCCCTCAGGTTGCCACGGTAATGCCTCTCCAGCTCGTCACCGGCAGATCGCAGCACGACTTGTAACCTAGGGGGCGGGGCCAAATACGGAACTAAAAACAGAAAACAAACAGGAACAGGTGAAATGACATCATTTCCTGTGAAACAGACAGCAGTGACATCACTTCCTATGACATCATAATACTAAGAAAAAAGAGTCAAATGACATCTGACTATGATGACATCATAGAGAACAAAAGTGGGAGGAGCTGTTGCCATGACAACACAGTGAGCTTCTTCACCTGGCAGGGAGGCCTCTTCCTCTCCTCCTTGGTGCCACGCCCTCGCTCGTTCAGATCTCCATGGCAACGGAGCATCATTGCGTCTGCGCTGAGCACCTATTGGCCGCTGTAAGCGCGGGGCCTGCCAGGCCACGCCCCTCCGCAGCAGCTTGTAGCACAGGTAATCAAACACGATGTCCCGGCTGTCGTAGACGGCCATCGCCCCCTGCAGGCCGCCGCCTGTCACCTCCACACCCACAAATCCTCCAATAGAAGCACAGCACCTGATGACATCAGCAAGTAACGTGCTATATATTCCCGCTGATCGATCAAACGTTTCCGAGAAGAAAACTCAAACTCTCCAAGGAGGGTTTTGTCCAGAATGTGACGTCCATGTTCAGGAAAGAGATTAAAACTCAAAGCTGATGTTTAAAAATGTCAAAGATCCTTTTAGATAAAAACATTTCCAAGCAGCAAAGTTTGAGATTGAAACTGTTGTTGCAGCTTCACCTGTGCGTGAAGCGTCAGGTGATCGATAACTGAGGCCATGATCGATAAGCAAACACCTCGTGCACTGAGCTGCAGCGGTGAAAAAACGTTTCGAAGTTGATGAAACTCCTGAAGAAGAAGTGACGTCACAAACTGAAAGTGAACAGAAGTCTGAACAGAAGAGGAAACAACGTGACGTAAAAACCCAACGACCCTGATCGATAGTGACGACCAATACCTGAGGCCCTGATCAATAAACACACAGCGCGGATGTATCGATCATCGGTTCCTCCTCCTGAAGGCGCGCTTCAGCTCCCCAAAGAGTCCAGAGATGATCCAACATGACGCTCCTTCAGCGGGAAAAAACGTCGATCAATAATCGATATCCGGAGCGTTAATAACGTGTCGGCGGCGGACAGAAGCAGAGTGAACTCACACTACACGTGCACACGCACAAGAACAGTCGGTGGTCACGCCCCCCCCGCCGGGATTCCCCTCCAACTTCGCTGACGTCACAAGATAAACTACGTCACTCATCACAATCATTGATAGCAGCAGTGATTCTAACAGAAGTATTTTAAAAATTAGTAGTAGCATCAGTAGTACTATTAGTGGTGTTAGTAGTATTTAAAATAACAGTATCTGTAACATTAGTACTGTTATAATGAGTAGTAGTAGTAGTAGTAGTAGTAGAGGAATTGTTATTATTTTATTATTAGTAATAGTCGTAGTAATATGAGGAGGTTAGTACTACAGTACAGCAGCAGTGTTAATAGTAATTATCAGTCTTTTTATTTTATTTATTTGTATTTTTAAAGATGATTTCTACCTTTTTAAATATAAGCTGGTTTATTAATCACTTCAATAGACACTTTTTTTTAAGAATAAAGTTATTGATGTTCGATCTGTTTGTTTGTTTACTGATCGTCTTTTTGAGTTTTTATTGATAAGAATTAAAAATGTTCCTCCTCCAGAGTTTGTATGTTAAATAAAGTTCATTTAAAAAGAAAAAAAAAAACAGCTAGTCTGTGTTGTTGTGTGTTGCTGCCCCCTGCTGGATATATGATATATGATTATATATGAGATATGTAAACTGTACATACACTCCAAATATAAACTTATTATTCAGACATTATTTATTCCACATCCATACAAACATATAAAACAACTTTACATGATTAAATAAAAACATTAATATTTCAGTCACAATAACAGTCTCTCATTCATTTAATAATCAAATATAGATACAAACTACAAACTAACTTACAAACTATACATATCACACATTAATAATACAGTAAAAGTCCTGCAGTGACAGAAAGGTTTTATCTGCACAAAGCTTCAAGGTGGAGCTTTTCATTCTTATATAATGCTGAATAGTTTAATAAATAATAATGCATCATATTTTTAATTGAATCTGAATCTGCAATATAAGTAACATTTATCTGTTAAATGTATTTTACAGTGTTTTCCTCTGAAGTAGAAATACACAGGTTGAAGCCTTTTGTCAGTTATTTCTGGGAACAATTAGTTAGAATATTAACATCATTCAATATGTTTCATATTTAAACATCTTAATAAATTTACAGCTGTTATTATTATTATTATTATTATTATTATTATTATTATTATTATTGTTATTATTATTATTATCACATGGGGCACCACTGGGGGCGGAGTTGAGCTGGGGTTTTTCAGTGGTTGAAGTATTTACGGTGCAGCTGACATCACGTGAACGCAGCACACACACACACACACACACACACTCCTCCGGTTACCGGGTCCGTGTCAGATGTGTTTCTATTTTTTCCCTCCGACCCGGAACTGGTCTGAGCGCGAGAGGACGGTCTCTCCCCGCATCTCACGCACCAAACTCCGCCTCGCGCCCTCCGGTCTGCACCGATCCGGTCACAACAACCGACTACCGACCGCTGTGCGGGCCGGACCGCAACAACATGTCCCTGCAGCTCCCTCCGTGCGTGATAGACTGCGGGACCGGGTGAGCGCGCGCACACACACACACACATACACACACGCATGCATGCACGGATGGATGCACACATTGTAAAGAGTGTGACGTCATGTGTAATAAACAACATGAGTGTTTGTGTGTGTTTGTGTGTGTGTGTGTGTGTGTGTGTGTGTGTGTGTGTGTGTGTGTGAACAAACATCATGTATGTCGCGTGCAGGCCTGCGTGTTTTGGTTGTTATTAAAGGAACAGTTCACCCAAAATAAACATCCAGGTCGAGCAGAGATGATTAATTGATTGACAGACAATTAATCGGAATCAGATCTGATTAATCAATGACTGAAAACGATGAATTAATCGATTCATCGTTTTCAGTCATTTTTAAATCAATAACAGTTTCTTTAAAGCTTTTTTTTATATTGTAAACTGAATATTTGATCTGAAGAGGACGCTGTGATGCACAATTTACTATTTCAAAGATTAATCAATTAACTGAAAAAAACAATCAACAGATGAACTGATGATGAAATAAATCAGCTCACATGGACTTTAAGATGTGATGAGATGAACATTTATTGATCCATGGAGATAAATCCAGCTGGAGGTTCATCTGCTTCCCTGAGTGCAGTCTATCAATAAATAATCTATCAATAGATATACGAATATGAATGAATATATGAGTCCATGTGAACACGAACGAAGACACTAACATGCTGACACTGAAACGTTTGTCAGACAAGAACAACGTTAAATTAAAGAACTTCGTCTGATGTTCCAAACTCTTCGAATAAAATCAGTTTTTATAATCAAACCAGCAGAAGATTTCACTGATCGACTAAACAATAATCAATACTGACTGATCAGGTTTCTGATCAGCTGTTTTCTGTTGGTAGGAAACTTCACTGCAGATGATTTAAATCTCAAGATAATTATCACTGTATGTTAATATTTATAGTAAAACAGCTGATAATGAACTGAACTCCTCCTGTTGGATTTTTAGTGTTTATTGGAATAAAAATATGTTTTCAATCAGTTCTATTTTATAACTTTATTAACAACAAATCTTACAAGAACATTGTGTGTGTGTGTGTGTGTGTGTGTGTGTGTGTGTGTGTGTGTGTGTGTGTAAAGTGAGACGTCTCAACAGAACAAACCTGATTAAATAAAAAGGTTTTATATGTAATAGCAGCGGTGTAAAGACACTAGAGGGAGATGGTCTCATTATCAGGCCAGTATGGTAATAACAATGAAAAATAATAGTTTAGAAATGTGTTGTTCTGCAGTCAGGATGCTTTAAACAGTGTGTATATGTTTATATGTTTATATCTTTGTGAGTTTCAGACCTTTGGAGTGAGGACATTTCTGTCCGGTCCTCCTGTGTTCAGAGTTTAGGTTCAGTTCAGAGTAAAGGTTGAGGTTAAACATCAAGTACTTCAGTCAAATTTAGAGGTTCTTTTACTGTACTTTAGTATTTCCATGTGATGCTACTTTCTACATTTCAGAGGGAAATATTGTACTTTCTACTCCACTACATTTATTTGACAGCTTTAGTTACTTTTCAGATGCAGATTTGACACAATGGATAATATAACAAGCTTTTAAAATACAACACATTGTTAAAGATGAAACCAGTGGTTTCCAACCTTTTTGTCTTTTGACGTCTTACAAAAAGCAGTGTGTAGTCGGGGTCACATTTCACATGTCTATGAGTTGTTAACAGCTCCACCAAATAGTGATTTTTCCCTCTAAACTTCTCACATGCTTTCATTTCAATAAATGTTCAAATGATCCAATATTTCAGCAAAAATCAAAGATTAGAGAAAAAGTCCAGAAACTGAAAACAGGTTTGTTTACAGCAGTAAAGGATCTGAATACTTCTGTGTAATTCAGACACAGAAACATGTTAAATATAAAAACTGATTATATCAAAGACACAAACTGCAGCTGCTGTGTTTATATGTTCAGTTGAAGCAGTCGTTTTTCTGTTCCTGCTGACGGTTGTTTCTCTGTGTAAACGTGAGATCCGGTCGACTTCAGAGTTTCCTGTGTTTGATGGACAGTATCAGACAGATGGAGGATGTCGAGCAGATCTGTGGTCAGTCTGTGCTCTATTCTGGTCGGAGCGTCTGAATGTGGGACAGCTGGAGGAAGTGGAACAGGAGCTGAGCGCTGCGTTCACTGTCAGGCAGGAAAAAACAGACAGTTGGTGACTTTAAAGGTGCCGAAGAAAATAATCACAGAATTACAATAACAGTAAAGATTTAGAGGGAGATGAAGGTGAAATGATTTTTAAACATGTAGGTCGTGAACAATCACACTTTCACTATTTCATTATGTTTTTATTCTTCACTGTGATGAAAAAGAGTAATGATAATATAAAAATAATAAACTTTATTCATAGAGCACCTCTCTGAAATCAGGGTTTACCGTACAGAGAATAGAAACACAGTTATGAGTCTCTGCAGGGATTCAAAGTCTGATCTGACTCAACATATATTTATATGCACAAACTTATTTGATTGGATATCTACAAGCCAATCACAGCGTCCCAGAGCCACACCCCCTTTTTCAGCAAGCATGGCCGACCGCGAGGCAACACATGTTATTATTATTACTATTAAAATGTGTTTAAAGTAAACATAAACATTTTATTACTTATACAAGTCAGATTATCAAATAAAAGATTTATTAAAGATGCATCCATTAGATCTGAATGTTTGTTTAAAAAATACAAAATATTTAATGTGTTTTAAAGCATAGATAGATAAACTTGTGTTTCTTGTCTCTTAAGACTATTTATTGTCATTTATACAATCATGTGGGGTCTCATGTTCAGATTCTTCTTCATTATATTTATTACTAATGATTTATAAGTGAATTTGGAGTATAAATCCACCATAACAATATTATTTTGTGTTTGGAACATAACTGAGTGAACAGAGCAGACTTTAGAGAGACAACACTAGATACAAGGTTAATACACACAGGAAGGAAATGAGGCTTTATATGTACATGACTTAACATCACAGCCAATTAAATATCACGAAACAAAAAACATTTGTAAAAAAAAAAAGGTCATATGACAGAAAGTCTTGTGCAAATGACAAAAAAACACCTGTTTCATATAAACAGTAGTAAGAGAATGGAGAGCTGCTATTGGTCATTAAAACCTGGGTATTATATCCGATATAGAATTAATATAAATGTTAATAGATTATTGTCGATTGTTTCATATGAATCATTTCAGTTCTAGCTGGAAATGTTGGAAGCTGACGTCAGATATCTGAGATTAATAACGTTGTTGTGTTTGTGTTTTAACAGCATTTAATGTTTGACGACCTTCTCGTGTTCAATAAAAAAGGGTTTTGATAGAAAACTCTTTTTATTTTCACAGTTATTGGATGGAAGACAGTATAAAGTGTTACAGTAAGCTTTTATCTGAACTGAAATTGAATTGATAACCAGAAAACTGAAAGAAGTGATGAGAGCCCTTCTTGAGACTAAAACATTAACTTCCTCCTCATCGTTTTCTTTCTGTCTGCAGGTACACAAAGATCGGCTATGCTGGAAACACAGAGCCACAGTTCATCATGCCCTCCTGTAAGCATCACTGTGACCTTTGACCCTAACTCTCCTGTCCGTACGGGCACGAGTGATATCTCAGGATGTGAAAATGTGCTGAAAAGAGTGAAAACATCTGAGTCATATATATTGATATTAATGTTTTATGTACCTGTTCTGACCAGGCATCGCCATCAAGGAGTCGGCCAGCGTGGGAGAGCAGGCTCAGAGGAGGCTCGTACGAGGAGTCGACGACCTGGACTTCTACATCGGAGACGAAGCCGTAGACAAACCCAACTATGCAACCAAGGTAGGAGAAGGAACTATCAGCTTTTACACTGATTACAGTTCCTCCAACACAACCTGTTTCCTTCCTTCCTCCTGCTGTCTGTGTGTGTGTGTGTGTGTGTGTGTGTGTGTGTGTGTGTGTGTTAGTGGCCCATCCGTCATGGGATGGTAGAAGACTGGGACCTGATGGAGAAGTTCATGGAGCAGGTCATCTTCAAATACCTTCGCGCTGAGCCTGAAGACCACAGCTTCCTCATGGTAGGACTCCGTGTTCTCTTCTAGATGTGCCGGAACATCTTCAACAAGTCTATAAGTATGTTCATATCTTCATGTATGTGGACAAATGTCATCCTACGTGTTTTAAAGTGTGTTTGTGGTCAGTTTAAACCAGATTTAGGTTAGTTTCAGTTCGCTGCTAACAGAGCCGGAAGCATCAGCGCTGTTGCCATGGTTACCTGCAGTTTAATACAACAGTGGTTAAACTGTTGACTTGAACTATGTTTGAGGTCAAGACACACCTAGAGAGGTCCTGGAAGAGGTTCCAGAGATCCTTCATGATGGAGAGCGTAGATGTTCCTTCCTGGATGTTGTTGTGGATGTTTCAGCACCTCAGTAGAGAAAAGTGCACAAGAGCATTTGATGTCTTAAAGCTGATAATGTGTATTGAAGCACTTGATCAAGTGAAGAACCAAAAACAGTAAACACCAGAGTGTCCTGGTCTCTTTCCGTTCTGTCCTCTGAGAGTCTGAATCCTTTGAGTCTGTATCCGTCTACAATATGAAAAACTGTCTGATCGGTTCACTAGTTTCTAAACAAGGAGCTGCATTTGACCCATGACAGTTTAGGTCACATTGCATGGAGCTTCAGGACTGTTACTATGGTGTTTTGCTGTTGCTGTCGTCACCTGCTGTAAATGTAAAACCTGCCAGCTGACAGCCGTGTGTGGATGTTTGCAGACGGAGCCTCCTCTCAACACTCCGGAGAACAGAGAGTACCTGGCTGAGATCATGTTCGAGACCTTCAACATACCTGGACTCTACATCGCGGTGCAGGTGAGACACAGATTCATATGCAGGTGTACCGTGTGGTGTTATGAAGTAAAACGTCTGTCTGTCTCCGTCAGGCGGTGTTGGCGTTGGCGGCGTCCTGGACGTCTCGGCAGGTTGGACAGAGAACTCTGACCGGCATCGTGATCGACAGCGGAGACGGAGTCACGCACGCCATCCCTGTGGTGAGACACACACATTTCATTTAACATACCTGTCTTTGTTTGTAGACAGCTCACTGATTGGTCGATGTGGCTGTCCGTCACAGGCTGAGGGCTATGTGATTGGCAGCTGTATAAAGCACATCCCCATCGCAGGGCGGGACATCACCTTCTTCATCCAGCAGCTGCTCAGAGACCGAGAGGTGGGGATTCCTCCAGAGCAGTCGCTGGAGACCGCCAAGGCTGTCAAGGTACCACCTTCCTCCATCATCTCCTCCTCCTCCTCTTCTTCTCTGACTCCCTGACCTTTGTTCCTACTCATTTTCCCTCCCTATACTCTACTCTACTCTTTATTTATTTAACTTTATGTAACCAAAAAGTGCTGTGAGATAAAAAAAAAAAACAGTCTTTTCCATCATTACAGTCAGAAAACAGTGTGTGTTGTATTTGTGTGTGTCTGTTCAGGAGCGGTACTGTTACATCTGTCCGGACATCGTGAAGGAGTTCACAAAGTACGACACCGACCCGGGGAGATGGATCAAACAGTACCGCGGAGTCAACGCCGTCAGTAAGAACGCCTTCCACATCGACGTCGGCTACGAGCGCTTCCTCGGCCCCGAGATCTTCTTCCACCCTGAAGTGAGTCAGCTGTGATGATGCAGCCTCACCTCGTTATAACGCTGAATATTAAGGAAATAAATGTGAAATTGATGGAAAAATAAAAGTGATGTTAAAAACGGTGAAGGGTTAATTAAAGTCAAATAGATTCAGTAAAAAATAAAACTCATTAAAACAAAAAGAAAGTTTATTTTGGAGGGAAAGTTTACACTGAAGAACTACAGATCAGTGATAAAAGTGGAGGTTAATGTGTGTAAATGTTGTATTAATGTGTGTTTTTCAGTTTGCTAACCCAGACTTCATGCAGCCCATCTCTGATGTTGTTGATGAGGTCATCCAGAGCTGTCCGATCGACGTCAGGAGGCCGCTCTACAAGGTAACTCACTCCGATATGATTCACCTTAAGCTCTGCTAGTGACCCCTACAGGCTGCAGAGTTCATTACAGCCACAGTGTGAACTAACAACATCCTCTCTGAGTCCTACCAGAGAAAAATATCCTTAAGTTTGTCCTGAAGGTGTCGCTAAAGGCATGGATAGAATAGAGGGGCCTGAAAGTTCTGGTTCACCTGCTAAACGCCACAAAACAACCACAAAGAGACACAAAAGAGATGAGAGATGAAATTTTCTTGGTCAATTGATTAATATTATATTGTATTTTATATTTTCTTTCTTTCTCAGAACTACAATTGACAGCATACACAAACTTTTCTTTAATGGAAACTTGAAATTCAACTGTATGTCTGTATAAAACATTAACTTTTTAAATAACGTACATTTTTTCCAAAACAAAATAAAATTTGCACCAGGTTGAAGGACCTTTTTCATTCTTCTTCTTCTATGAGCAGTATTGCCACTGTGTGTGTGTGACGTGAACCATTTTGTGGTACATCCATGTAGATTTGACCAGCAAATAATCATATATGAGACTGATCAGCTGGTCACAATCCGACTTTGATTGGTGCGTCTCTTCTCAACAACCACACATATCAGAACAACTGCAATCAGAATGTTTCAGGACAAACAGGACCGGTTGTTGTTGGATGTTTCACCATGAACTAAAGTGTGAGAACTATTTAATGTTAGATGTTTTTAAGTGTAAACTGTATGTATCTTTATGTGTGTGTGTGTGTGTGTGTGTGTGTGTGTCAGAACATCGTGCTGTCTGGAGGATCCACCATGTTCAGAGACTTTGGACGGCGGCTGCAGAGAGACCTGAAGAGAGTCGTGGACGCCCGACTGAAACTGAGTGAAGAGCTCAGTGGAGGACGAATAAAGGTCAGATAGACAGACAGACAGACAGACAAACAGACAGTCAGACAAACAGTCAGACAGACAAACAGTCAGACAGACAGACAGACAGACAAACAGACAAACAGACAGACAGTCAGACAGACAGACAGTCAGACAGACAAACAGTCAGACAGACAAACAGACAGTCAGACAAACAGTCAGACAGACAAACAGTCAGACAGACAGACAGACAGTCAGACAGACAGACAGACAGACAAACAGTCAGACAGACAAACAGTCAGACAGACAGACAGACAGACAGACAGACAGACAGACAGACAGACAGTCAGACAGACAGACAGACAGACAGTTGATGGATTTCTGTATTTGTATTTCACTGCAGCCGAAGCCGATGGAGGTTCAGGTTGTTACACATCACATGCAGCGATATGCCGTCTGGTTTGGAGGCTCCATGCTGGCGTCCACGGTAACCACACACACACACACACACACACACACACACACATTTATACTTCTATACTTGTGAGGACCCTGAATGATACGCCTTCATCTGATTCTAACTTTGAGCCTAAAACAAAGTCTTAACCCTCAAACAACCTTTTGAAGAGGAGCAGACAAAATGTCATCAGTCTGTGGGTCTACAACTCCAATCAGTCCCCTCATAGTTAGACTTAAAAGTGCACACGTACACCCCACATACACAAACTGTACCATTTGCTTTAGTAACATTGTTTATGTTTGTTTGTTCGTTTGTTCCTGACGTGTGGTCGTGTTTCCAGCCGGAGTTTTTACAGGTGTGTCACTCTAAGAAGGACTACGATGAGATCGGGCCCAGCATCTGTCGACACAACCCCGTGTTTGGCATCATGTCCTGATGGCAGAGGCAACAGAGGGCTAGCCTGTTAGCCTGCTATGTTGTTAGCCCATTAGGTTGTTAGCCTGTTGGCCTTTCAGCCTGCTACCCTCTAGATAGCCAGCCAGCCAGCTAGCCTGTTAGCCTGTGGGCTCTGCAGCTCGCTGGCCTGTTTACCTGCTATCTGCTAGCCTCCAGCCACTTCGCCAATAGTTAGTGTCCTGCCCCACTCAGTTTTCAGCCCAATAGACTGTTAGCCAGCTAGCTCAGCGCCATCAAGAACATGAAGACCCGCAGGAACTGAAGCACAAACATGAGTTAGGAAACAGTGAAAGAAAAGCGTGCTATTATTATATTTTAAACTAATAAATCTACTCAACAGATAACTATTTTTTATCCAAAAACATCTAAAGGCTCCAAGGATTTCTCTGCTAGCAGCTAGCCTGTTAGCATCCCCCTCAGTGATGATTGTTTTTCTGAGTTACTTATGAGAAATGTACAGGCTGAGTTTACAAAGTTTTCATTTGTCATAGAGATCTTTACACCTTTACAGCAAAAGAGGAAGAGCTGAAACCAGAATTGTTTAGTCAGTTTAACAGATTCTGCTCTGAACACAGAGAAACCAAACACAATCAACACTGTAGGAAAGGCTGTTGACACAAAGCCAAAAGCAGAAGTCTGTTCACTGTTTATGTGTTTAAGTTCTGCTGTAAAACTGTGAGCCGACTGTTTCAGTGATCGTCTCTTTCATCACTTTACATGATGTTTTCTCGTCTTCACCACATCCTCTGCACGTGTCGGAGTGTATTTATATTTATAGGACACCTGCTGTCAGTCTTGCTAGCTGTTGTCGTGATTGAATGCTTCTCATCTCTTTTCTAAAGACACTCTGCTGCTGAATGTGTCTCCAGGATTTTATAGTGACAAATTCAGAAGAATCTAACAGATGAAGATTAACACCACAAACTTTTCCTTTTAAATTATTACTTTTCCTGTGAGACTGAAGAAGAATAATAACAGAATAATAGTGATAATTAAAGTCAAACTCAAAATGTATTTTTGCTAAGAAAGTTTTATTTACTTCTTTTCCAGCAGGTGTTGAACCAGAACATGAACCAAGTTATATCTAGTGGAAATGAGGGCTAACATTAGCAAGCTAAAATAATTAGCTTCCATTTTCCAGGTAGAACACAAACTTAATAGCACAGTGGGTCCTCCTCAGTGTTGAATGTTGTAAAGGAGCAGACAGATTATTTGAATTAACAGCATTAATTGAAGTTTCGGTTTGCAACACTACAAGCTGTGTTTCTGTGTCCAGCTGATGACTTTAAGTCCAATACTCACTACATTTTTAGCTGTTTTGAGACAAATAATCCTCTTTAGCTGCTAAACCAAAAATCGACCTGCTGCAACACTAAAACTAGCAGGTAACAGAGACTAAAAAGCTTTTACACTACACTACAGTACACTTTAAAAAATACTTCTAGCTATTAGAGATATAATAATTTGTATTTAAAGATGATTAGAGTGGCTTTAGATCAGTAATGTTACATAATCAATGTGCTGAAATGAGGAAAAAAGGAAAGTCTTGTATCAGTGTTCAAAGGATTTATAGTTATGACGTTACACAGAAGTTGTCAGTGTGTAATGTGTTGAGAAGTGACTGCAGCTCCTCTCAGCTTTACAGAGCTTTATAGTGAGTTTCAGCTCATTGTTTATCTGACTGCTACTTTTACTGTTCTGGTTCACTCTCAGCGGCTCTCATAGCGTCCTTTTCAGCCGCTGTACACTACCTGCTCACAGACACAGTTAGCTGTAGACTAGCTGGTAGCATTTAGCAGCTAAAGAGCCAGATATTTCCCTCAGGAGTTGGTAGAGCGCAGAAACAGAAGCTGAAAGTAGAGAATATCAAACACAGAAAGAGAAGAGAATTCAAATTTCAGTTTGAATGAGCAGCACAAGCAATGTTGACAGTGTGATTTTCAGAAAGTCATAGTGTCACAAAAGATAAAAACACAATGTGTAGCTTTCTTTTCATATTCTGAATCCACATTAAAGGGAAAATAAACGGGGTTTTTTTGTGATTTTGATGGTGCAGAGCAGGCTGGCAGTGAGTTTAGTGTTTTGTTGTTTTCATTTATTTCTTTTTGTTGTCTGTCTTCTCACAAACAGCCTTCTGTGTTCCTTCACATGCAGCTCAGTCATAAAGAGACATTTAACTGCAGAAATATAAATACAATATTGTTCTTCATAGTTTAATGAGTACAGATTTAGGTTATTCTTATATTTGAACTCCCAGAAAGGACTGATGTGACCCTGAATCACAAACTGTGTAGTTACCCTGTATGTGTGTTCTTGAACATGTTGATGTTTTACAGCCTGTATCATAAACTACTGCACTCAGATCGTTTATATTTATAAAGATAAATAGTTTATCAGAACAAAGAGGAGAGCAACACATATATTATAAAGTTAAATATATATATTTATGGTATATACTGTATGCTGAGAGGGATCAAACTGATCCAGGAAGGGGCCAAAACCACAAGTAGCACCTCAGCAGGAGTATGGTGCGTTCAGGGACAATCATGTTAAACTAATTTTCATGTAGAAACACAAAGGTCCTTCTCATTTTAGGTCAAAGTCAAGTCTTCCACATGTATTTTCAAACATATGAAAGTAAAAAAAACTAGGACCCTTGGGATCTGGAAAAGAGGAAGACCAAGACACTTTTTATTTGCAAAAATGTAATATAGTTTATAAGAAAACAAGAATGATGTGTTACACAAACAAAAAACAAAAACTAACAGTTGAACAACAAGAAACATCAAAGGTACAGCACAGTAAGAAATGTAACTATATAAAAATAATAGAAAAATAATAAAACTGACTGTTTGAAAATATAATGTATATACAATTTAGACATCAAGATTTGAAAAATGACAATATATTGAAAGGAATTATTCTTGTGTCAAAAAAATACAGTAACATCAAGTCAGAAGTCAAATCAAAGGTAAAAAAGCTCATTAATGAAGCTGAAAATATGAGTAGTGAGCTAATACCAAAAGCTTTTTTTGGTGTTTACAAAAATTACAAAGATCTGCAATGGCTACATATTTTGCAGTAAATTTGAATAAATACGATGCAGAAATTTAAAATGGACTTGAATGAAATGTTCTTACTTGATGTATCTCAGTCTGCATCACCTGGAGTGAATCTGCATCTGTTGACATCTTTCTTTTGGTTTTGTTTGCATTTAAATCTCCACATTGTTTCAAAATAAACAAATGTGTTGGGAGGTGAACTTGTGGTTTGGAGTCTCTGGGTCGCTCTCCGCTCTCTGAGGACAGCTGAGTGTACAAAACACGACAGATCTTTAGTTTTGTGATGTCCACAAAGCTGCAGTGAATCATATTTTTGTCAAAAACAAGTGGAGCAGAGTGAGATTCAATGAATGTTAATGATCTGTGGTTTGGTACTGAGCTGCTGTCAATAAACACTGATCACCTTCAACGCTGACTGTGGTCTCTGCTTTCGTAGTTCAGGTAATTAAAGATTCCATTTAGGAAAAACAGGTGCACATTTTCACTTTTAGATGTATATCCACTGTTACAGCTATCACAACTCACTGAACTGTTGATCAATTTTTCAGTGGTTTGGGTTCACAAAATGCCAGGCAATTATTTGAATACAGACTTCTTAGTTGACCAAAAATGGCTGATAATAATTAAAAGGTGAGCTTTCCGGAAGTAATCATTATAACTTCACTCTCTACTGACATTTCTCAAGCTTTTTACAAAAATATATAAAAATGTAAAATGATAAATGATGTAGGTGTTTGGGCTCTTGTTGGTTCCTTCATATGGCATATCAAGGTTTGGTGTCAATATAGAAGCTACAGGTATATAGAAGAGTTTGAAATGTTGCTGTGCAGTGTTGCCTTAATTTGTAAAAGCTGCTCACAAGTCGCTGAAGTGATGGTTAGTTGCTTTGATGGTCAATGTCATCCTGGGTTTCAGTGTTCACCAATATCAAATATATCTTCCAAAGTGACAGCTGAGGCCTGTCCCACAGACTGGATGAGGTTTCCATGTGTATACTGTGTATCTATTGTCAGCATCTAACACACGGCTGACCATATCTAACCATCCATGAGCAGATGCTGTCCACATGCAAGTCTGTGTATTATAGGCAACTTTGGGATTGCTTTTCTGTAAAGTCACTTACAAATTTTGGTAGTGTTGGGCCTCATACCACACACACTATCACTATACTATCACTATACTAAGCACCAAAGATGCTCACCTTTGTCAACCACCATTGTGGTGATCAGAGGCACATGTTGACTGGTGGGCGCCATTTAATCACAGCCTCTGTTCAAATCTTGCTGTCAACCCATTGACTGGAACTCCTGTGATTGTGATTGTGTGATTTTATTGACTTTTACTGCTAATAACCAAACCTGCTCTTGAATCCCAACAGTAGTCACAGTTTTTTGGGGGGGGTTTGTTTCAGAAGTGTAGTTGCTTATTTGGGCCTATCCCTAATGTTAAGTAAAGTTTGATTGAACTCCATGTAAGCTGTCAAATATTGCTGCCTTCTGTCAGAATCACTCTTGTACTAACTGACATTAAAATCCTTAACTGTGCCCTGGTCACGCAGTGAGGTGGTGTGGCTTATTGACATGTTTAAATAGTTTATGGACAATAATGGAGGCACAGAGGATGCAGCACAGAGGAATAAGATATATCAGGCTTTGGATACATGCACAAGTTGGTGTCGGAGTCAGTGGGATGCACGTGTTGATACTGATGTATCACCTCTGGGTGGAATTAGAAGTGAGTGATGTGCTGACGTAATTTCAATATTCTTACCTTGTAAGGGTGACACCTTAATCCATCCTGTAGAGATAAAGGTAAAAAGTTATCTGCACGTCAATTCATCTGATCACAGCCCTCCTCTCACTTGGAAACAAAGCTACTCTCTGATTTGATTAGTTATTGCTTTCTGTCTGGCTGTCCAAAACCGAAGTTAAGTGTTTCAGTGTAAATCTGACAATAAAACACTGATTGAGAAAGCAATTTATATTTAGCAGAAAATGTTGGATTTCTAACTTTTTAATTACCACTAGCTCACACAAATCAACCAAAAATGCGTCCAACCCTCTACTGACCTCAGAGTCTCCAGAGCACACAGTGGATTCTCCAGTAGAGCAAGCAGTTGTTTCACTGGTGAATTGTACGGGTTAAAACTCACATCCAGCTCTTTCAAATTGCAGTGTTTGGAACGAAAAGCGCTGTGCAGATAACTAAAGCCTTCATTATTCATGTGATTGCTTGTCAACCTGCAGAAAGAGAAGGAGTTTAAGAAACCAGTGCTGATATTTTAGCTCCATCCCAATGTAAAGATGTGAATGTACCTCAGAGTTCCCAAATCATGATGTGGATTCTGCGAACATGGAAAGAGATGCTCAGTCCCCAAATTCTCCATGTCATTGTAACCTAGATCCAACTCTCTCAGATGGGAGGAGTTGACTGCAAGTGCTTTTTTCAGAAAAGCACAGCTGTTGTCTGTCAATCCACAGCATCTGAGCCTGCAGGAGGATAAATGGTTAAATTAACAGGGTACATTACTTTTTGTAGTCATTACTACATAAACTCTATGGCTACATGAATCTACTCCATGGCTACATGCATCTTGTCCCTAATTTTAAATTCTGTGAGATGGCAGACAGATGTTTTTTTTAATGTTATATATTTTTGTGACTGACCGACAAGATTTTTAGTCACAATAATTTAAATAAACTGTTTCCAGTACAGCTTGTTGTTTTCAGTGCGATCTGTAAACACAACCTCTGACATATTATCAGTTTACAAAGTAGATGTGGCTAACTTTGTTAGAAAACAGCTGACTGCTTTCACATTCAGCAGGCTCAGAACAACATGATCATCCTATTGGAGTAGTGTTTGAATGTACATTGAATATTCACTCTCCTTTTAGCTCTGGTTTCCACTAGCTCTTGAGGGAAATATCTGGCTCTAAGCTGCTATGTGCCAACTTGTCTATAACTTGGGGTCACCACATGGGTCTGCATGTGTTTTTGTCTTAAGAAAGACAGTCTTTTGTAAAGGGATAGGGTTGTAACTGCCTGTAACACCTTTCATATTACACAGAATAATATAATGAATTGTTTATATAATAATAAAATGCAACTTTTTTGTTCACCTGAATGGACAAAAAAGTTGTTGAATATTCTTTTCTATTCTATTCTATTCTATTCTATTCTATTCTATTCTATTCTATTCTATTCTATAAATAAGTGGCTGCTCCCAAAGATGAGTTTGCAATTCCATGAAAACAGATTACATTTAGCTGCTGAGTGGACTTTTGTTTGCAAGAAAAGGGGGTCTGAGTGGGTTTTACAGTGTGTATGTGTAATAAAATTGTAGTGTACTTCCTGTGTAAAGAAATCCATAGCTATGCTACTTCAACATTACCGAAAGGTCCACACAGAACATTTTCCAGAGGAATAATACTGTCCCTGCATATGCGTCTCTTTTAACGTAACACAGTCACAAAAATAGAGCACCTTAGATTTTAGCCATCATTTGTATCTAAGCCCTGTCTCATCAAATCCTGTAACTGCACCAACCTCAGTGTCTCCAGTCTGCAGTGTGGATTCTCCAGTCCAACAGACAGACACTCCACTCCAGAATCTTGAAGCTTGTTGTCACTCAGATCCAGCTCTCTCAGATGGGAGGGGTTGGACTTCAGAGCTGAAGCCAGAGAAGCACAGCTGATCTCTGACAATCTGCAGTTGTTCAGTCTGAACAATAAAGGAAAGCACCATAATTATTAAAGATATTAAATCCACACCATTAAATTATGTAGATTTGTGACACTAGAATTTAAAGAATGAGAATACATTCTGTGTTGTACCCATCTCTGTCTATTGTACAATTGTGAGAAATGGTTCACAGGAGTGAGGATAGGAAGCTGTGTCTTTAATAATAAAATAATAACTCCATCTCAGTTCTGTGGCAACAACACCACACTGAAAAAAATAA
Organism: Euthynnus affinis; assembly: GCA_029490765.1. Taxonomy (NCBI): domain Eukaryota; kingdom Metazoa; phylum Chordata; class Actinopteri; order Scombriformes; family Scombridae; genus Euthynnus; species Euthynnus affinis. Next base: position 25,435,576 of record CM055859.1, read on the forward strand.
AAACAAAGCCAAACAAACCAAAGGAAAGCTAATACAGTGAGACTTGTCTACCCATTTTTTCTGGTGAGGTGTTTCAGAAATGTTGTCCCTTATTCCTAGTGTTTCTGGTGTTTACCCCTCTGTTTCTTGTTGGTTCGCTGATTGTGCTCTCTCTCTGTTGCTGTGTGTCTTTCCCTCCTGCTGCCTTTCAACATACACACCTCCAACCCATCCACTTCTCAAGCTCCTGCAGTATATATACCCCGGCTCTTAACTCCAGTCTTCGCCAGATGTTCAGGTTGTCAGGGGGATACTAATGTTACAGCCAAATTAAAACTCCTAGTCATTATATCTCTTGTGTTTGCCTGAGCTCTGTTTGACTCTGTGTTCCTGTGCCTAAGGTTCATTATTCCCCTGTCGTCTCTGTCTGCCTGCCCCACTCCACTGTTATTTTGATAATGCTCTTTGGTTTGTCTTCTGTTGATATTCCCAGATAATTCAACTTTAGATTCATCTGTCCAAGCACATTTTTCCAGAAGTCCTGGTTTTTGTCTAGAAAAGTTTAGTTTTTTTTCTTGATGTTTTAATTTTTGTTTTGTTTTTGACAGCGAGGCTTTTCCTCCTTGTATGCCTCCCATTAAAATCAAATTTGTGCAGTCTTTTTCTGATGGTAGAACTTGGCACTTTCACATCAACTGAGGCAAGAGCTAGATGTAGTTCCCATGATGACATTTTAGGGTTGTTGGAGACTGCTTTATGATGTAGTGTTCTTAATACTAATTTTAGGCATTTTATATAGTAATAAATGTGAAGCTGTCCTAACTTCTTTACAAGAGACTATTAATTACATTTTACATTATTTTTATTTGTTTAATTTAGACGTTTTATTGTTGTTGTTTTATTACCTCCATCTCTCATATGTTTAAATACATTGAAAAATATATGTTTTCATGGGTGTCCTATTTTTTCATATGACTGTATTACTAAATAACAACAATTGTTTGGCAAATTGCTTGTCACTTCAATAGAGCTGTCTGACCTCAGAGTCTTCAGTCTACAGTTTTTATTCCCCAGTCCATCAGACAGCAGCTTCGCTCCTGAATCCTGCAGGTTGTTGTAACTCAGGTCCAGCTCTCTCAGACTGGAAATGTTGGACTTTGGCTTATACTTTGACAGCACTGAAGCCAGAAAGGCACAGGAGCTCTCTGTCAGTTGACAATTATCAAGTCTGGTGAAGGAACAAATATGAGTTCAGTCAGATGCAATAAAAACTATTGTGTTGTCATGAGAAATATAACATTTACGTAGGTAACATCAAATAACTTCACCTCAGAGTCTCCAGTCTACAGTGTGGACTCTCTAGTCCAGCGGACAGCAGCTTCACTCCTGAATCCTGCAAGTTGTTGTCACTCAGGTCCAGCTCTCTCAGATTGGAAACTTCAGACATCAGAGTTGAGGCCAGAGAATCACAACTGTCCTCCATCAGTCCACAGATAACAAGCCTATAATTAATAAATGTAAAATGACAATCACAACATGTATTCAAAACAGATATAATAGACATACTTTCATTTTTCAGATAAACATGGCATATTTTTCTCACTAAATGGCTGCATCTGTCTTTGGCATGCTGATATAAATTGCCAAATAAATTTTCCACAAGGTGATTTTACTATTATTATTATTGTTATTATTAATATTATATTTCCATAACATAAGAACAATGTTCTTTACACATTATATTGATTACAGAATGATGAATACAGAATAAAATGGCATATGACATATTTGGTAGAAGTGTTAATCATTCTCAGCAGGTTTAAAGAACAAAACACATTCACACATGGATACACAGGAGTAAAAAAAATAGAAACACTATTTGAACTGACCTCAAAGTCTCTAGTCTACAGTTTTCCAGTCCAGCACACAGTAGTTTCACCCCTGAATCCTGCAGCTTGTTCTCATTCAGCTCCACCACTGTCAGATGGGAGGGGTTGGACTTCAGGGCTGAGACCAGAGAAGCACAGCCTTTCCCTGTGACCATACAGCATACCAACCTGTAGAATGAAGAAAATTAAGAAGATGATTACTGATCTGTCAATTCAGTTCCATTTAGAGTAAAAAGAAAGTGCCTCAAATACCCCAGAGTTTCCAGTCTACAGTGTAGACTCTCCAGAAAATCACACAGAAGCTTCACTCCTGAATCCTGCAGCTCATTATGACTCAGTTCCAGTTCTCTCAGATGGGAAGGGTTGGACTTCAGAGCTGTGGCCAGAGATGAACAGCTGATCTCTGTCAGCCCACAGTTATCAAGTCTTTCATAAGAGGATACATATCAAATTAGTTGAATTGAAATATAAGATCTTTATTCTACATCAATTTCTAGACACCATCTGATTGCAATGATAGCATTAATGTGTTAGGATGATTTAAGACAAAAAGTATAAGCATCATCTACAAAATGAGGGGGGTAGACTAAACCACGGTTGAGTAAACTGACCTCAGGGTCTCGATTTCAAAGTCTGATATCTCTAAAATATCACACAGCAGCTTCACTCCGGAATCCTGTAGCTTGTTGTCACTCAGATCCAGCTTTTTCAGATGAGAGGGGTTGGACTTCAAAGCTGAGGCCAGAGATGCACAGCTGATCTCTGACAAACTGCAGTCCATCAATCTAAAAAACAATTAAGCATGCATATCTTGCTTCAAACCATTCTGTGTTTAAGTTGGTGCTATTCTTGTTACTATTACAAAATGCACTAATACAAATAAGTATTGGCACAAGTTCAACAGTATTCAACTTGGGACAAAAATTTGTTCTGATCCACCTGTATGCATTCATGTACCACCAATGCATGTTACTAACTTGGCTTCTTGCCCAGATTTTTTTGTGCTTTCTCTTTCACAGGAAAATCTGGGATTCAGGCCAAGCCTTTGTGGTCCTTTTGATGTCCTTCCCCGGCTATTGCTGCAGTTATTGTTTATTGTTATGATTGTTGATATGCCCCTCCTTAATTTTCTCTCAACCCAACCGGTCAAAGTAGATACAACCAACAAGAGCCAGGTACTGTTTGTGGTTTCTACCCATTAAAGGGGAGTGTTTGTTTGTCACTGTTGCCAAGTGCTTGCTCATGGGAGTATTTGTTGGGTTTCTGCAAATTAAAGAATATGGTCTCAATCTGCTCTATGTCAAAAATACCCTGAGATTACTTTTGTTGTGATTTTTAAAAAATGATTGATTGATTGATATATTGATCACAGTTTACAGTAAGTTTTGGGATCAGTTGGAATCTGAGCTGGCACGCAAACACTTATGGCCTTATTTTGGTGTTGGCACACAGTGCAGAATATGAGAGTTACAAAGAACTGGCACTTTCCTGGAGCACACTGAGGTTATTTCCTCAGTTTGGTATTTTTGTGACTTGCTGTGCAATGTGCACTGTAGTGGGAGGAAAGGAGCAGTAGAGAGTGTGGTGATGCCAGTCCAGTAGCTCACTGTAGTTTTGGTACCAAGAATTAGTGAGTCTCACTCTGACTGCCACCCAGAGGAGGTTGTGTTCTGTAATTATGTTGGTAGTGAAGGCACAACTATATAAACAAGCTGAGAACTTGAGTTGACTACAGCTAATATCTGTGCTCTTAGTACATTAGTTGTTCATAGCAAACACACATGAACTGCACAAACCATCCAGTTGTCATATTCACATAAAAAAGGCAAGACAAAAGATCCCTCATGTTCACACTAGACACTCCCTTAAAATCTAGTTGGTGTTGCTGAACATTATGTTGACCCAATAATTACCTATTGGAATGTCATATCCTGGATCCGCATATATTAAATAACTATGCACTTACAGAACTATTAAAGGATAAGGCTTGCAATTTCTTATATTTTTCTTATTGTCAATAAATGTCATCTTGAGAGTCAAACCAATAAAATAGAAAATTTTGCAAGCAGTATCCTTTTAAATGCTAGCTTACCTTAGGGCATTCAGTCTACACTGTGGATTCTTCAGAAAATCACAGAGCATCTTCACTCCTGAATCCTGAAGCTTGTTGTTTTCACTCAGATCCAGCTCTCTCAGATGGGAGGGGTTGGACTTCAGAGCTGAGGCTAAAGAAGCACAGCTGATCTCTGACAGTTCACAGCTACCAAGCCTAATTACAGAATGTGTGATACATAGAAGCAGTATTAAAATATAGTGCAATATATTTTAAAGATATGAAATGCACACATGAAAGAGAATGTAAGCAAATATTTGTAACCATGCCGCCTCACCTGTGTCAGCACAAAATTGTTTTTTCCAGAAAATGTATATATTTCAGGTAACATTTGTATCTGTGATCAAAGAGCCTTGTCTCCAAGATAAAACCTATTGCAGTATCTGAACTAACCTCAAGGCCTCCAGTATACAATCTGGACTCTCCAGTTCAGCAGACAGAAACTTCACTCCTGAATCCTGCAGTCTGTTGTTAGTCAGCTCCAGCACTCTCAGGTGGGAGGAACTGGACTTCAGAGCTGAGGCCAGAGAAGCACAGCTTTTGTCTGTTAGTCCACAGCCATTAAGTCTGCAATAAGAAGATATGTATCAAAGTGTGTACCGCAAACAAAACTGTTTAATAATATTCCCCACTTGATCATCCAGCCTCCTCCATTTTCATATAAGTAAACTTACTTAAGAGTCTCTAGTTGATTCTTAAAATCTTCGGACAGCAGCTTCTTCTCTGAGTTCTGTAGGAACTTGCTGTTGCTCAGATCCAGTTCTATCAATTGGGAGGGTTTGGACTTCAGAACTGAGGCCAGTGAAGCACAGCCTCTCATTGACAACCTGAAGAACCTCAATCTGAATAAATTTAAGAGGATAAAGAGCATCATGACTTTGTGTGCTTATAAATGGTAAATGGACTGTATGTACTTGTATAGTACCTTTCTAGTCTTCTGACCACTCAAAGTGCTTTTACACATTATAAATCACATTCACCCATTCACAGACATTCATATGCTTAATAGGTACAGGGGCTACCATGTATTTTACACATATAACATATATGTGCAACATATGTTACACATGCAAGATCCCAACCTGCCCATCAGAGGAAACTAACCATTCACATACATTCATACATTGATGACACAGTCATCAGGAGCAATCTTCTGATTAGTGGACAATCCACCTCTACCTCCTGAGCCACAGACACCTCAATATAATAACTATAACTAATAATAATTATAAGTATTTTGTTAATCAAAATATAATCAACTCTGGTCAGGTTTTGAATATTTTACTCAAGATGGCAAAGCCATAGTGTAATGTTTTGAATTAGCATAAAGCAATCAAAGCTATACAGAACTTAATTTGACACCACACATAATGTTTATGACCAAAGAACTAATAAAGTATTCTCTCACCTCAGAGTCTCTAGTGTCTTCCATTTATCAGACAGCCAATACAGTCCTGAATCCCACAACCTGTGGTTTTCTCTCAGGTCTAGCTCTTTCAGATGGGAGGGATTGGACTCTAGAGCTGAGGCCAAAGAAGCACCACAGATCTCAGAAAGTGAACATCTTTTCAGCCTGTAATTAAAGAAATCACAACAAATCAAACGTATTTTACCAAAAAAACAAACAAACATTATTTTCTATTTAGTATCTGACAGCTTGTAAATGTATACAAATGGGGAGATTTAAACACACCTCAGGGTCTCCAGTCTACACTCAGTACTCTCCAAAAGATCACACAGGAGCTTAATGTTTGACATCAAAGAACGGCTGTTACTAAGGTCCAGCTCTCTGAGATTGGAGGGGTTGGACTTCAGAGCTGAGAGTAGATCGCCAAGGTATTTGTGTTCCATAGTGCAGTTTAACCTGTCATTAGAGAATACATTTTAAATTAGACACATTGTACCTGAAACTGCAGCAGAAGTAAATTGTGGGCCAAAAATTTTATTTATTAAAATAACAAGCAAACTAACCTCAGAATCTCAAGTTTACAGTGTGGATTCTCCAGTGCAGCGGACAGCAGCTTTGCGTCAAAGCATTGTACATACTTTTCAGTCTTCACATACAACTCTCTCAGATGGGATGGGTTTGACTTGAGGGCTGAGACTACAGCTTGACAGTACCGGGAGTCAAAGTCATAAAATCTGTAATTACACATATGACATGAAAACAGTGCCAAGATCAAGTGTAGCAATAGTAAAACTAATAATAAAATATTCTTAAACCTCTCTACATCACAAGAGTTGTAAAGCAATTTGTGTGAGATTTTGTCACTATGAAATGGATCCATTTTTCTATTATTTTTGTAGTTCTATTGTATTTAATTTTATCTACTCCTGAATTGAGTCATAAATAATGGATATAGGAGAGCTGAAGTCCATTATAGTCCACTCTAGAAAGAAAATTCAGTGCACGTTTTTGTGTAATCTGGATTTACCGAGCCTTTCTGCAGTTCCTCACAGCTGGGATCAGTCTCCGTCGTCCGTCCTCCGATGTGTTGTACTTAATCAGGTCCAACTCATCCAGAACCTCCTCTGATATCTGCAGCATGTAGGCCAGAGCTGAGCAGTGGATCTCAGAGAGTTTCTTCTCTGATCTGTTCTCTGACTTCAGGAACTCTTGGATCTCCTGATGTACTGAGCGGTCATTCATCTCCATCAGACAGTGGAAGATGTTGATGCTTCTTTCAGGAGAGCCATAGTACATGTTATCCTTCTTCAGGTTGTCAATGACTCGCTGGATAATTTCTGGACTGTTCTCTGTCCAACCTAGCAGGTGTCCTAAGAGACTCTGGTTGGTGTCCTGAGAGAGGCCATGAAGGAATCGAGCAAACAGGTCCAAGTGGCCATTTTCACTTTGTAGGGTTTTCCACAAGGACTTCTGGAGGTACACCTCCAAGTTTACACCACTGTTAGCATATCTAGTCCATTCTGGTCCCAGGAAATCCTCCAGTACCTCTGTGTTCCAGTTGTTGTAACAGTGGTACATGTAGACTGCAGCCAGAAACTCCTGAACGCTCAGATGAACAAAGCAGTAGACTGTTTTCTGGAAGATCACACTCTCTCTTTTGAAGATCTCTGTACAAAATCCTGATAGCACCGAGGCCTCTGTGACATCAAGACCACACTTCTCCAGGTCTTCTTGGTAGAACATGATGTTTCCTTTCTCCAGTTGTTCAAACGCCAGCCTCCCCAGCTTCAGAAGGACTTCCCTGTCAGCCTCCGTCAGCTCCTCTGGACTCGTCTCATGTCCTTCATACTTGTGCTTCTTCCTCTTTGTCTGAACCAGCAGGAAGTGTGAGTACAGGTCAGTCAGTGTCTTGGGCAGCTCTCCTCTCTGGTCTGTAGTCAACATGTGCTCCAGAACTGTAGCAATGATCCAGCAGAAGACTGGGATGAGACACATGATGTGGAGGCTCCTGGATGTTTTGATGTGTGAGATGATTCTGCTGGACAGATCTTCATCACTGAATCTCCTCCTGAAGTACTCCTCCTTCTGGGTGTCAGAGAAGCCTCGTACTTCTGTTATCCTGTCAACACATGTAGGAGGGATCTGATTGGCTGCTGCAGGTCGAGAAGTTATCCAGATGAGAGCCGAGGGAAGCAGATTCCCCTCAATGAGGTTTGTCAGCAGCACACTGACTGATGACTTCTGTGTGACATCAGACACGTCCTCCTTCCTGTTGTTGAAATCCAGTGAAAGTCTGCTTTCATCCAGGCCGTCAAAGATGAACAAAACTTTCCAGTCAGCGAGCTTCTCTGCTGTGACCTTCTGTAATGTTGGATGGAAATCATGGATCAGCATGAGGAGACTGTACTGCTCATCTTTGATCAAGTTCAGCTCCCTGAATGAAAGCGGAATCACCAGACTGACATCTTGGTTTTCCGAGCCGTCTGCCCAGTCCAGAGTGAACTTCTGCACTGAGAAGGTTTTTCCAACACCAGCGACGCCACTCGTCAGAACGACTCTGATGTGTTTCTGTTGGTCAGGTAAGGGTTTAAAGATGTTGTGGCACTTGATTGGAGTGTCGTGGAGGGTCATCATCTTGAAAGCTCTCTCAAGCTGCATCACCTCATGTTGGATATTAACATCTTCACTCTGTCCCTCTGTGATGTAGAGCTCAGTGTAGATCCTGTTGAGGAGGGTTTCACTCCCTGCTTCATCAGTTCCTTCTATTGCAAATTCACATCTTCTTCTTAGATGGATTTTATGTTCATCTGAAACTTTCTGCAGACTGCTTTCTTCTGGAAGATAGTAAATCATCTTTTGATGTTCTGATAAATCAATCAGTAATACAAGCATTTGTTTAGACCTCTCATGAACTGCTATTGGTTAACCCACCAAGGCAAGGATTGGTGCACTCACCTCTCCATCAGCTTGTCATTTGTAACACCAATAAGACCATAATTTGGCCCCTGTTGTTTTGCTGCAGGGCTCAAGGCAAAGGCTTAGTGGAGTTAACCAATAGCAATAGCCCAATAGAGGGCAGAGCACATCCAAAATGAAATATAATGTTGTATCTTACAATGAACCTGGTCTTTCTTTTCTGTATCAATATTTACACAATCAGTCATAGAAGAAAGAAAATGAGAGAAAAGGTTTTTACCAATACAAGTCCCATTTTCAGAAGAGATGGGTAGTCTTACTTATAATCTTACTTTGTACAGTACTGGTCTGACTGTCTGTCTCACATTGGGGACAGGAGGACTCTCCTGGCGGAGCAGACTGGTCGCAGAATGAGATGATGCACTGTCTGCAGAACCAGTGTCCACAGTTGGTGGAGACTGGATCTTTCAGGATGTCTTGACATATAGAACAACAGGACAGCTGCTCCTCCACTGAACCTTCACTGCTCACAAATAGAAAAAAATATATTGTTGTATGTATCATTATGAATTAAAATAGCTATAATATATTTTTTTTATAAACAATGAATCAGACTGTATGTGAAAGTATGTTTTCTGAGCTTTATAGTAAGTTTCAGCTCATTGTTTAGTGAAAAACTGATATAAATACTTTGGAAAGACTTGTATGTTAAACCTATGACACGGAAAAGGCTTCTACCTTAGAGCTAGCAGGACTGCAGTAGTAAATAAAATGCCAGGTAAAGCCTGGCTCACTTTAACTACAGCATCATTGGGCCATGAGCTTTTTCATTTCCTAGTTCACAGTAGAAACTGTCTCTTACTTTGTGTCTGAGGGTCCAGGTTCATTACTGAAGTTTGGTGGGGAATCTTTAGACCAGTCACTCTTGATAGACAGAGAGCTGGATATTAGAGACCTTGCTCTCTGGTGCTGATCCCTGAAAACAGAAATATTTTCCATTATCCAACTATCCCAGCAATTTACTGCAATATGTTAAGGACTGTCACATAAATTCGTTAATGAAAATAATCATGGTATGTGGTTGAAGGCTGAGGATGGCTGGTAAGTGTATGTACCCCTTTACAAACCACTACTTTTACGGCAATACTTACTTATGACCAATGAGGTCTATCCGACCAAAATGCTGCATTTATAATCATGGAGCCAATTAACTATTTGGATTATTTTTCTGTCAAAAGACAATCTTTTGTATTTATTTCCAGTTATCATCACACAGTTATCTCGTGTTTTTCTGTAAAATCATCCACACTGTCAGCTTCACTACGGGGAGAAAATCAACTTTGCACAATTAAAAGGCAGCTAAAATCATCAATATGTGATTAGTGTCTTAAACGACCTCTCTGTTTGTTAGAGGCTCAGTTTTAAAACCAGAGTGGAAACAGAAACATCGAACAATAGGATGGCGGTATGATTTGAAAACGTCCTTTACAGACAATAGTAAGTTTTGCAGCTTGTACATTCATTCAGATTTTTACTGCACATTTGTGTCAACTTTTGCAAATGAATGAATAAAAAAACATTCTTAGAATTGACCAACATATCTGCACTCATAGATCTGCTTCATGAAAACAAGTATTTTATAGCATTTTAATTTCCTAGTTCACAGTAGAAACAGTTTCTTACTTTGTGTCTGAGGGTCCAGGTTCATTACTGAAGTTTGGAGGGGAATCTTTGGACCAGTCACTCTTCATTGACAGACAGCTGGATAAAGGAGACTCTGCTCTCTGTCTGCTGAGTGGACCTCTGAAAACATGAAACAGTTTTTTTTTTTTTTTTTTTACATGTGTTAAGATTTACAACAGTGTTATTTATTGCAGAGTAATCATCATGGATGTATTCTACATTATCATATACAATGTTATCATGTCTCTGTACATTGGCTTCCTGTTCATTTTAGAAATTATCTTAAAATCTTGGTGCTCACTCATAGAGCCCACATGATATCGTAGACCTTCTGCACCCCCAACCACTAGCAGAGCTCCTAGGTCCTCGACCCAGGGTCTTTTCCCTCGGACACATTTTAAGACTCGGAGATCATGCATTCCAGTCAGCAGAACTTTAAACTGACTCTTGTTTAAATCAGGTGATGCCAGTTACTTTTGTTTCTTTGGTGTGAATGGAATCAATTAAGTCGCAGTTCATCAGACATACATCCTGCTGCTTTGTTTGAACAGGCAGCCACATGCACACATAGCACTATGTATACCTTTAAAAGACTGCTAGGACTGGTTAATAGCAACAATAGAGTTATTGATAGAAGAGACTCTCATCTTGTCTGTCATTTAAAAAGAATAACCCCAGTACAGTCTTCAGTGGAAACAACTGGAATTGGATATTAAAAGAGTGAATTTGTGTGTTGATAGATACAAGAAGGCAGATAAAGAAATGTGAATGTCAATAAATAATATTCCTCCTTAAGAAAGGTATTCAGATGTTTTAAAATGACTCTGATGGCGAAGCATCTCCTAATTCTACACAAAGCGGCTTTAATCCTTACGTACTGATTATATTCTGACTCATAATTAGTCTCTATACCAAATGTCTGAACCACATATTGTTGTGGTCCTTTGTTCCCAACAGCAGGAGAACATGTCAGCTATCATGATTTCATTTAATGTTACTGAACATTTTTGAACCCAGAACAATCTCTACTGTTGTAAAATGTGTATAAGCTGCACACAAATAAAAAAGAAGTTCTGAAATATTTCCATTTTTATATATTCTGGGAAAAGTCATATAATTTCACTCTAAAAGAAGGGCAGTGTTTAAGGTGTTATTACTGTACTTAAATGTAGAATCGGGTCAAATTTGACCTGAAGGGTATGTAAGGGTTAACCTCATGTACACCAAAAAAAGGTTTGGCCCTGTAATGCCAAAGTCCTTCACCTGAAGGAAAACCACAAGAAAAATGCAGTGGTCACATTAACACATCGTTACAAAAGCAAATCTAAAATGGCGACTTCCCCCAGCTTTCTGACAGACAGAAAGACCAAATGATCCGTTAACATGGACACCAGTAGGTGGGCTCGAAATATAGTTAACAGCACTTACAAACACGAAGAGGGTCCAGGTTCATTACTGAAGTATGGAGGATCATCTTTGGATAGGTCACTCTTCATAGACACACAGCTGGATATTAGAGACTCTGCTCCGTCCTGCTCTTCCTCCGAATCACTCATCTTCCATCAGTCTGAGAGAAACATCAGAAACATGAACTGTGAGCTCTGAACACAAGACTGAAGAGAAACAAGACAGTGCAAGAGTCACACCCCTTACTGGAAAAAAACCAGGAAACTGTTGTACACGCCTCTGCAGAAACACACAAACACACACACACACATGTAATCAAATGCTTATTTTCCAGTATTAAAGGTTAGATTAAATATAGCAGCAAACAAACAGCCTCTACATCCAAGTGTAATACTGGACAGATTATTCTATTAATTTCACATTCAGACTTTTTTGTAAACTGGACTCATAACTACTTACAGGAGCTCAGCAGTGATTCAGTGTCTCTTTCATAAAGCAGCTGGACTTCTGAGAGACAGATTAAAAGCAGAATTTCAAATTCCTAAGACACTAGATTATACACTTCCTATAATGCACTTAGATAGTGTCTTTCATTAGAGCTTCCTGTCTAGTAAACAATGGGTCCGTCCCAGTGCCCACATTTACGGTATTTGCAAGTAGATAGGTGGCTTCATGTGTGACGCATTTGGGGTTCCTGGCACAGTCTCAGTGTTTGTTCAGACCACAGAATGTAGTCACGCACTCAAATGCAGACGCTGCACTTGGCACAACTGATTATGATTTGTTGAAGTAAAAGTGGAGTCGGAGCAGTTGAGAACTGTTGTAAGACGTGCACACTGAATTCTGAATATGAACTATTACCTTCGGATAGATGTTACAGAGTATGATCTAACTTTTTTTTTTTTAAATATTATTTCTTTAAATTGTTGATGATGGATATGCTATTTAATATTTATTTTGACAGTGTCAGATAATGATATTAGTCTTATCAAGAGGAACAGACCCTTTGTTAACATCATGCAATAACCATCTGTGGAGGTTCCACCATCAATTACTGTTTGGATATGAATAAAAATATTCACACTAAATCCAACTTATAAACTTCTTCTTGTCAGTTGATTGTTGTTTGTCCTAAAACCAGCCAATAGACAGGTGTTGCTCAATACACTGTGGTGCATTGTTGGATACAGATGTTGCTTTAAATATTGTTTTGAAGCATGTGAGGAGAAATATGCATCAGTGTTAGTTTGTGTCCATGTGTTGGTATATTCCAGATGTGCGACACACCTGTCTGCTACCTGGCAGCATGTGGACGCACTCAAGACTGCATGTGTGAGTGTTGGGACGCAGCCAGTCTTTCCAACTCCTCCAGTTTGTAATGCAGACTAGACTATGTGTTAGAAATGTCTCCAGGCCTGATGAGATATATTTAATATCTATTTATCCCATCTGACAGGAAGCTGACTGAAAAATTGACCCTCATTTCCTATCAGATATCCTGACATACCTCCACCGCACTCTAGTCCCAGCGGCAAAAACGGCACAGACGCCGGGGAAAGCGTAGCGGCTGTCTTGTGAGGCTGAGGGCCGGGTTGGTACATCCTGATTGACGTGGATATGGAGCTGGACCTCACCTGTGTGTCTCTCAACGTTCCCTCGACCCTGTTGCTGCCTGTTTGGTCTCAGTGGTGGGCTCGGATCTGGTGTTCCAGCCCCACAGACCTCGCTGTCCTTGTCTCTGCTGGCACAGAGTAAATCTGGGGATCCTGCAGCCTCTGTGTCGGGCCTCTTAAGATTTTCCAATCCAGTTTTAAAACATTGCACAGCACAGAATCAGCGCTTTTAAGAGTTTTTAATGACATCTTTTTAGCTCCTCCACTGCTCCCCTCTCATGTGGGGTTCCACAGGACTCTGTGCTCGGCCCTCTTTCACACCACTTGGTTCTATTCATTGTTATGCAGATGACAGTCAGATCTATGTCCCCCTCCTACAGTGTTAAGCCACTGTATGAGTGTTTACATGACGTGAAAGCCTGGATGTCTCTATACTTCTTAAATTTAAATGAAAAAAGACAGAAATCATGGTCTTTGGTGGCACTTCTGTGTTTGAAGGGAGAGAGAATCTGTGAGTTAAAGGAAGTGGAGTGAGAGGAGACACTCATCCTGCAGACTACTGCAGTCAGTTAGAGCAGGACAGGGACTCCCCATCAGTTAAGGTTCAGTCCTATGTGAAGTGTATTTACATTTTGAGAGAGAGGAAGCTTGTGGCACCATTCTGGGGCAGGATATGTGTTTGAGGAGTTAAAACTGTGGGAGTGAGACCTGATTATAATTTTTTTTCTGCAAATATGAAAACATCTCTGCTCTCCACTCTACCTGATGACATCACACACTGATGAGGCCTGACAAAGTCTGCAAAACCCCTGACTTTGGCCTTATATTGCTGAAAAAGTCCAAAAGATATCACTAAACAATCTGATAACTTTGAAAATGCAAAGTTTTGTTAACATTTTTAAGAGTGAATGGGAGACGGAATAAGAATAAAGAACAGAAGAACAATGTGTTCAGTAATCACACAACTAAAGCTGTCAAATAAATGCAGTGGAGTAGAAAGTACAATATTTCCCTCTGAATGTAGAGAATAGCATCACATGGAGTAGATGGTGTTGTTCAGCCTCCGGCCTGCAGGCGGCAGCGCAGCAGCGGCTGGCGGAGAAAATAAACAACACATCGAGCTTCACGAGTCACAGTTAAAAACACATAAAACTTTACATTCACTGCGTTACAAACTCTCAGTTTAACACGTTTAAACACACAACATGTCGTCTGAACGAACTGTTTATCGCTGAGTTTTGTTTCTGGACCTGAAAACCGACAAACTTCTGCTTCCACGATGCTTCTGGTAAGAAAAACCTCAGTAACTGATTATAGTGAAGTAAACATTTAACAGCTAGCTGGTGTAACGGAGTAACGTTACTCTGCTGTAATATAAAGTATCACATCCTTTACTACAGTAACTGTGGGAATACTCCAATAACCAACTAAAATACAATACTAGTAAAAGCACTGCATTTAACTTGTGTAAAAGTACAAAAGTCTAATCAGCGAAATGTTCTTTAAGTATAAAATGTCAAAGTAATGATGCTGCAGAGTGGCTCCTTCATGGTGTTAATGTGGAAGAATGTCATATCATATAACATAATTAGGATATAAATATGTAAGCAGTTGGTCAGCAGAAACATAATTTTATTAAGAAACACTTTATTCACATTTAGGTTTTATAGCTGAAATCAATTTTTTCTTAAAATAAAGTGAACAAACCTGCTGCTGAAAGTTTAACATGTTTGTTTCTGTTGAAATCAAAGAGCGAGACAGTTTGCTGTGTTCGAATTATGAAATATGAGTCTGAGGATTAGTTATTAATAAACATGTTCCTGCAGCCGACAGTGATGTCATTAAATGTCTAAAACCCAACAAAGTTTAATTTATTATGATGTTAAGACCGTTTAAAATCAGCCAATCATCACATTTAAGAAGCTGAAACCATCAGATGTTTAACATTTTCTGCTTTAATTATTAAAATAGTTGCTCAAAGGATTAATCAGCTCATCTTTTTAAGGAAAATTAGACTTTTATAAATCATTTACAGATGAAAACCTTTTAATAAAGAGATTTTTACAGATTTTGTCAGATGAATGTAGTGCAGTAAAAAGTACTAAAGCATGAAACAACATGATCATTAAATATCAGTAATGTTGTTGTTTATAAGTACGTCGTCAGTGTTTATGACGTCAGAGGAGTCGGTCTTTGTTCCACACTGAACTTGGTGTTTTGTGGTTGTGCAGATGATCCAGGAGAGCGAGCAGAGGGAGGATGAGGAGGAGGTGCTGGTGGTGAGGAAGAGGGAGGTGGGCTGCCAGTGGGAGAGTCCAGAGGAGGAGGAGGAGGAGAAGAGGGAGGTGGGCTGCCAGTGGGAGAGTCCAGAGGAGGAGAAGAGGGAGGTGGGCTGCCAGTGGGAGAGTCTAGAGGAGGAGAGGAGGGAGGTGGGCTGCCAGTGGGAGAGTCCAGAGGAGGAGGAGGAGGAGGAGGAGAGGAGGGAGGTGGGCTGCCAGAGCGACTCAGCAAAGGGGAGAGACGCTGGCGTTCAGGTGGATCTGCTGACTCAGCGGATCAGCTGGAGACTCACAGGTGAGACTCAGGAAGAGTTAAATCAAACTTCAAAAAGAAAAATATTCCTGAAGCTGTGCAGCCTGTAAACATTATTATTATTACACATTACATAATATATGCTTATTAATTTATGTTTGAATATTAGAACAGGTTGTATATTCTGAATATAATCACATACACTGTGTGTTTAAAGTAAATTATCACTTGTTTTTATTCACTTCCTGTTTACGGTTCTGTGGACGTTTTATGCTGTTGTCCACTTGTTGTTTCTGTATTTATGTATCCATGTTTTCACCCACCTGCTTCTACATAATAGTGATATATTTATGTTTAATTATCTTTGTGTAATCCAGTCTGTAAATGTAAATGCTGTCAGACGTGTTTTTACAGTGACGTTAATCAGTGTGTGTGTGAGCAGGTGATCCAGGAGGGGGCGCTCTGCTGCAGCACTGCAGCTTACAGAGGACGCCCGGCAGCCCCGTCCTCTACCTGCTCTGCCCCCCCTACGCTCCCACGCCGCTACCCAGCATGCCTCTGTGCGCCGTGTCCCCCGCTGCGGTACGGCGGCGTGAAGCCTCTCCTCCCGCCGACATGTCTGCTCCTCCTCCTGGACTCATCGCTCCTCTGAGCCCCCGCCTGGCCGAGGAGGAAGAGGAGGACGAAGAGGAGGAGGAAGGCTCAGTAAAACATGATAATGGTAGGTTGCTTCAATTTCATTTGAATTCAGTTTTATTTATAAAGCACCAACGGGAGGAAACCTCCAGCAGAACAAGTCTAGGTGGCGCCGTCTGCCTCCACCGGTTGGGTTGAGAGAGAAAGAAAGAGACACGAAGAAGCAACGACAACAATAATGATGATAGAGATGACTAAGTTTCCTGCGAGACAAGAAAGCACAACTCAAGTTAGTAACATGCATTAATAGTAAAAGAATACATAGAGATGGAGAAGAGGAGAGAGGAGCCCAGTGCATCATGGGAAGTCTCCCAGCAGTCTAGGCCTATAGCAGCATAACTAAGGGAAGTCTAGGCCTATAGCAGCGTAACTAAGGGCAGTCTGGGCCTATAGCAGCATAACTAAGGGCAGTCTGGGCCTATAGCAGCGTAACTAAGGGCAGTCTAGACCTATAGCAGCGTAACTAAGGGCAGTCTAGGCCTATAGCAGCGTAACTAAGGGCAGTCTGGGCCTATAGCAGCATAACTAAGGGCAGTCTAGACCTATAGCAGCGTAACTAAGGGCAGTCTAGGCCTATAGCAGCGTAACTAAGGGCAGTCTGGGCCTATAGCAGCATAACTAAGGGCAGTCTAGACCTATAGCAGCGTAACTAAGGGCAGTCTAGACCTATAGCAGCGTAACTAAGGGCAGTCTAGGCCTATAGCAGCGTAACTAAGGGCAGTCTGGGCCTATAGCAGCATAACTAAGGGCAGTCTAGGCCGATAGCAGCATAACTAAGGGCAGTCTAGGCCGATAGCAGCATAACTAAGGGCAGTCTAGGTCTATAGCAGCATAACTAAGAAGAAGGATTTTAAATTCTATTCTGGATTTTACAGGAAGCCAATGCAGCGAAGCTAAGATGGGGGAAATATGATCTCTTTTCTTAGTTTTAGTCAGAACAGGAGCAGCTGCATTCTGGACCAGCTGCAGAGTCTTTATAGACCTGTTAGGGCAGCCTGATAATAATGAGTTACAATAATCAGCCTAGAAGTAACAAATGCGTGGATTTAGACTATCTAGATATTCAGCGTCATGAATCCAGCTGGTGGACAGATGGTTCGTCCAATCACCTGCCAAGGAGTTTTTGAAAGTGCCGCCTTTTTCCAAACAGTTTCCAAAGACGACTAACAAACCACCTGGTGCGTCTGGTTAAATGTGACGTCCATTTTCATAAACAGTCTGTGGTTTTCCACCGTTTGAGCTTCGACTGCGTCTCTTAAATGGCGGCATTTCTTCTTCTGTGGTGTTTAATGGCAGCGACCTGCTGATGGAAACTTTCACACTGAACTTTTCACTGTATTTGGATGCTGAGAACTCAGACAGGAACTGTTTTGACTGCAAAATAAAATGAACATGTTGTTGTGTGTCGACTTCTTCTACAGATCAGTGTTTCTATGGTAACGAGCGCTCCACAATAACGCCAGAGAAGAAGAGAAGGACGCCTCAGCGCTGTAACGTGTGTGGAGGAAAGCCTCATCCGGCTGTCAAACAGACCAAACCCACCACGAGGAGAACCGGCAGCTCCGTCCACCGCCGCAAGATGAGGGTGAAGGCTGATAAAGAGGAGCAGCTGCAGCCCGGCCGGCGTTCGGACATCGTCCAATCAGAAGAGAGGAAGACACCTTCAATCCAACAACAAGGACGACGCAAGAGCCGCGACAAGACTGGACGAATCCAACGCACCCGAGAGGAGGAGCAGGAGGAGGCTGGGAGGCTGAGGAGGAAGGCTGTCGGTCCACCAATCAGATACCTGGTAGAGTCCGAGGAGCAGTCACATGACCTGTCAGCAGCCAATCACAGCAGAGTGAGAGGGGTGAAGGTGAATAAACCGATCATGAGGCTGAAGAAAGATCATCAGGAGGAGGAGAAGGAAGAGGAGGAGGAGGAGGAGGAGGAGGCAGGAAGGCCGAGGAGACACACTGTTGGTCCACCAATCAGATACCTGGTAGAGTCCGAGGAGCAGTCACATGACCTGTCAGCAGCCAATCACAGCAGAGCGAAAGGGGTGAAGGTGAATAGACTGAAGACAGATCATCAGGAGGAGGACAGAGACGAGAGGAGGTGTGAGGAGGACAAGTGGATGGACGGAGGCATCAAACCTCTGATCACAAAAGAAGAGGAGACGCAGCAGGTGTGGAGGCCGAGGAGACACGCTGTCGGTCCACCAATCAGATACCTGGTAGAGTCTGAGGAGCAGTCACATGACCTGTCAGTGACAAGACCAACTGGGAGGCTGAAGAACGAGCATCAGGAGGAGAAGGAAGAGGAGGAGGAGGAGGAGGAGGAGAAGCAGGAGGAGGCAGGGAGGCTGAGGAGGAACACTGTCGGTCCACCAATCAGATACCTGGTACAGTCTGAGGAGCAGTCACATGACCTGTCAGCAGCCAATCACAGCAGAGTGAGAGGGGTGAAAAGGAGGCTGAAGAAGGATCATCAGGAGGAGGAAGAGAGGGAGGAGCTGGAGGAGAAGGAGGAGGTGGAGGAGGAGGACGGGCATGAGAGGAGGTGTGAGGAGCAGGAGAGGAAGGAGAAGTTGATGGTGAAGGAGGACGGAGGTGTCAAACCTCCGAAGACAAAAAAAGAGGAGACGCAGCAGGTGTGGAGGCCGAGGAGACACACTGTCGGTCCACCAATCAGATACCTGCTAGAGTCCGAGGAGCAGTCACATGACCTGTCAGCAGCCAATCACAGCAGAGTGAGAGGGGTGAAAAGGAGGCTGAAGAGGGATCATCAGGAGGAGGAAGAGAGGGAGGAGCTGGAGGAGGAGGAGGAGGAGTTTGTGATCCGGACAGAGGCGGGGGAGGCGTCCACAGAGGACGAGAAGGAGGAGAAGAAGAAAAAGGAGGAGGTGGAGGAGAAGAGGAAGGAGGGGGACAGAGACGAGAGGAGGTGTGAGGAGCAGGAGAGGAAGGACAAGTCGATGGACGGAGGACCTCTGAGGACAAAAAAAGAGGAGACGCAGGAGGTGTGGAGGCCGAGGAGACACACTGTCGGTCCACCAATCAGATACCTGGTAGAGTCCGAGGAGCAGTCACATGACCTGTCAGCAGCCAATCACAGCAGAGTGAGAGGGGTGAAAAGGAGGCTGAAGAGGGATCATCAGGAGGAGGAAGAGAGGGAGGAGCTGGAGGAGGAGGAGGAGGAGAGGAAGCAGGAGGAAGAGGAGGAGAGGGAGGAGCTGGAGGAGGAGGAAGAGAGGGAGGAGGAGGAAAAAGAGGAGAGGGAGGAGCTGGAGGAGGAGCAGGAGGAAGAGGAGAGGAGGGAGGAGCTGGAGGAGGAGCAGGAGGAAGAGGAGAGGAGGGAGGAGCTGGAGGAGGAGGAGGAGGAGAGGAAACAGGAGCTGGAGGAGGAGGAGGAGAGGAAGGAGGAGAGGAAACAGGAGCTGGAGGAGGAGGAGGAGAGGAAGGAGGAGAGGAAGGAGCTGGAGGAGGAGGAGAGGAAGGAGGAGAGGGAGGACCTGGAGGAGGAGGAGGAGTTTGTGATCCGGACAGAGGCGGGGGAGGCGTCCACAGAGGACGAGAAGGAGGAGAAGAAGAAAAAGGAGGAGGTGGAGGAGAAGAGGAAGGAGGGGGACAGAGACGAGAGGAGGTGTGAGGAGCAGGAGAGGAAGGACAAGTCGATGGACGGAGGACCTCTGAGGACAAAAAAAGAGGAGACGCAGGAGGTGTGGAGGCCGAGGAGACACACTGTCGGTCCACCAATCAGATACCTGGTAGAGTCCGAGGAGCAGTCACATGACCTGTCAGCAGCCAATCACAGCAGAGTGAGAGGGGTGAAAAGGAGGCTGAAGAGGGATCATCAGGAGGAGGAAGAGAGGGAGGAGCTGGAGGAGGAGGAGGAGGAGAGGAAGCAGGAGGAAGAGGAGGAGAGGGAGGAGCTGGAGGAGGAGGAAGAGAGGGAGGAGGAGGAAAAAGAGGAGAGGGAGGAGCTGGAGGAGGAGCAGGAGGAAGAGGAGAGGAGGGAGGAGCTGGAGGAGGAGCAGGAGGAAGAGGAGAGGAGGGAGGAGCTGGAGGAGGAGGAGGAGGAGAGGAAACAGGAGCTGGAGGAGGAGGAGGAGAGGAAGGAGGAGAGGAAACAGGAGCTGGAGGAGGAGGAGGAGAGGAAGGAGCTGGAGGAGGAGGAGAGGAAGGAGGAGAGGGAGGACCTGGAGGAGGAGGAGGAGTTTGTGATCCGGACAGAGGCGGGGGAGGCGTCCACAGAGGGCGTAGAGGTGGACGGATGGCGGCGCCTCAGTCAGGTGAGTCCTCACCGTCACAAACATGATGTCACATGACTGAACTGGAAACCAGTGACTTTACCAGCAGCACATGCTGGTGTGACCGGCGCTGGAGCCGCCGCCAGCTGGCAGCGATGCTTTTAATGCATGTAGCATGTAGATTCCAACACGTGTGTCGTCTGTAAGCTGCTGATCCATGTTTACTGGCTCTGATCAGACTGATCACCGCAGTCTGTCGTTAACACTGTTTTAATCTCTCTGTCAGGTTATTGATGAGTGGGTGGAGCTATGAGGGGAACCTGATCCTGGATCGACCAATCACAGCCCTATGATGTCAGAGGGCTGTGATTGGTCGATCCTGGTTTTCTGTCCATCGACTGATCAATGAATCGATCGATAGACTCCGCTGTAACTCTGACCTGTGTACTTCCTGTCTGCTCAGGTGTGCGGTCTGATCGCCGCCCGCCAAAAGAATCACGACGAGATGAACCACGGCGACACCCAGCACCGCCACCATCACCACGGCAACACAGGCAGTTGTCACAGCAACAGGGCGGAGGCAGGCGGTGCCCGAGACGAACAGCAGCAGCAGGAGGAGGAAGAGAGGCCCGCCACAAAATGGCGGCAGGAAAAAGATGGAGGGAGGAAGAGGAAGAGAGAGGAAGAAGAGGAGGAGGTGAAACGAGTCCGTGTGAAGGAGGAAGAGGGAGGAGAGGAAGAGGAGGTGAAGAAGGAGGCGACGGAGCAGCCGCAGAGGCCGAGGAGGAGGATGGTCGGCCCGCCAATCAGATACCTCCTGGAGTCCGAGGAGCAGTCACACGGCGCCGGAGTCAAACACGCGAGGAAGAGCGACGCCGGAGGCGGGGCTTCAGGCGACACGTCAGTGATTGACAGGTCCGAGGACGCGGGGCAGACAGGTCGGACCAATCAGGACGCAGTAAACAAACCTGAAGGAGGAAGAGGATGTGTGAGGAAGGCTGTGATTGGCAGCGAGGATGTGGGCGTGTCCAGACACCTGCAGGGAGGTCAGCTGACCCTCATCTCGCCCTGCTGCGTCAGACTGCAGCGGCTCCTCTGATTGGTTCATCACATGACGTTTTGGTTCGTCACATGTTCAGTTACAGTTTGTGTCATGTGACCACGTGAATGTAAAGAAACACTGCAGCTCAGGACAGAAACACGTTCATACAAAGGTTCAGATAATTTAACTAAATCAATTATTTTTTTAATTAATTAACTATTTTCATCCAACCAGACGTTCAGATGTCTTTGTATCTGAGATTAAAGAGTTTGTTTGACTGAAACATTTAGTAGATTATAGTAATAATAGTTTTAAACAGGTTGTCTCCTTTCAGCCTGTTTACTGAGTTACTGGTGTTTTTATAAATGAGTTTCATGTCTGACTTTTATTCTGTTATTTCTTTATCAAATGTGTATTTATTGTCAGATGTTCAGCAGATTTATTAAACTGATAAAACAGAGAAACTGGCTTCATGTTGCACTGTTCATCTGAACAACTCTAATTAGTTTTATAATATAAATATATAACAAAGACTCATCATCTTTGTTTATATTGATGTGAGTGTGAATTTGTGTATTTTCTCAACTGTCACCCCGACTACACACTGCTGGGCCCTCCAAAGGGTCAGCAGATAAATCTGAGGGGTCGTGAGATGATTAATGGGAGAGGAAAGAAGAAAAAACAAAGTTCTGATTTGATTTTTGCTGAAATGTGACGTTTCTGAAGGTCTTATCAGTCTGCAGCAGCTGCTCCTCTGAATCCTGCAGGTTGTTGTTATTCAGCTGCTGAGATCTACCTTCTACTCACTGTTACTGTTTAAAGAGGAAAGAAGAAGAAACAACGTTCTAATATCTTTGATTTTTGCTGAAATATTGGATCATTTGAACATTTATTGAAATGAAAGCATGTGAGAAGTTTAGAGGGAAAAATCACTATTTGGTGGAGCTGTTAACAACTCATAGACATGTGAAATGTGACCCCGACTACACACTGCTTTTTGTAAGACGTCAAAAGACAAAAAGGTTGGAAACCACTGGTTTCATCTTTAACAATGTGTTGTATTTTAAAAGCTTGTTATATTATCCATTGTGTCAAATCTGCATCTGAAAAGTAACTAAAGCTGTCAAATAAATGTAGTGGAGTAGAAAGTACAATATTTCCCTCTGAAATGTAGAAAGTAGCATCACATGGAAATAAAACAGTAAAGTACAAACACCTCTAAACTGGACTTAAATACAGTAGTTCAGTAAATGTTCTTACTTTCCGCCACTGCGCCTGCGCACCAAACATTACGGTAAAAATGTCACCGAGCGTCCGTTACGGTAAACGGCAGAATCAGGAAGTTAGTTCAAACTGAACCGGCGGCGTTTTGTTTTGAGGATGAAGTTCGTGAAGAAATGACCGAAAGCGGCGCTCAGGTGAGTAATTAAAGAAAGAAACAGTTTGACTTTAACTGTCAGTAAAAGTAGATCTGACTCAGTTTATCTCAGATTCACAGTTTGAGCTGTAAACTGATTTTATCTGTTTTTAATCTTAAACACGTTCAGTTTTTCTCTGATTCATGACCTGAAGTGCAGGGACAGTGGGCACAGTCTATATGCAGTAATATAGTGGTCGGTACAGTCTATATGCAGTAATATAGTGGTTATATGGTGGTTGGTACAGTCTATTTACTGCAGAGTGACCAACTGTATGTGTCTGCAGCTGTTTGCTCGTCTGGAGGCTCGTCGCTGTCTGAAGGACATTGAACCTCGTCTGTTTCCTGAAGATGGAGGACCTGACCATGGTGACTGACCACGCCCACTCCCTGTCAGCTGATATGTGCTATCACCACACGTCACATGACCTTGATGATTTGATTTCAATGATCACTAAACACTTAAACACATCCATACATTTGAACAGAAGTCTGTTTTAGTGCTGAACTGAGTCACTGATCACCTGTCCTGATCCTCTCAGGTGAGGTGGTGGAGCTGTATGGGACGGAGGGAACAGGTGAGTTCAGTCACCTTTACACCTTTACCTGGTTTGAACCGCCTTTTAACTGTGTGTGTGTGTTTCAGGTAAGACGGAGCTGCTCTACCACCTGCTGTGCCGCTGTGTGTTGCCGGTGGCGGCCGGCGGTCTAGAGGTGGATGTCGTGTTTGTGGACACCGACTACAGCCTGGACATGTTTCGACTGGTCAGCATCCTGGACAGCAGACTGAACGCTGGTACGCATGCTGGCCCGGGTGATAACCCTAAAAGTAGCCCAATACTGATTTATAAACCGTCCTATCAGTGCTGATTAATCTGCCAAACCTATTGATTGATTGATTGACCTCCACCAGGTGTTTCTGGGGGGCCTATAGGTGGCTGTTTTGGTGGTCATTGAGAGGTTCTACTGGTCCTGTAGATGGATCTTTTGGCTAATGAGGGGTTCTATCAGTCCTGTAGATGGATCTTGTGGTCATTGAGGTAGCTCTTGGGGTCCCTTAGGTGGTTCTAGTGGTCATAAAGGAGGTTATATGGGCCCTTTAGATGGTTGGCTGGTTCCAGAGGTCCTTCAGGGTGTTCTTGTGGCCACTGACGATTCTAAATGTAGTTTTAGGTGATTCTTGTGGCCCTTGAGGAGGTAATAGGGATACTATATGTGGCATAGGTGTTCTAGTGGTCATGGAGGAGGTCCCAGTTGTCCTTTTTAAGGGGTCATAGATGGTACTAGAGAGATTCTAGATATCCTCTGGGTGGTTCTAGTGGTCATTAAGGAGGTTATATAGGCCCCTTTTAGATGGTTGGCTGGTTCTAGTGGTTACAGAAGAGGTTCCAGGGGTTCTTCAGGGTGTTCTTGTGGTCATTGAGGTAGCTCTTGGGGTCCCTTAGGTGGTTCTAGTGGTCATAAAGGAGGTTATATGGGCCCTTTAGATGGTTGGCTGGTTCCAGAGGTCCTTCAGGGTGTTCTTGTGGTCACTGGTGATTCTAAATGTTCTTTTAGGTGACTCTTGTGGCCCTTGAGGAGGTAATAGGGATACTATATGTGGCATAGGTGTTCTAGTGGTCATTGAGGAGGTCCCAGTTGTCCTTTTTAAGGGGTCTTGGAGGGTGTTGAAGAGGTTCTAGATATCCTCTGGGTGTTCTATAAAATAGGTTAGCTCCTGTAGGTCTAGGAGTTCTGTAGGTGGTTCCAATGGACATAAAGGTGATTCTCTCTCTCTCTCTCTCTCTCTCTCTCTCTCTCTCTCTCTCTCTCTCTCTCTCTCTGTGTCTGTCTAGCTCTCTCTACCAGCTCGCCCTCGGTGGCTTCAGACGAGGCGGCGTTGCGTTCGTGTCTGGCTCGCCTCCTGGTCGTCCACTGCTCTTCCTCCTCCCAGCTCCTCCTCACCCTTCACTTCCTGGAGACCTCGTTGTCATTGCGGCCCGGCCTGGCGCTTCTCCTCATCGACAGCATCTCTGCTTTCTATTGGCTGGACCGCTGCGAGGGCGGGGCCAGCTTCGCCAAGCAGGAAGAGAAGCTCAGCAAGTGTGCAGAGCTGCTGGGCCGACTGCTCAGGTAGCTGTTGATCTACCCGACATTAGGAGGTTATTGAGAATGTTCTGGGGGTCCGGTCCGTTATCCTGGAGGTGTTACTGGTTCTTTATAAGGTTCTAATGGTCACTGATGATGTTCTGGGGGTCTTCTGGGTGGTTCTAGTGTTCTGACCTGTGGCTTCTCCTCTCAGGGATTACAGAATCACTGTCTTCGCCACCTGCCACGCCATCAGAAGGAGCTACAGTGGACCCTCCTCTTCCTCCGCCTCCTCCTCCTCCTCCTCCTCAGAGTCCGACCGGCCATACCTCTGTCGCCCCTGGCAACGGCTGGTGACCCACCGGCTGCTGTGCTCCAGGCAGGACGCTGCAAACAACATGGCCGCCGCAGCAGGAGGCAGCAAGGAGCAAAGGAAACAAGTCTTCAGCGTCCACTGCACCTCCTCCTCCAGGACGAAGGCCTGCAGGAGCAGCTCCTTCTGCGTGACGGAGGGAGGAGTAGAGTTTGTCTGAAACTTGTTTGTCCAAAGTGTAAATAAAAAGCTTTTTGTACATTATGTCGTTTCTGTTGTTTGCAATAAGACTTTATTAGTTACAGAGCAGCAGTTTTTAAAACGTTTTATAAATACATTTGTTAGAAGAGTTCAAACTTTAGTTGTGATCCAGGAAATATTAATGATGTTCTTTAGCTTTTACTGCACAGCAGGAAGTACTGAGATGTAACCGTTACTCAGGTGAACCTTTCACATCTGGATCAGTGATAATCTGTTCAATAATTATTCTGTATCTGAATTATCTGTTCAATAAAATAATTATTTAAAAGTTCCAACAAGTCCTTAAGCTGGTTCTACTGGTGAGGTTTGAGCAGTACTCTAGATGTTTCTATTATCTATTTTTAATGTGGTTCTAGTTGCTATTCAGGAGGTCCTGTGGGTGGTTCTAATGATCAGTGAGGACGTTCTAGCGGCCTTGTAGAGGGTTGGTTTTAGAAGTGCTTAATCTAAATCTGTAGGTGGTTCTAGTGGTAATGACAGATGTTCTAGTGATCCTGTAGGTGGTTCTAGTGGTAATGACAGATGTTCTAGTGATCCTGTAGGTGGTTCTAGTGGTAATTACAGATGTTCTAGTGATCCTGTAGGTGGTTCTAGTGGTAATTACAGATGTTCTAGTGATCCTGTAGGTGGTTCTAGTGGTAATTACAGATGTTCTAGTGAACCTGTAGGTGGTTCTAGTGGTAATTACAGATGTTCTAGTGATCCTGTAGGTGGTTCTAGTGGTTCTAGATGCTGTCACAGTGATGCCATCAGGCTTGGAGACACAGTCAGTTCTGTTTTTAATCTCTCACAGGTCCAGGTACTTCACGGAGGACTGAAACCACCTGAGCGCTGCTTAAAGTTGTTTCAAGCACAAATCTGAGGTTCTTTATTTGCATATCTCCATCCTGCTTTAAACTGTTGAGGGGAAATCTGTCTGACAGCTGGTTAAACATGTTGAACTGTTCAGCGGACTCTGTTGTTTCCGTTTTTTTAATGTACAGCAGTGATGTGTATTTATAAATATAACATATTAAATCATGTTGGGGGATGTTAGTTCGCTCCGTGTTTGAGGCGCGCAGCCGCAGTCCGGCTCCTCAGGGATCCAGTCCGGGTTTTCAGGTCTGATGACAGACCGCTTCACCAGAGCAGCCCTCTGACAGATCCCTCCGCGGGGTCAGACACACTTTTTTATACAACACAAACAAATGAAACCCCTCCGACATACACAAACCTTCACATTTTAACCCCTCACTCCCGGCTGACTGTTGACCTTATCTGGGTGTAAAAGATAATCTGTACCCTGTGAACGTCTCCGCTCCGGTACGGTATTAATGTTTTCTGGGACCTACTTCTCCTGCTGTCGCTGACAGGAGGTGCTTCGGTCGCCCAAACATGGCCTCCATGACGGAGCGACCGCTTCAACTTTAATTTTTCGCCAATTTTCAGAGCAAAAACCGTCTTTTTTTCTTCCATGATCAACGGGAATGATTCGTCGGGAAACCTTGTCATGCCAGACTTATGAGACAGATGTTATCTTTCGGAGAAGCTCGCTGTTGGATTTAAACAGATCGGTTTAAGTTGGCTGAAAGCTGGAGAGGAAAAAGAGAATTGCATCAAATCAGTAAGGAGGCTTTTTCCTCATTTCTCTCGACACCTGAGCAGGTTTTGCTTCTCAGTTTTCTGACAGTTTCCTGCGTTAACTTGACGCCAGACACCAAACATTTAGAGCGGGAGGCGAATAAAGCGCGTTTCTGCTGCGCGCTAACAGCTAGCATGCTAGCCACACTGCTAATGCTAACAGAGAAGTGATCCGTCAACTGGGCGGTCCGTGGAAGCTAACGGCTAACAGCTAACAGCTCTGTTTCTGCCTTTTTTTAGTTTAATTTCCAGCAGTAACGCGACTCCTGTGTGATGACTGAGTGACACCTGTCGTCTGGGTCGCTTTAACGTTTTAATCCGCGTGTAGCCTTGCTGCAGTCAGTCAGTAAAGGTGAATAATTAGTGAAATGCTCGTTGTAACTCTGCTGGTGTGGTTTGATATTAGCTCGGTAACCCGGCAGTATAAACCTCTCTGCTACATCCTCAACGCCTCACTGCTGTTAAATCCTGGTTCTGGTTCATGTTCTACTGTTTATTAGCAGCTGATAACAGACTGGTCTGATCCAGGTGTGGCTGATAAATCACCTGTATCGATACGGTTGTCTGTCTATTTATCTCACATGTTTCAGGGCTTGTTGTTGGAGCTGCAGCCATCAGTTAATCGATTAGTTGCCAACTTTTCTGATTATATTCTGATTATACTCAGAAAGAGAAGTTGAGATTGTCAGATTGCAGCTTTTTAAATGTGAATATTCAGTTTATTTAGTTTCTATGACAGCAAACTGATTTATCTTTGAGTTCTGATCAATATTTTTCACCATTTTCTGACTTTTTACCGATTAAACTAATCAATTAATTGAGAAATAATCGTTAATGAGAATAATCCTGAGTGTCAGTTGTACATGTTATGATGTGGACACGTGCTGGTGTGAATCTCATGTTGTTGTCATTGATACTACAGTTATTGATTACCTTCATGATTGATTAATCAGTAGTGTATAAGCGTCCAGCTGACGGTCTGATGAGTCACATAAAATAAACCAAAGTGTTGAGTTTGTTCTTCATCAGCTGTCTGATGTTTAGTTTCTCCTGCTGAAGAGAACAGACGGAGCTCTAATGATTCATTGATCAGTTGATCAACAGGAAGTGATTTGGTGTTATTTTATGTGTTTGAAGACATCATCGTCGACTCCGAAAGACTGAAACAGTTTCTGTAAATTTATTCATATTTTTTAATATATTTTTTTGACGAATCGTTTTGTTTATAAAATGTCAGAAAATGGTGAAAAATGTCTTTAAATAGTCAGAAATGCAAATTTACTCAGTTTACAATCAAACCGGAATTAAGAAGCATAGTTATCAATAAAACTTCCTGTCAATCAACTAATCAATAAATAACTGCTCGGTCAACATGTTCATTCAGTTTATTATCTTTCTGTAAAGTTGTAAAGAAAATATTAATATAATTATCAATAACTTGTTCTACAGTCTCAGTGAAAAACAACCAATAATCATAATAATCGATCAATCACTGGAGTCCTGTATTGATCCAGACGTCAGCTTCGGTTCACTGTGACGTAAAACAGAGAAGAGCGAGTTAGATCAGAAGAAGAAGAAGTCGCAGGCTCTGGGGTCAAAGGTCACGCTCAGTGTGTCACAGTGGAGGAGAGGTCACATGACCGATCAGCGAGGAGACGCTGATCAATTACTGCAGTAAAAATACAAATAATATAACATAAACTTCTATTTTGTGTTTGTTTTGAATCTCATATTATTATTTAAATATAAATTATATTAAATATCAATATTCTGCTTTAATGTTGGTTCGACCTGCAGGATCAATAACTTTATTAAAATCATCAGTTTATTTTCTAACATGATGAACTCGTTAGTTCTTAAGTCAAAAACTGTAAACTATTGATCAGCCGTGCAGTTTCCCAGCATGATGTTCCATATAATCAATAAATACGATCGTTTTTAGCTTTATTCCACCTCACTGTATTAAAGGATGTTTATCTGTGAATAAAAGAGTTTAAATGTCTTTACTCAGGATTTAAATATCAACTCATTTTAATATTGATTTGTATCCACATGTGAACGATTGGTTCATCTACAGATCAATAATATTTATCAGCTATATTAAAGATCAATTTACAGACTGTAACTCAGCAGGATTCATGTCAGAGTGTCACATGACGAGAAATAAACAGCTCAGATCATCTTTAATAAACTGTGTGATATGCAGGTTATTATGGTCTGGATCGTCTGTCCTGACCTGAGCAGGTGGGTGAGGGGTCCAGGTGTAGCGCGGTCGTCATGACGATGTGCCACATGCTGCCAGTAGATTAATGTTTAAACCAGTTAAAACGTCTGTGTGTAAAGCTGACTGGTAAATATGAGGCTGATCACTATTAATCAATCAATAACAGTTTGAAGCTGCAGTCTGTGATCATTATTATTATTATTATTGTTATTATTTCTAATTTGTGTTGTTGTCTGACTGTAAACTGTTTCTGGTTGTGAGGATGTTTGTAGGCAGATGTTGGATGTGGTTTGATGAGGGTTTGATGGATGGAGGTCCAGCATGTGGACCTCCTCAGACCTGAAGCTGCTGGTCCTCTGAGACGCTGCAGAGCTACAGATATTATATCAATAATCAATAATCGTTATGAGACTGGAGATCGTCTGACGTGCTTTAAAGCTGCTTTACAGTAAAATAATGAAAATTTACTGCAGCTGTTCTATTGACCCACTTCATCATCATCACATTACTGATCAAACAGCTCAGTATTGATCCTACAGTGTTCCAGTATTGATATCGAGATGTTTGGTATTAAATATTGTGATTTAGTCTGTGTTGCTGTTCTTTATTTATCAGTTTCTAATCAGGATGTTTTGATCTTCTGATCTTCAGTTAAAGTGTTGCAGTAAAAGTAGTGGTTTGGTCCCTCTGACTGATATATTATTATATATGACATCATTAGATTATTAATACTGATTTTATCTGCATAATTTATTCTTTATTGACATTTGGTGACTGCAGTTTGTCAGAGATCAGCTGTGCTTCTCTGGCCTCAGCTCTGAAGTCCAACCCCTCCCATCTGAGAGAGCTGGATCTGAGTGGAAACAAGCTGCAGGATTCAGGAGTGAAGCTGCTGTGTGCATGTTACTGTTGTAGCTGCTGGAGGTGGAGCTAGTTTACACTACTTTATATACAGTTAGCTAGTTTAGTCCACTGGTTCCCAACCTAGGGGTCGGGGCCCCTCCAAAGGGTCAGCAGATAAATCTGAGGGGTCGTGAGATGATTAATGGGAGAGGAAAGAAGAAAAAACAAAGTTCTGATACACAAATCTGTTTTCTGAAGTTTATTATTGTAGTAAATGTATGTAGTTACTGTCCACCTCTGATCAGCTGATTGATTGATCACAGCCTACATTGTCTTCATGGTTCAGTAACAGACGGTCAGTTTGTGACGTTAGTGTTGCATGTTTTAATTTGACACATATCCTGATCTACTGATTATTATTAGTGAATTAAATACCTGACAGATCAAAGTACGTCATCACTTTATGATCACAATAATAAAAGTTCAATAAATCTATACAAACGTTAAATCAGCAGCTGCTTGTGGTTTGGACCAATCATGGCGTTTGTTTTGGCGGCAACTGACGTCATTCAGGTGGAAGAATCTCACCTGCCTGTAGACGAGCAAAACATTTCCCAAACGTTCCAGATGTGTCCGTTTGTTTACGTCTCTGTTTCTCCTCCAGTGGATCAAACCTGACCTCCTTCCTCTCTCTGCTTTTTTACCCAGAATGCCATCTGAGGCTCAGTCTCAGGAGCCTCGGGACAGAGGACCGCCCCCTCCCGTCACTCGGGCCGGACGCAGCGCTCAGCTGGCCAAAGCGGCCGCTACTAGCCCCGCCCCCGAAAGGCGGCCTCGTGGGAGACCTCGGAAAGATGGGAGCAGTGGCCGCTCTGCGCCTCCCACCCCTCCTCCTCCTACTCCTCCTCCACCTCCTCCTCCAGCTCCCAAATCAAGGAAGAAGTAAGTCTGAGACACTGATGTTCAACAGTTTTTTAAGAAAACAATTCATTACTTATATTTTTAAACTCTGCGAGTGTTCAACCAGAACAGATTCGTTCTTCACAAACATGAACAGCGGGGAGGCCTCTATGCCGATATCCAGCCCCTCCCAGCCGATATCCAGCCCCTCCCAGCCGATATCCAGCCCCTCCCAGCCGATATATCTGCAGATATTAAGTCTGATCCAGAAAGACAATATATGAAGGAAGAATGTAGGAAGCCTTCAGACTGTAATGAAGCTGCAGAGTGGGTGGAGCAGCAGAGTTTTCATTGACTTTATTAGACAGACAGGATTAATGTGTAGGATTTACTCTCTGCTCCTCACTCCGGACCAGAAGGTGGCGCTAACGCACCTCATACGCCGCTCGCCCACCGACCGCCGTTATAAAGCAAACAGAGCGCTACATCCTGTCAGCCGAGGTGTTTCCTGTCTGTGGCGGTCCCGCTGCTCCTTCTCGCTTCAACCTGAATAACAAACCTCAGCTCCGGAGAGCCGGGGCTAACGTTAGCGCTAGTCTGCCCCTAACCGTCTCTGACTAATCAAGTTGCTATGGTTACTGCCTTGTCAGCCAGCTTGTCAGTGTCGCCGCTTCCTGTTTCCCTCGAGCGCTTCATGTAGTCTTATGGTTGTAATTACTTTTCCAGTTGGCACATATTTACTGGCGCTGAACCGTCATCAGAACAATAAATTATTATCTGTAGAAAACGTTAAAATGATCAGTTTGACTTTGCGTGCGACGTTTTGAACCCGTGTGAAGGTTTAAACACGGCGGATCTGTTGTTGATCGTCCTGAAGGAGAAGCTGTAGAGTCTCTGATGAGACGTGAAGAGTCTGTAATGTTTTGAATGTGTGAAGTTTGTTAAAGCGTCTTCACATCTGTTTCCTGTCAGAATCAGAGCGTCTGATCTGATCTATCGTATTCTATTTTACTCTATTCTATGATGTCAGCTGTGACTCTGTATCATCAGTCTGCTGCAGGGGCGACATGTCAGGAAGTCTCCAGTTAACCGTTTCTCCTTCTTCTTCTTCTTCTTCTTCTTTGTTGGTATTTGCGGCTGCTGGTCTGGTCTGCACATGCTCAGTAGGAGGACGAGTCACTGTTAGTTCACAGCTTCACCTTCTGACTCCACGCTGATAACACTCAATCAATCAATAGATGAATTGATCGTGAATGATCAGGAGCTGCAGCTTTGCTTTAACCAACCCCTCTCTCTCTCTCTCTCTCTCTCTCTCTCTGACACACACTGGGCGAGCGGGGAGGCGTGTTTGTGTGGTGTGTGTGTGTGTTGTGGTGAGCGCGATGCGTTGGAGAGGAAGTGGTTAAGTTGCATGCTGGGTAATGAGCAGAGAGGAGGAGGAGGAGGAGGAGGAGTCTGGGAGGAGGTGTGTGTGTGTGTGTGCTGGACTCCTGCGGCCGCTGAATCCTGCTCCATGTTTTACCTCCTGCTACACACACACACACACACACACACACACACACACACACACAAATATCAATATCAATCAAATCTGTTATAACTCTGACACTGATCACGTCGATCAATCAGCTGAAATGTTTGTTTGTTGTCTCAGTTTAGATGTAAACAATCAGCATGAAGCTTCAGACACATCAGATCAATGATAAATGATCTCCGTCAGTCACGATGTGATTGGTTGATCAGTCCCGGTTGAGCCTGAAAAACTAAACGCAGCTCTAAAATGAGTCTGAATGTGTTTAAATTCACTACATTTATGCGACATCGAGTCGACACAGCTGCAGATAATATTTTTATTTTTGTTTTGCTGTGTCGAAGCCGCACATCCGTTCATATCTCTGCCGTCACCACTGCGTTGCCGTGGCGACTGGTAGTATGACGAGAGCAGAGCGAACTGACCGGATGTGTGTTGTTGTTTTTTTCCTCCGTGTGCAGGGGGCGGAGCCGAGGCCGAGCCCAGGTAGAGGATGAAGAGAGCATGGACGCCACGGAGAAGAAGAAGACGCCCCCGAAGACGGGTGAGTGTGGCGCCTCGTTCAAAGCAGCACAACTTTATTTACACTCCGGTGTCGAAGTCAGTGTGATTATTGATCTGCCGCCTAATTTCTCAATGAATCAGTTCACTGTGACGTCTGATTCCTGATGCTTTATAGATGAAATGATTGATTGATTAATTGATCAGCGGATCAGGAAACGTTGTGTTCACACTGAAGGCTGCATCTTATGTTTGTGCTCTGCAGAGGTGAAGGAGACATCAGGACGCCGTCGCTCCACCTCCAGGAGAAAGTCCAACGCAAACCCAGAACCCAGCCTGGACAGGCTCAGTCCAGACCCAGACCCAGACCCTGACCCCCCCACTGCCCCAGAGTCCAGGCCAGAACCTGCCCCCAGTGCTGAGGAGGACAGAACCAGCCCTGCTGCTGCTGCCCCGCTCCCCGACTGCAGCCCCGGACCAGCCTCCGGTTCCAGGGAACCGCCCCCCTCCCCGTCCCCGTCGCTGGACCGTAGCCCGGTCCACAGCCCCGCCCCCAGCCCCAGACCCGCCCCCCATCCTGCAGAGGAGGACCGGCCCAGCCCGAGCCACTGCCCCGCCCCCATGGAGGTGGACTGCAGTCCCAGCACTGTTCCCATGGAGACCGAGGGGGGCGGGGGCTAGTCCTGCGGCGCCGAGTCCAGCACTCAGTCCCTGCTCGAGTCCCCCGGCCTCCCCTTGTCCCCGACTGGAGGACGAGGACTCGCTGTCCCCCCTGTTCCAGCGCTCGCTGTCGGAGGACTCGGGGGCCTCGCCCACCCCGAGCCTGGGACACACGGAGAAACGGTGTGTGTGTGTGTGTGTGTGTGTGTGTGTGTGTGTGTGTGTGTGTGTGTGAGAGAGAGATTACAGGTGTAACTATAATCATAAGAGCAGGTAAATGACAGTGAAACTCTGCTTGCAGTCTGAAACAGTGTGCCTTCTGTTACCGCGGCGACGAGCCTCCTCTGGGTCAGGGCCGGCTGGTGGTGTTCGGCCCGACGCCCGGCTACATCCCGCTCCACATCCTCAACCGCCGCACCTCCTCCGACCGGGACAGCGACTGCCACGACCACTGCTACCGCGGCAACCAGGCCCTGCCCACGTGAGTGACCTCATTTCCTGTTTGTCCTTAATTTTTTTTTTTTTTTTTTTTTTTTTAAATGTCCTCACATCAGAAGATCTGTGTGATCAACTCATCAATATATATATGTGTGTGTGTGTGTGTGTGTGCAGGTGCAGCAGTCCAGAACAGTGCGGTGAGTACTTTCTTTTTTCCTTTTGGCCTGAATAAAGAGAAAAAAAAAGGCTGTTAAAACAAACACGAGCAGCTAAACTGTGTGGATGAAGGTCAGTGTCTGACTGGACAGAAAGAACAGGAAAGTGTGTCACAGTAAACTTTTTTTTAGTAAGGAAGAGAGAGAGAGCTCCAGGTTGACATGAAACTGTCACATTGACGGTGTTATTTCCTCCTCCGGTTGAAGCTCAGTAAAATGTTGCAGCGTGTTGGTCGCTGCATCCTCACAAACACTGTTTGACCTGATCATGAACGACGCGGGGCAGCGTCGGTAGAGCGTGCTGAATGATGCAGGGAACAGATTCATGAGTCTCCTCATACATTGCACAGAGGTTTATATTAAGTGGAAGACTCTGCAGCTCATTGTTTATCTGTCCGGCTGCAACTTTACTGTTCTGGTTCATTCTCAGCGGCTCTCATAGCGTCGTTTACTGTGCACTACCTGCTCAGCAGCAAACGGCAAACACACACAGTTAGCTGGAGACTAGCTGGTAGCATTTAGCAGCTAAAGAGCCAGATATTTCCCTCAGGAGTTGGTAGAGAGCAGAAACAGATGATCTGATCGGTCCTTTTGATCACTGTGTCCTGATGTTTCAGAGGAGGAGTCTTCCTCAGAGTTTGTGGAGCAGCTCGGAGCCATCGGCCTTCCACATGACATCAACGTCCAATCACTGTTCGACCCCACAGGTACGCTGAGCTAACCTCCTTACCTGCTGGTCAGTGTCAGTCCATCCTGTCAGCTGGTAAACGTGTGTGTGTGTGTGTGTGTGTGTGTGTGCAGGTCAGTGCTGTGCTCACCTGCAGTGTGCAGCCTGGTCAGAGGGGGTGTGTCGCGGCGAGGGCCAATCACTGCTCTACGTGGACAAAGCCATCGACTCAGGAAGCACACAGGTGGGTTTCTATGACGATTGATCAAACGGCTGTATGAGCTGCGCGTTGTTCAGCTTCACAAAGCCCCGCCTCCTCTCTCGCCCGCCCAGGTGTGTGCGTTCTGCCATCGGCTCGGAGCGACGCTGCGTTGCCGAGAGACGGGCTGTGGGCGGAGTTACCACTTCCCCTGTGCCGCCGCCGCCGGAGCTCATCAGGACTGGAACCAGAGACACACACTGTGTACAAGACACGCACAAACAGGTACACACACGCACATCTATAGAGAGCTAAAGTCATGATGTCACTTCCTATCTAGCAGTCTACAGGAGACAAGTGAAAACAAACCATGAGGGAGAGTCGCAGCTCAAACAAAGAGTTTAATAGTTTTCCGTTTGACCTCATTTGTGAAAACCAAGAAGTTCAGATGTGTGATAAATATCTGAGAACATGTGGAGTAAACGTGTCCCCGTCTCTGTCCAGTGTCTTCACAGTGTGCGTCGTGTTCAGGCGGCGGTGATGTCAGCGGTCTGTTGCTGTGTTGTTGCTGTGGTAACTGTTACCATGGCAGCTGCCTGGACCCCCCTCTGGCCCCCTCCCCTCTGTGCCGGGCCGGCTGGCAGTGTCCTCAGTGTCGAGTGTGTCAGAGCTGCAGGTAACACACACACACACACACACACACACACACACACACACACACACACACACACACACAAGGTTTTAAGATTAGTAACTGCCCCAGAAGAAACTGATGTAGGCCAGCAGCCACGAAAACAGACCAGACAAAGATACATGAAGTGTGTTTCTGCAAGTTGTGAGGCAATATCCTGTTTGTCAGTTTGAGCAGGTGTGTGACATTTAACTGCTAACCTGTGCTTTCTGTCTCCCTGTGTGTGTGTGTGTTAGGTTGCGAGGGGATGACGGTGTGTTGCTGGTGTGTGAGCGCTGTGATAAAGCCTATCACACACATTGTCTCACACCACCTCTGGAGCACACACCTGGCACCAGCTGGAGCTGCAAGGTGAGACACGTTTTGTCCAAACCTGTCAAATGCACATTGAGTATTTGTGTGTGTGTGTGATATTAAACCTCTCTCTCCTTCAGAACTGCAGAGTGTGCCGCCGCTGTGGTGTCAGGTCATCAGGCCAGTGGGCCAATCACCCATTTTTGTGTGAATCATGTGACCCAGCCCTGCCCTGCCCTCTCTGTGGCCACGCCCCCAACCTCTACTCACCACAGGACTATCTGACCTGTATCTGCTGCTATAGGTACACACACACACACACACACACCTGTTCATGAAATTTAACCCTTGATGTAGCTACTTTACATTAAAAGCCCTGAGCTGAAGAGAAATTATGTGGCTTTGACTTTGAAATCAATAACATGCTTTTAGTGATTTTCAGTTATTTATATCATGCTCTGGTGTTAAACATGTTCCAAAAGTTGAGATGAACGTATGTAAAAATGCTGCCTGTAAGACAAAGCCCAGATTTCAGCTGCTCTTAACGCTTCGTTTGCAATATTTTTGTTAGCCCGTCACACGTGTCAGTTCTGTCATCTTTGTTGCTAAGGTGGTTGCTTAGGTGTTTCCATGTCCACTCATATTCTGAATCTGATTCATCATCAACATGTACAGATGGATTTGAGAAGTTAATATTTGGAGTAAAGAAGGAGAAAAAGAAGTGAAATCCTGCTACTATAGTTTGTTTACGTAGCCTCCGGAGCCGGAGGAAGCTTCCTGAAAGCTGACCAATCAGAACAGAGCGGGCTCATCAGGAGGCGGGGCCTTAAAGAGACAGGAGCTAAAACTTCCTGTTTCAGACAGAGGCTGAACTGAGGGGCTGCATAAAGGACCAGTAGAAGATCAATAAGGAGTTTTTATTCCAGTAGAGTTTCAGAATATAAATATACAGCTGGAAATGTGCAAATACATCCTGTTAAAGGTTATTGGCTGTAGATGTCACTAAAGAGAAGTCTGAAAGGTCAAGAAGCACAAACAATCAGGTGGTAAGACAAATTGACTCACAAAAGAATCCATTTTGGTTTTAGTAGAGTCAGGTGCAACACACATTGGCGACATCATGTAGTGGTGCTTCATTTGAGGTGAGTCAACTGAGGTGCTGTTTTGCAGCAGAAGACAGAAGTACTCAGGATACAGTAGCTGAGATATGTTGAGTCAGGGAGGGAACGCAATATGAAATTGCTGCTATTCTGAAGAGTTGATGCATGTGAATTCTGGCAAATTGGACAGTTAAGTGTTCCGGCTCTTTGACCACTGTGTGGTCTTGAGTAGAAAACAGTGGCCATTGTTCTGTCATGCACCATTTGTGTGTGTTGCCATTGAGGATAAAATGTATTTGAGAATAATGAAAACTTAAATGTAAACATACTTATTTTTTGTTTTATATATTACAGGTGTGTTCATACAGAGTGTATTGTCCAGACTGGGGAGGGCAGGGCAGGGTCTGAAGGTTATGTCTGCTCCACCTGCAGGACTCAGGAGGAGGAGCTAATCCCACACAGTCCTACCCCTGCCCTGCCACATAGTCCCACACACCCACACAGCATTTCACAGCCACCAGTTCCAAATCATACTGAGGTTCCACCCATCAGTCCTACTGCTCATAGCCCAGGTCAGCTCATCTGCTCAGAGGCTGCACAGAGTCCTACAAAGACCATCTGCACGTCATTGCGGCAAAGTCCTCCGCCATCTCACCCTGACCCCACAGAGCTCAAACAAAGTCCTACGACATCTCAGCTGGACCCCACAGAGCTCCAACAATGTCCTGCCTCGTCTGACCCAGGTCCAACAGAGCTCCAACAAATTCCCCTGCCATCTCACACTGATCCCACAGAGCTCCAACAAAGTCCTCCACCATCTCACACTGATCCCACAGAGCACCAACAAAGTCCTGCCCCATCTCAGACTGATCCCACAGAGCACCAACAAAGTCCTGCCCCATCTCAGACTGATCTCACAGAGCACCAACAAAGTTCTGCCCCATCTCACACTGACCATACAGAGCTCCAACAAAGTTCTGCCCCATCTCACACTGACCATACAGAGCTCCAACAAAGTCCTGCCCCATCTCACACTGATCCCACAGAGCAGCAACAAAGTCCTGCACCATCTAAACCAGATGCCACAGAGCTCCAACAGAGTCCCCTGCTATCTCATGCTGATTCCACAGAGCTCCAACAAAGTCCCCTGCCATCTCAAGCTGATCCCACAGAGCTCCAACAAAGTCCCCTGCCATCTCAAGCTGATCCCACAGAGCTCCCCCAAAGTCCTGCGCCATCTCACGCTGACCCCATAGAGCTCCCCCAAAGTCCTGCGCCATCTCACACTGATCACACAGAGCCCCCACAAAGTCCTGCGCTGAATCACAGTGATCACACAGAGCACCAACAAAGTCCTGCCCCATCACACGCTGATCCCCCAGAGCTCCAACAAAGTCTTACGCCATCTCACACTGATCCCACAGAGCTCCAACAAAGTCCTGCCCCATCTCACACTGATCCCACAGAGCTCCAACAAATTCCTCTGCCATCTCAAACTGATCCCACAGAGCTCCAACAAATTCCTGCACCATCTCACGCTGATCCCACAGAGCTCCAACGAATTCCTCCGCCATCTCAAACTGATCCCACAGAGCTCCAACAAAGTCCTGCACCATCTCACGCTGATCCCACAGAGCTCCAACAAAGTCCTGCACCATCTCATGCTGATCCCACAGAGTTCCAAGAAATTCCTCCACCATCTCACGCTGATCCCACAGAGCTCCAAGAAATTCCTCCACCATCTCACGCTGATCCCACAGAGCTCCAAGAAATTCCTCCACCATCTCACGCTGATCCCACAGAGCTCCAAGAAATTCCTCCACCATCTCATGCTGATCCCACAGAGCTCCAAGAAATTCCCCTACCATCTCACACTGATCCCACAGAGCTCCAACAAAGTCCTCCACCATCTCATGCTGATCCCACAGAGCTCCAAGAAATTCCCCTACCATCTCACACTGATCCCACAGAGCTCCAACAAAGTCCTGTGCCACCTGACCCTGATCCCACAGAGCTCCACGAAATTCCCCCGCCATCTCACACTGATCCCTCAGAGCTCCAGGAAAGCCTGACACCATGTAACTCGGATTCTACAGAACAACAGGAAAGCCATGTCCCATCTCATCTTGGTCCAACCGAACTCCACCAAAGTCCTTTGCCATCCCCTGCTGGTCCTGCAGAACTGCAGCAAAGTCCCACCCATGTGACTTCTGAGCAGGCCCAATATAGTCCTAGCCAGGCCAGTTACACCCCCTCTAGCCCTACCCAGAATTCCACAGAGGATCAGCTTATGGCCACACAGTCTCAGCCAAGTCCTATGCAGAGTAGTCCCATGTCTTGTAGCCATGCTCATTCTCCACACAGCCCTCCACCACACAGTCAGACCCAGGCGGGGTATAGTCCTACCAGGCATCAGCCAGACCCGGCAGAGCTTCAAAGCTCAACACCACATAGTCCAGCACAGGACAACATTACACAGTCACAGCTCGATAGACCATGTAGTCTGACGAACATGGTTACACAGCCTCAGCACAGTCCCCCACAAATAGGAGATAGTTCAACCCCAGGCAGTCCTGCACAAGTCTGCACATCATCTCCACAGAGTCCCATACAGCATGCTGAACCTACACTGGACCAGGAGAGCCCTGGATCAAGCAGCCCTGCTCAGCTGCCATGTGGGGCTGCACAGAACATTTCTACACTGGACCAGGGGCTCTCACCAGTCAACTTTAGCTCCACCAGGACAGCAAGAAACCAAGCCTCAATGAGGTCTATTTCAGCTCCATGTAGCCCCTCACCGTCCCCACTCAGACCCACTCAGTGTAG
The DNA here is from genome assembly GCA_029490765.1 of Euthynnus affinis. Lineage (NCBI taxonomy): Eukaryota > Metazoa > Chordata > Actinopteri > Scombriformes > Scombridae > Euthynnus > Euthynnus affinis. The sequence continues at coordinate 25,475,855 of CM055859.1, forward strand.
TCTGTCACAGCCTGCTAGCCCAGGGCAGGGCCACTCTACAAAACCTGTTAGCCTACTTCCTTTTCAACTTGCTACACAGGCAAGTGTCACAAAGAGTCCAAACCTTGATGGCCATACACTGGAAAATAGCCCTACGTCGCTTAGCCACACCTTGGACCTGTCCACAACGCCTCCTGCTAGCCACAGCGTTGATGACCAATCCCTAAACCGGCTTGGTCCTGTTCAGAGTAGCACGCTTATCCCTGACCAGTCTAGTCCCCCTCATGTCCCTGCTGTGCACACACCAGAAAGCCTTGTTCACATTAGCACTTCAGTGGAACACAGTAGCCTAACTTCCTCACCTTATGCTGATGAAACAGAGGAAATTCCTCCCACAGCCAGCCACATTCATCAGAACGACAGCCCATCACGCTGCACAGAAGCTATTGCAGATGAAGCCAGCCCTATCCACATCCAAAACAGGTCAGCTCATGCTAGTCCCACACATGCCAGTGAAATGCCTACTAGCCCTGTCAGCTCTCCTCTGGCCTGTGCTAGCCCCATGCCCTTGGTGACTATCCCTGCCCATGTCAGCCCTGTACCTGCTGAGACTACCCCCATCACACAACCAGCTAGTCCTGTAAAGATAACAGAAAGCTGCTCTGCACAACCAGTCAGCCCCTTAGCACCACCTGTTAGGTCCTCAACACAACCAGCTATCCCCTCAGCAACAGATAGCCCTGTTCACCCCATTTTATCTCAGGATGACGAGATGGCGGTAGCTGTCGACCATCCAAGTAATTTTATTCATTCAGACTCTAATCCTAGTCTTGCTATCTCCACTCCTGACAGCCCACTTCATGCTAGCACAGCCCACACAGACACTAATAGTGGCTGCAGTCTAATTGGCTCCATGCACGTTCAAGAGAGAACAAGTACCACTGTTTGTACAGAGGTAACACAGACTAATACAAGCTCCACACATCATGATCAGTCAAGTCCCTCACATGTCCGAACTGTCTGCAGTCCTTCAGAGACTACTGCAGTGCATATGAGCTACCTTCCAACCCAAACTAGCTCTAGTCCTTCACACTGTAGGCCGACTGATGCTAGCCCAGCTAGTAGCCCTGTTAGCCACAGTCTGAGCAACCTTACCTCAGTCTGTAGTGGCCACACAAGTACCCCTTCTGATAGGGTAACTGATGTTAGTGTCATCCACAGTCCACCTAGGTCTAGTCCTGCAGGTCATGCTAGTCCTCTTCATATTCAGAACACCTCGAGTAGTGCTCACTCAGGCCCAGTCCAAAGACAGACTCCCTCATTAGCTAGCACGACACACAGCAGCCCTGCACACGCTACTGTTGCTTGTGTTAGTCCTCCTTACAGTCCTGCTCAGGCCAGTGAAACAAATTGTAGCCCCAAAGGTAGCTCCCATTATAATCCAGCTCCTGACACTGAAGTCAGTTCTGGCATTACTGTGGCACAGCTGAGATCCACTTCGGCTACATCAAGTCTTGATGTGGACACAGCGGCCAGTCCTATAATCCAGAGCTCTGTCCGTACAGATGACTTTAGGCAGGTTGGGCCAACATCTACCAGTTCCCTACCTGACGGCACATTTGTTGTTAGCCAGGATAGTGTGAGCCAGGTAGACCAGCCCCCGGCAAGTCCTCTCTCTACCCCTGACAGGTCTGCTGTTGAATGCCAACAAAGCACTGCCTTGGTAAGCCCCTTGCATCAAGGACCAGCTACCCCTGTCGATGCTACTTCCACTCAGGCTAGTCCTGGCCATGCTAGCCCTGTCCATTCTGGTCCCACTCAGGATAACACTGCGATGCCTAGTCCCCCATGTTCTGCCCCTTCACAGGTTAGCCCTCCTCAGACACTCTCCTTACACGCTTCTCAAGCTAGTTCTGTCCACAGTAGCCCAGTTTCTAGTCCTGTTTGTGGCCCTTTGCAATCAGGTGATACTCAGACTACCCCAAGTCCTGATCCTACCAGCCCTGTGCAGCCAGAGGATAGTTCAAGTCCTGGTCCGACCAGCCCTGTGCAACCAGAGGATAGTCCAAGTCCTTGTCCCAACAGCACTGTGCAACCGGAGGAAAGTCCAAGTCCTGGTCCTGGTGGCCCTATGAATTGTGAGGCTGGTCCTGGTCCTGGTCATGTTAGCCCTGTCCTTACCACCCCTGTGGAATCTGAAACCAGCCCTGGCCCTGGTCCTACTAGCCCTGTATGCCCTGATCCTCATCCTGCTCCTGCTAGCCTTTCTGTTCCCGGCCCCCAGCAACACACACACACAGAGAGGGAATCTGCAGTCACTGACGGTGAGTATCAGGAATACTGGCCTTCTGGTACATTGTTGTGCTCGTTTACTGTTAAGTTTGTCTTATGTGGTAAAGACATCAGGGCTGTAATGGTACGTGTATTCCTCCCAAGAGATTCGGTACAGGAAATTTGATCCGGTATGCTCCATGACCCGAACAGTTGCTGTCAAAATAGTTTAATAATCTACTTACTTGGGACAATAATTCTGGAGTGCGAGTTTCACTCAGAACGTTTTGGCAGTGCTCATGGATATATGCCAGCCAGTTTAGTCATGTTAGCGTGGTTACCCTGGTTATCCTGGTCACCCTGGTTACCATGCTCTTGACCTGTCACTGCTGTCAAAGTGACAAACGAGCTGGATGATCCAGGTGCTCTGTTATTGCTCGATAGTGTACTAAAGTATGAACTTTGTGTTACGCCCTTATAGACATTGATACTTTTGGTATAAAGAACATTTCTGTGTTGCTGTGACTTCAGAGGTTTGTACCTTTTAGCTGAATTTGTTCTTTAAATGTCTTCTTGTTCTTCCAGATGTCCCCATGGCTGAGGAACAGGAGGCGTTAGCGGAACAGAGGAAGACTGAAGAGGAGGAAGAGATGAAGAGAGAAGCTCCACAGCAGACGTCACAACAACAGGAGGAGGAGGAGGAGGGCCAGGAGCATCCTCAGGAGAGTCCAGAAGAGGAGGATTTAAAAATGTTAAATATGAAACAGGGCAAGTAAAACATGTCATATTAATATTTCTGTGACTAAAAGATTAAACAACTTTACAAATCTCTAGGAAAGTGAGTCATTTGTCAGGTGACCCTCAGCTTGCAGGTCGTAGTGGTGCGTTGAGTGTAGAACATGAAGGGTTGAAGCTGTGTTTCTGTGTTTTTAGGAGTCCAGCCTGTCCTGCTGGGATCTGTCCTGACTGAAGACCATCAGTCTCCTCCTCACAATGCTGCTGCCTCCCCCCTCCCCCCACAGCCAGCTCTTCCCTCCCCCCGACCCACGACACCACACTCTGCCTTGCTCCCCCAACAGCCCTCACCTTCAACTTCACCTCCTGCCTCCACCCTCCCCTCGTCACTGTCTCCTCCCAGAGCTGGTTCTCTGGAGGCCTCCCCCCCTCACAGAACTGCCTTACCCCCTTCCTGCTCTCCCCATACTCCACTTCCTCCCTCCCCTCCGTTGGAGGACCGCCTCCAGGAAGAAGAACCCACCAATCAAGGCGAGGCCAAGACGGTGATAGAGAACATAACTCTTTCTTCTCATAGGCCATCGGAGGATGATGACAGCCAGTCACAGAGCCTGTTTGAACCTGTTGCTGTGGCAACAGAACCCACCAAAGATAAGCACCAATCACACGTCGAGCCTTCAGAGATGGAGGGGGAGGAGCCTCCTGAAGCGCCAGAGCCAGCAGCATCGGCTGTTGAGGCTGCTAATGAGGTAGTTGCTGGGAAACAGCCAGTGAAGGAGAAACAGGATGCGGATGAGGAGGGGGAGGAGGAGGGGGGAGTGAGTGATGGGGTTGATGAGGAGGAGGTGGAGGAGGCGACGAGGCAGGGCGCTGAGCAGGTGGACCAATCAGATGTGGAGGAGGAGGATCCAATGAGCCCTGTTTTGGACCTGGACCCTTCTCTAGACATGGAGGTGATGGAGCTGATGACCTCCTCATCGCCTCCCCCCTCCCTCCTGCACCTCTCTACCCCCAGCCCGCCTCCCCGCCGGGGGAAGGGTCGGACTCTCAGGCCTCCTCCCTGCTCCTCCAGGCCTTCGGACGACCTCTCCATCCGTCTCAGGCAGTCACCCTTCTCCACTGAGGCCTCCCCCGAGACCTCCCCAACCAGACTTCCTGTCACCCCACCCCCACTCTACCCACCCTCACCTCCCCTCAGGTCCACCCCCCCACCCAGGGAGTCTCCCCCTCTCTCAAAGGTAAATTTAACAAGAGACAGACATCTCTCTCCTCCTTGTTCTTTTCTTCTAGTAACTTCTAAATGTTTTGTTTCCAGCCTCAGGTTCCTCCCACCACTGTGCTCCCACTCACCCCTAAAATCGGCATGGGGAAGCCGGCCATCTCCAAGAGGAAGTTCTCCCCCGGCAGAGCCAGGGTCAAACAGGTACGTGACCTTTGACGTCTCTTAAACCTTGTTCTTCCTACTTTTCCTCCGCTGGTTTCATTTCAAGTGTTTTTTTTCCCGACGTGATGAGATGAAACTAGTGAGGCTGAGTGACGTCCTGCAGTTCCTGCTTATTGCCAGAGGCGGCGCCAGCGAGAACAAAACAGATCTTTGAGATTGTTACTTTAAACTGTCAAATGTTCCTTTTTATCTGAAGGAAGAACAGATAACATCAACATCAGCAGCAAATAAATCCATCAACATAAAAATAAAGTTTAATTATTTCAGTTAATCGAGAAAGCAGTTGGCACATTAACTAATAATGAAAATGATTTTTTCTTGTTTCTTTTTTTTCTTTTTTAGATATTTGTAGAATTAGAAATGTGTTTATTGGAGGTGTTGGGTTCTTTCTCTCCTCTCTGTTCACTCTGATCAAACCAAACCAACAGATAACTGTCGGTCCTCTCTCAGAGGATGATGGGAAATATTGTGTGTGTGTGTGTGTGTGTTTGTGTGTGCGTGTTTGTGTGTGTGTGTTAGTTAGTCTGCAGCCAGAAAAAAAAACAACCATGTAGAACAGATCAGTCTTTTTCTTCTTCTTCTCCCTCACCTGTCATTCACTGACGCTGCATTCACTCTTTCAGCATGTTTGACACACACACACACACACACACACACACACACACACACACACACACACACACACACACACAGCTGTAGCATGATGTTCACATGCAGATTGATGCATGAAGCTCTTGGATGTGTGTGTGTGTGTGTGTGTAGCGTTAGTCTTTTAGCTTTGATGTAAATCCACATTTCATATTTTTCTTATTTGTTTTCATGTTTGGGTCCAAACCATCAATGAACTGATCTACTAACGAGTATCATGTTTGTATCAAAGCTGATATATCTGAGTAAAAACCCATCAGTGCTGCACTGGGTCACATGATCCTTCATCATGAAGAGTTTGTTGAGAAACAGCTCCAGAGACTAAAGGGTTAGGGTTAGGGTTAGAGAACTATAATGATAAACTTAGTCGTTCTAACTCAAGTCGAGTCGGCACCACGTCTCAGAGCCATTTGATGAACGATAGAAACACTGACAGCCAATCAGAATCCAAGTCTGACTGATGACGGTTTACTGACGCTCTGTAAACCGGAGCAGTTTGTCTTCCTGCTGCTGTCGGTCGGTGTGTTTGGCCTGTAAATACTGAAACATCACAGCAACTAGTGCCCTGAAATACTTGTGAGCAACATGTTGAATCACCACCAGCCTGTGAAACTCTTTTCTGTTTCTCAGTAACAAGCTGCTGACACAGCTGGAGCGCATATATAGTTATAGTTCTTGGTGTAGACGGTCGTTGATACCGGCGATCATGTTCTCCGTCTCTGGAGAGCAGTTCTGTGGAAGGCAGACGCCACTGAGCATGTGCAGAAACACCCTTAGCTTGTTGCACTACAGATCACAACCTCTGGACTTTGTAGTGAAGTTCATGTTTGTCTCCCGCAGCAGCTTCATTTAAATTAAA